>OW121745.1:2582074-2994574 GCA_933228675.1 Stomorhina lunata
TATCTATCTATCTATCTATCTATCTATCTATCTATCTATCTATCTATCTATCTATCTATCTATCTATCTATCTATCTATCTATCTATCTATCTATCTATCTATCTATCTATCTATCTATCTATCTATCTATCTATCTATCTATCTATCTATCTATCTATCTATCTATCTATCTATCTATCTATCTATCTATCTATCTATCTATCTATCTATCTATCTATCTATCTATCTATCTATCTATCTATCTATCTATCTATCTATCTATCTATCTATCTATCTATTATCTATCTATCTATCTATCTATCTATCTATCTATCTATCTATCTATCTATCTATCTATCTATCTATCTATCTATCTATCTATCTATCTATCTATCTATCTATCTATCTATCTATCTATCTATCTATCTATCTATCTATCTATCTATCTATCTATCTATCTATCTATCTATCTATCTATCTATCTATCTATCTATCTATCTATCTATCTATCTATCTATCTATCTATCTATCTATCTATCTATCTATCTATCTATCTCTATCTATCTATCTATCTATCTATCTATCTATCTATCTATCTATCTATCTATCTATCTATCTATCTATCTATCTATCTATCTATCTATCTATCTATCTATCTATCTATCTATCTATCTATCTATCTATCTATCTATCTATCTATCTATCTATCTATCTATCTATCTATCTATCTATCTATCTATCTATCTATCTATCTATCTATCTATCTATCTATCTATCTATCTATCTATCTATCTATCTATCTATCTATCTATCTATCTATCTATCTATCTATCTATCTATCTATCTATCTATCTATCTATCTATCTATCTATCTATCTATCTATCTATCTATCTATCTATCTATCTATCTATCTATCTATCTATCTATCTATCTATCTATCTATCTATCTATCTATCTATCTATCTATCTATCTATCTATCTATCTATCTATCTATCTATCTATCTATCTATCTATCTATCTATCTATCTATCTATCTATCTATCTATCTATCTATCTATCTATCTATCTATCTATCTATCTATCTATCTATCTATCTATCTATCTATCTATCTATCTATCTATCTATCTATCTATCTATCTATCTATCTATCTATCTATCTATCTATCTATCTATCTATCTATCTATCTATCTATCTATCTATCTATCTATCTATCTATCTATCTATCTATCTATCTATCTATCTATCTATCTATCTATCTATCTATCTATCTATCTATCTATCTATCTATCTATCTATCTATCTATCTATCTATCTATCTATCTATCTATCTATCTATCTATCTATCTATCTATCTATCTATCTATCTATCTATCTATCTATCTATCTATCTATCTATCTATCTATCTATCTATCTATCTATCTATCTATCTATCTATCTATCTATCTATCTATCTATCTATCTATCTATCTATCTATCTATCTATCTATCTATCTATCTAATCTATCTATCTATCTATCTATCTATCTATCTATCTATCTATCTATCTATCTATCTATCTATTCTATCTATCTATCTATCTATCTATCTATCTATCTATCTATCTATCTATCTATCTATCTATCTATCTATCTATCTATCTATCTATCTATCTATCTATCTATCTATCTATCTATCTATCTATCTATCTATCTATCTATCTATCTATCTATCTATCTATCTATCTATCTATCTATCTATCTATCTATTATCTATCTATCTATCTATCTATCTATCTATCTATCTATCTATCTATCTATCTATCTATCTATCTATCTATCTATCTATCTATCTATCTATCTATCTATCTATCTATCATCTATCTATCTATCTATCTATCTATCTATCTATCTATCTATCTATCTATCTATCTATCTATCTATCTATCTATCTATCTATCTATCTATCTATCTATCTATCTATCTATCTATCTATCTATCTATCTATCTATCTATCTATCTATCTATCTATCTATCTATCTATCTATCTATCTATCTATCTATCTATCTATCTATCTATCTATCTATCTATCTATCTATCTATCTATCTATCTATCTATCTATTATCTATCTATCTATCTATCTATCTATCTATCTATCTATCTATCTATCTATCTATCTATCTATCTATCTATCTATCTATCTATCTATCTATCTATCTATCTATCTATCTATCTATCTATCTATCTATCTATCTATCTATCTATCTATCTATCTATCTATCTATCTATCTATCTATCTATCTATCTATCTATCTATCTATCTATCTATCTATCTATCTATCTATCTATCTATCTATCTATCTATCTATCTATCTATCTATCTATCTATCTATCTATCTATCTATCTATCTATCTATCTATCTATCTATCTATCTATCTATCTATCTATCTATCTATCTATCTATCTATCTATCTATCTATCTATCTATCTATCTATCTATCTATCTATCTATCTATCTATCTATCTATCTATCTATCTATCTATCTATCTATCTATCTATCTATCTATCTATCTATCTATCTATCTATCTATTATCTATCTATCTATCTATCTATCTATCTATCTATCTATCTATCTATCTATCTATCTATCTATCTATCTATCTATCTATCTATCTATCTATCTATCTATCTATCTATCTATCTATCTATCTATCTATCTATCTATCTATCTATCTATCTATCTATCTATCTATCTATCTATCTATCTATCTATCTATCTATCTATCTATCTATCTATCTATCTATCTATCTATCTATCTATCTATCTATCTATCTATCTATCTATCTATCTATCTATCTATCTATCTATCTATCTATCTATCTATCTATCTATCTATCTATCTATCTATCTATCTATCTATCTATCTATCTATCTATCTATCTATCTATCTATCTATCTATATCTATCTATCTATCTATCTATCTATCTATCTATCTATCTATCTATCTATCTATCTATCTATCTATCTATCTATCTATCTATCTATCTATCTATCTATCTATCTATCTATCTATCTATCTATCTATCTATCTATCTATCTATCTATCTATCTATCTATCTATCTATCTATCTATCTATCTATCTATCTATCTATCTATCTATCTATCTATCTATCTATCTATCTATCTATCTATCTATCTATCTATCTATCTATCTATCTATCTATCTATCTATCTATCTATCTATCTATCTATCTATCTATCTATCTATCTATCTATCTATCTATCTATCTATCTATCTATCTATCTATCTATCTATCTATCTATCTATCTATCTATCTATCTATCTATCTATCTATCTATCTATCTATCTATCTATCTATCTATCTATCTATCTATCTATCTATCTATCTATCTATCTATCTATCTATCTATCTATCTATCTATCTATCTATCTATCTATCTATCTATCTATCTATCTATCTATCTATCTATCTATCTATCTATCTATCTATCTATCTATCTATCTATCTATCTATCTATCTATCTATCTATCTATCTATCTATCTATCTATCTATCTATCTATCTATCTATCTATCTATCTATCTATCTATCTATCTATCTATCTATCTATCTATCTATCTATCTATCTATCTATCTATCTATCTATCTATCTATCTATCTATCTATCTATCTATCTATCTATCTATCTATCTATCTATCTATCTATCTATCTATCTATCTATCTATCTATCTATCTATCTATCTATCTATCTATCTATCTATCTATCTATCTATCTATCTATCTATCTATCTATCTATCTATCTATCTATCTATCTATCTATCTATCTATCTATCTATCTATCTATCTATCTATCTATCTATCTATCTATCTATCTATCTATCTATCTATCTATCTATCTATCTATCTATCTATCTATCTATCTATCTATCTATCTATCTATCTATCTATCTATCTATCTATCTATCTATCTATCTATCTATCTATCTATCTATCTATCTATCTATCTATCTATCTATCTATCTATCTATCTATCTATCTATCTATCTATCTATCTATCTATCTATCTATCTATCTATCTATCTATCTATCTATTATCTATCTATCTATCTATCTATCTATCTATCTATCTATCTATCTATCTATCTATCTATCTATCTATCTATCTATCTATCTATCTATCTATCTCTATCTATCTATCTATATCTATCTATCTATCTATCTATTATCTATCTATCTATCTATCTATCTATCTATCTATCTATCTATCTATCTATCTATCTATCTATCTATCTATCTATCTATCTATCTATCTATCTATCTATCTATCTATCTATCTATCTATCTATCTATCTATCTATCTATCTATCTATCTATCTATCTATCTATCTATCTATCTATCTATCTATCTATCTATCTATCTATCTATCTATCTATCTATCTATCTATCTATCTATCTATCTATCTATCTATCTATCTATCTATCTATCTATCTATCTATCTATCTATCTATCTATCTATCTATCTATCTATCTATCTATCTATCTATCTATCTATCTATATCTATCTATTATCTATCTATCTATCTATCTATCTATCTATCTATCTATCTATCTATCTATCTATCTATCTATCTATCTATCTATCTATCTATCTATCTATCTATCTATCTATCTATCTATCTATCTATCTATCTATCTATCTATCTATCTATCTATCTATCTATCTATCTATCTATCTATCTATCTATCTATCTATCTATCTATCTATCTATCTATCTATCTATCTATCTATCTATCTATCTATCTATCTATCTATCTATCTATCTATCTATCTATCTATCTATCTATCTATCTATCTATCTATCTATCTATCTATCTATCTATCTATCTATCTATCTATCTATCTATCTATCTATCTATCTATCTATCTATCTATCTATCTATCTATCTATCTATCTATCTATCTATCTATCTATCTATCTATCTATCTATCTATCTATCTATCTATCTATCTATCTATCTATCTATCTATCTATCTATCTATCTATCTATCTATCTATCTATCTATCTATCTATCTATCTATCTATCTATCTATCTATCTATCTATCTATCTATCTATCTATCTATCTATCTATCTATCTATCTATCTATCTATCTATCTATCTATCTATCTATCTATCTATCTATCTATCTATCTATCTATCTATCTATCTATCTATCTATCTATCTATCTATCTATCTATCTATCTATCTATCTATCTATCTATCTATCTATCTATCTATCTATCTATCTATCTATCTATCTATCTATCTATCTATCTATCTATCTATCTATCTATCTATCTATCTATCTATCTATCTGTCTATATATATAAAACTCTAACGTGACTGACTGACTGACTGACTGATTGACTGACTCATCATCGCACAGCCCAAACGGCGAAAGCTAGAGAGCTGAAATTTTGACAGCGGGTACCTTTTTCAAAGTATAGATCCACTAAGACGGGATTTTTGGAAATTCGGCCTCTAAAGGGGTAAAAAAAAGGGAAAAATTAGTAATGCTGTATCTCCGGAAGTAAACGTCATAGGCCCAAAATTGAAATTGCGTTGGGATCAGCTGCAAAAATAAGTAGACACGTGTTTGGTACTTTTTAGCAGATGGGACAAATAGGGGGTAAAAAGGGTAAAAATAAAATGTTGGTACTTTTTTAAACCCATGTGTATCTTTTGAACCAATTAACAGAGTAACAAAATTCAAAACGGAGCCGGTAAACAAGAAAAAAATATTCGACACGTGTTTGGTACTTTTTTGATTCAGGGTTCAAAAAGGGGGAAAAGCGGGGAAAAAAATTTAGGGTAGGTCCATTTTTCTTTTTCTTTGTATTTCACTTGAAATAATAAAGCTAGAAATAAAATTTATAGGGAGGTCGATTGCCAAGTACAAAATATTAAATACGTGTTTGGTACTTTTTTCAATTAAAAGGGTAAAAAAGGGAAAAATCGGTAACATTATATCTCCTTAACCAACAGCGATAGAAGCGAGGATTAAATTGGTTTGAGATTAGCACTAAAAACTAAGGGACACGTGTTCGGTACTTTTTTGAAAATCGGCCGCCTAGCGGGCAAAACAGGGTAGAAAAGGGAGAAATTAGTAACTTCATATCTCCGAAACCAACATAGACAGAAACAAAGTTATAATTGGATTTGAATCGCCTAGAAAAATAAGGAGACACGTGTTTTGTACTTTTTTGAAAATAGCACCAATAAGAATGAAAAAGGGTAAAAACTATATTTTGGTACTTTTTTAACCCATATGTATCTTTTGAACTAATAAACATAGAAACATATTCTATATCGCAACCAATAGATATTAAATAATAACTAAATACGTATTTGGTACTTTTGCGATTAATGGGGTACAAAAGGGTAAAAAAAGGGAAAATATTCAAGGATAGGTTTTTTGCTTTTTAGCCATGGATATCTTTTAGGCTAATGAAGTTAGAAGTATAATTTATTGACTGGTAGATTTACATTGAAAAGAAATAAGCTACGTGTTTGGTACTTTTTTTATGTTGGGGGTAAAAATCGGTAAAGTATATTTTCTAAACCAAAAGTGATAGAAACAAAAACTAAATTGGTCTGAGATTGACACTTAAAATTAAGGAACACATGTTCGGGACTTTTTTGAAGTTTAACCTCTTAGAAGGTAAAACAGGGTAGAAAAGGGAGAAATTAGTAACATCATATCTCCGAAACCAACATCGATGCAAACAAAGTTGAAATTGGATTTGAATCGGCTAGAAAAAAAAAGGAGACACGTGCTTGGTACTTTTTTGGAAATGGCACTAATAAGGATAAAAAAGGGTAAAAACTATATTTTGGTACTTTTTCAACTAATATGTATCTTTTGAACTAATAAACATAGAAACATAATTTATATCGCAACAGATAGATATTAAAAAACAATTTAATATGTATTTGGTACTTTTGCGATTAATGGGGTACAAAAGGGTAAAAAAGGGAAAATATTTAAGGGTAGGTTTTTTGTTTTTAGCTATGGATATCTTTTAGGCTAATGAAGCCAGAAGTATAATTTATTGACTGGTCGATTGACAAAGAAAAAATAAAATACATTATTGGTACTTTTTTTTTAAATTTGGGGGTAAAAATATATCTTCTCAATCAAAAGTGATAGAAACAAAAACTAAATTAATCTGAGATCAGCACTAAAAATTAAGGGAAACGTGTTCGGTACTCTTTTGAAATTCGACCTTTTAAAGGGTAAAACAGGGTAGAAAAGGGAGAAATTAGTAACATCATATCTCCGAAACTAACACCGATGCAAACGAAGTTTAAATTGGATTTGAATCGGATAAAATAATAAATGGTCACGTATTTGGTACTATTTCAACAATGGTACTAATAAGAATAAAAAAGGGTTAAGAATATCTTTTCGGCTAATGAAGCCAGAAGCATAATTTATTGGCTGGTAAATTGACATTGAAAAAAGTAAAATAAGTGTCTGGTACCTTTTTAATTTTGAGGGTAAAAATCGGTAAAAATATATCTTCTTAGCCAAAAGTGATAGAAACAAAAACTAAATCGGTCTAAAATCGGCACTTTGAATTAAGGGACATATATTCGGTACTTTTTTCTTTAATTCGGCCGTTTTGGGGTTAAAACAGGGAAAAAATGGGAAATATTAGTAACGTCATATCTCCGAAATTCAAGACGATAGGAATAGAGTTGAAATTTGCTTCGGATGGGCTGAAAAAAAAAAACGAGAAACGTGTTTGGTACTTTTTTGAATATGGTACTAATAAGGGTAAAAAAGGGCAAAAACTATATTTTGGTACTTTTTTGAACCCATACGTATCTTTTGAAATAACAAATATAGAGAAACAGTAAACGTCACAATTGATAAGTAACAAAGAATTATTAGACACGTATTTGGTACTTTTACGATAATTGAGGTAAAAAAGATAAAAAATGGGAAATATTCAAGGGTAGGTTTTTAACTAATGAAGCCAGAACTATAACACAGCACAACAAAATAAAAAAAATTTCATGTGCTCTTAAAACCACTATACAATTTTGATGTATCATGACTACCTTTGTACAAAAATGGTAAAATTTTTAAATTCTATGGCAAGATTTTTTTTTTTAATTTTTTTTTTTAAATTGCAATTTTTTTTAGACGTTTCTTCATATAATTAATGATAAGTCAAAAACTACTAGTCCGATATTATTAAAATAAAACTAGAACAATTAAGATTTAAATAGCCTTCAATTCGTCTTAGTATTGGAGTTATAATAAAAAACTTAAGAAAAAAATATATTTTTTACATAAAAATGGCAAAAATTTTCGTTTTAAAAAAATCATGAAAAATCGAAAACGCCAAAAAAACTTCCAGATTTATTATTTAATCGCAAAGCGACATATAATAGCAACAAAATAAGATATCGACCATAAAAATCGATTGATATTTTTCGAATTTATTCACAATTTAGTGAATTCGCTCATTTCCCAAATTTTTAGTTTTTTGCTTGATATACGCATTATAGCGGGTTTTCAAATGTATGAAAAAAATAATTTTTCCAATTTCAAGGGGTACATGTCCAATTATTGTGAGATTTGGTGAGAAACTTCTACCCACAAAATTTTAGTCGAATTGGACAACGTTAATACGTAGCGCGTAGGCCACAAATCTGAAAAATAGCGTTTTAATCGAAAAAAAATTGACAAATTTTCAGTTTTTGCAAAATTAAAGCTATTTATTCCCCCTTTTGCAGAAAAGTGGATTCTAGTTCTTAGTGCAAAGGCAATGATTTTTCCAATAAGCTACATGCCTTTAAAATTGGTTAAACAGTTTTCGAGTTATTACAATTTTCACTGGCCATTACATGTCCTTGAGGACTTGCCGAAGACAATTTACAAAAACATTTTACTTAGTTTAAAATTTTTTATTTTTTTCTTTTTTAACTAACAATATACATATCAACAATAAAATATAAAATTTCGCTAAAATTGACGGATATCTTCCTATTACACAACGCAACAAAATAAAAAAAATCGATGCTTTTGAAACCACTATACAATATCTAGGTACTGCCAAAGTGTTGAGAAAATGAGAAATGTATGGCAAAACAAGTACGCGAAATACTGTTTTGGGCAAAACACGTATTTCTGTGGGACACGTGTTACTGTGGAAATACAGTATTGGAGGCTGAGAACAGGAATATTTGACGGCCAACAAATTCGCAAATTGGCCAAAGATACCGATTTTCTCAGTTCAATGTCAGAAATTGAGAAAAATGCATGGGATTCGTTTGTATAGGTTATTCAACATTTCTTAGGAAATAACAAGAATGATGATTATGTTGCGCACGTTGAAGAGATGTTAACTCACTTCCAGAATCTTGGATGCAAACATCAAGTTACATTACCTTCACAGTCACTTAGATCGTTTTCCTGAAAATCTAGGAGACTTAAGTGAGGAACAGGGCGAACGATTTCACCAAGATATTCGGACAATAGGGGAAAGATAACAAGGTCGCTGGGATGCACACATGATTTGCCAGAGTATTCAGAGCAACACTTCGTTATTCAATAATAGAAAATGTCATAAAAGAAAATTCCAAAGTTTGTAGTTTATAATATTTATTTATTTATTTCCTTATTTTATAAGTTGTAATTAATTTAAATAAAAAAATATAAAATAAAAGAAAATACATGAATAAAACAATAAAATGCATTTTCGATCTATTCCATCGATTTGACTTAGTCACATTTTTTGGTCAATTGCCTTCGGCAAGTCCTCAAGGACATGTAATGGCCAGTGCAAATTGTAGTAACTCGAAAACTGTTTAACCAATTTTAAAGATATGTAGCTTATTGGAAATCTCATTGTATTTGCCCTAAGGACCAGGATCCACTTTTTTGCAAAAGGGGGAATAAATAGCTTTAATTTTGCAAAAACTGAAAATTTGACAATTTTTTTCGATTTAAACGCTATTTTTCAGATTTGGGGCCTATGCGCTACGTGTTAACGTTGTCCAATTCGACTAAAATTTTGTGGGTGGAAGTTTCTCACCAAATCTCACAATAATCCGATATGCACCCCTCGAAATTGGAAAATTTATTTTTTTCATACATTTGAAAACCCGCTATAATGCGTATATCAAGCAAAAAACTTAAATTTTTGAAAATGAGCGAATTCACTAAATTGTGAATAAATTCGAAAAAAAACAATCGATTTTTATGGTCGATATCTCATTTTGTTGCTATTATATGTCACTATGCGATAAAATAATAAATCTGGAAGTTTTTTGCCGTTTTCGATTTTTCATGATTTTTTTAAAACGAAAATTGTTGCCATTTTTACATAAAAAATATATTTTTTTCTTAAGTTTTTTATTATAACTCCGATACTATTGATCCGATTGAAACGCGATATATAGACGAATTAAAGGCTATGTAAATCCTAATTTTTCTGATTTTATTTTAATAATATCGGACTAGTAGTTTTTGAGTTATCAGCAATTATTTGAAGAAACGTATAAAAAAAATCGCAATTTAAAAAAAAAAAATTTTTAAAAAAAATTTTGCCATAGAATTTAAAAATTTTACCATTTTTGTACTAAGGTAGCCATGATACATCAAATGTATATAGTGGTTACTCGAGCACATTTTTGCTGTTGACCTGTGTAATTTACAGACGGGTGGATTCATATTGAAAAAGTATAAGACATGTGCTGTTTAGTGGTTAAACAGAAACAGAAAATGGATAAATTAGTAACATCATATCTCCGAAATTTACATCGTTAGAAACAAAGTTGAAATTGGATTTGGATCATCTTGCAAAAAAAGGGGACACGAGTTTGGTACTTTTTTGGAAATGGAACTAATAAGGGAGAAAAAGGGAAAAAACTATATTTTGGTACTTTATTAACCCTATAAGTATCTCTTGAACTAATAAACATAAATACTCTATTTACATCACAATTGATAAGGACTAACAAAAATTAAGATGGTGCTTCGCGCTTCTACGATAAATGAGACACAAAAGAGTAAAAACTATGAATATCATTTAAACAAATAAAGCCAGAAGTATAATTTACAGACAGGTCTATTCACATTGCAGAAGTATAAGACACGCGATTGATTCCTTCTTTTAATTTTTGGCGTAAAAAGGGGGAAAATCGGTAACGTAATATCTCATAAATCAAAAGTGATAGAAACAAAGATTAAATTGGTCTATGATCAGCATTAAAAATTAAAGGACACGGGTTCGGTATTTTTTTTTTTTAATTTGGCCGCTTATGGTTAAAACAGGCTAGAAAATGAATAAATCATATAATCGGCTAGAAAATGAAAGGGACATGTGATCTGTACTTTTTTTGAAAATGGCACTAACAAGGGCAAAAAGGGTAAAAACTATATTTTTGTACTTTTTTTTAACCCATGCGTATCTTTTGAACTTATAAACATAAAGACTCACTTTATGCCACAATCAATAAGTATTAACAAAATATTAAACATGTGCTTGGTACTTTTACGATAAATGGGGTTCCAAAATGTGAAAACGGGAAAATATTCATTTAAGCTAATGAAGTCAGAAGTATAAATTAGAAATGTGTCAATCAAAGGTAAAAAAGGGAAAAATCGATGACATTATATCTTCTTAACCTAATGGATGGAAACAAACACTAAAATGGTCTAAGATCAGCCCTAAAAAATAAGGGACTTTTCAGTACTTTTTGCAAATTAAACAGTTTTGGGGTTAAAATAGGGTAGAAAATAAAAACATTAGTAAAGTTATATCTCTGATACTAATATCAACAGAAAAAAAATTTAAATTGGATTTAGATCGAATAGAAAAATAAAAAGTCATGTTTTTAGTAGGTACTTTTCGTAAATGAGCTAAAAATAGGGAATAAAAAGGATAAAAACTAAATTTTGGTACTTTTTTGACCCATATATAATTTTTGAATCAATTATTATAGAAACAAAATTTATACCGCAATCAAAAATAACAAAAACGGGTCAAAAATTTAAAGATAGGTTTTTTCCTTTTAAACTGTACATGTTGTTTAAATCAATAAAATAATAAATAAATCAATTATTTATGGACTGTTCTATTGACATTGAAGAAATATATGACAGGTGTTTGGTATTTTTTTCAATTAACACAAATGGAGTTAAGATCAGCAATAAAAATATTAGGACATGTATCCGGAATTTTTTTTTAATTTGGCTGATCAGGGGTAAACAACGGGTAAAAAAAGGAAACTTTTGTAAAATATTCAAAATCAAAAGCGACAAGAACAAGATTTAAATTGGGTTAGCAATCAAAATTGGATCAGCTACAAAAATAAGGGAGGCGTGTGTATTACTTTTTTGAAAATGTAGAGGGTAGGTACTTATTTTGTCCTATATGTATCTTAAGAACCAATAAGTTAATTTATATCGGAATTGATAAATAAGTGAAAAAGTTATTTTGGTAAATTTTGTAACTTTGTCAATTCAAATGGTGCCGCTAACGAAGTAGCGGGTTATAAAGCTAGTCTATATCTATATATATATATATATATATATATATATATATATATATATATATATATATATATATATATATATATATATATATATATAAATGTGTTTGTAAGTTTATTTGTTTGTTTGAAAGAGGTTGACTCCTAAACGGTTTGACCGATTTTGATGAAATTTTGAAATTAGATAGAATATTCACTTAGGGTGGTTTAAGAATATGTTTTGTTTTAAAACTTGGTCCAGAAAGGGTTCAAATTGTGTAAATAGAGGACCAAATGGCGCAAAATTTAATATTTATCATTGAATTTGATAAACCATAAAAGTTAGAAACTTCAAACTTAACAAAAGTAAGTTCATTACCAATGGCCGTACTTCAGAAAAAAATTAAAACGATCGGAGCAGAGGATGGCCCCTTCCCTGTTACAAATACAATACCTATAACTGGGTAAATTGATTTTGATGATTTTCGAAATGTAGATAAATTTATACTAACATTCCTGAAATGTTAACAGTCAGGTATGGTGTGACCGGTGGTTAAAATAGGCTAGTTTTTTTTTTAAATCTGAAGTGGGCGTGACCCCTCCCATATAACTCATATATTAAAAATGACAAATATAGGTGACAGAGAGGCATGATTTTTCTGAAATTTTGGCAGTATATTAAGGTGTGACCGATGGTTAAAATACTCCAGATTTTTTTTTTTAATCTCAAGTGGGCGTGACCCCTCCCATATAAGTCAAATATTGAAAATGACAAATATTGATGACCGAGCTGCCCGGTTTATCTGAAATTTTCACAGTATGGTAAGGTGTGACCGGTGGTTAAAATAATCAAGGTTCTTTTTTTAATGTCAAGTGGGCGTAGTCCCTCCCATATAAGTCAAAAATTAAAAATGACAAATATGGATGACCGAACTGACCGATTTTTCTGAAATTTAGACAATATGATAAGGTGTGACCGGTGGTAAAAATAGGTTAGGTTTCTTTTTAAATCTCAAGTGGGCGTGACCCCTCCCATATAACTCCTATATGAAAAATGACAAATATAGGTGATCCAGAGACCCGATTTTTCTGAAATTTTGACAGTATGTTATGGTGTGACCGATGAATAAAATAGGCCAAATTTTTGTTGATATCTCAAGTGGGCGTGCCCCTCCCATATAAGTCAAATATTAAAAATGACAAATATGGATGACCGAGCTGCCCGATTTTTCTGAAATTTTTACCGTATGGTATGGTTTGACCGGTGATTAAAATAGGGTTGGTTCTTTTTTTAAATGTCAAGTGGGCGTGACCCCTCCCATGTAAGTCAAATATTAATAATGATAATATGGATGACCCTACACACCGATTTTTCTGAAATTTTGACAGTATGTTAAGGTTTGACCAGTGGGTAAAATAGGCCACATTGTTTTTTTAATCTCCAGTGGGCGTGACCCCTCCCATATAAGTCAAATATAAAAATTACAAATATGGATGACAAGATCAAAACGATTTAACCGAATTAATAAGAGTTTTAAATGTGGATTTTTTCATATTATAGGATAGTTTTTCGCTTCTTGAATTCTTTGAAAACGACCCAAGGAGGACCTGGGAATCAAAAAATGGGGATAAAATTATCTTTTTCTTTAAAATTACATCACTTTAGAACGGCTAGACCGATCACGACATTTTTTTCTATATGTTTTTAGTCCAATATAAATAAAAACAAGTAAGAAAGCGCTAAAGGTGCTATTTTTCCTTTATAAAGACAAATATTTGCTGAATTTTGCAATCATACAAACATTTTCTCAAAACTTATATATTCAACCTGTTTCCGTCATTTGGACTTATATGAGAGCTAGGGTCAAATGTGGACCGATTATCTCGAAATTTGGCAAACTGATTACAGTTGTAATAAAAATTATGTATGCAAAAAATAAACTCAAAGTTTTCATTATCTTTAGATTTACGAGCGTTTTAGTGATTTTTTTGTCTCATTTAGTGCTTTTTTAAAAAAGAGTTTTGTATGGGAGCTATGGTCAAATGTGGACCGATTTCAACGAAATTTGGTACAATGATTTTGGTTTACAAAAGCAGTATTTGTTTTAAATTTCATGAAAAATATTGACATTTGTGGCCAATATATCAATTCCGGAAAGTGGGACTTATGGGAGGTACTATAAATAATGAACCGATTTCAACCAATTTCAATATCCATGGTCCCATTATCAAAAAAATTATCTGTGCCAAATTTCATCAAATTATCTTTAGAATTGCGATCTGTAGTTTGATTACAAGGTTTACATGGGGGTCCAGCCAGCCCGCCAGCCAGACGGACGGACGGACATCGCTAAATCGACTCAGAAAGTGATTCTAAGCCTATTGGTATACTAAAAGGTGGGTCTAAGACAAATATTTCTATGCGTTACATACATCAGCACAAACTTATAATACCCTTCCCACCTATAGTGGTGAAGGGTATAATTACAATCGGAAAACGGCGGCACGGATATTGGAAATATGATTGATGTTTGATAATGACGATGTTTGACATATGATTGCTTAAAGATTTTTCATGATTATTTGATGGTTGTTTGGCGATTGTTTGTCTGTTTGAAGATTTGTAATAATTGTTTGTTAATTGTTTCTCGATTAACTGGCGATTTTCTGACGGTAGTTTGATGATTTTTTGTCGATTGTTTGTGGGTTAATTGATGATTAACTGACGACTGTTCAATGGTTTTTTATGATTGTTCGATAATTGCTTCACGATTAACTGATGGTTATTTGATTACTATTTGGCGATTGTTTGATAATCTATAAATATAAAAAATATTCGCGTCTGTTGTTGTATGTTTTTTTTATTTAGGACCAGCACTCAGGGGATGACCCCTACTTATGCTATTCATTGTGTTGGAACTAGGAAAATAGGTTGTGGGAAGGAGGAAAGAGGGAGTAGTGTTCGTGGACATTAGATTTGAATTTTCCTATATTGCAACTGTCAGGAAACACTTCTGCGGGAAGTGAGTTCCACATACATACTGTACGGCTAAAGAACGAATTTTCTCTATAGTGTGTTGTTCGGTTAACTGGACAATCAACCACAAATGCATTGACGTGTGTTGCGTAAGAATCTTCGAGTTTCGGGAACGAGGTCCCTGATATCGTTAGAACACATTCCAAAGTAGTACCGATAGAACAGTGTTATACAACCCGGCAGTGCTCCAGTGAGTCAATAGAGTTGAATATCCTACTGTCACCGATAAGCACTTTCGCCCTCCTCTGTACGCGGTCCACAAGCTCCAAAAAAGACTTTAAAGCACCGGCCCATACATGAGAGTTGTATTCCATTTTTGGTCAGATATAGGTGGTGTAAATCACACTAATGTAGAGTACTACCAATCACTAAAGTCAAATAAATACATATACAAATACATTATTAAAGGATTCAGATCAAAAATTCAGTTCAGTTCGAAAACGGCTCTAACGATTTTGATAAAATTTGGACAGTGGGTATCTTTTTTGATGTATAGGTCGAAGAAGAAGGGACTTTTGGAACCTTTGCCTCTAAGAGGGTAAAAACGGGTAAAAAGGGGCAAAATCGAAAACACTATATCTCCTAAAGTAATAGGTATAGAAACCAAATTTAAATTATGCTTTAAACAGTTATGAAAATAAGCGGACAGGTGTTTGGTACTTTTTTGAAACTATGTGCGATAGGGGGTAAAAAAGGGTGAAAATAGTTTTTTTGGTACATTTTTAACCCACTCTTATATTTTTAACTAAAGAACATAGATAGAACTGCAATCAATAGATGTGAAAGAAACATTAAACACGTGTTTGGTGCTTTTTTGATTTTGGGGCCAAAATGGGTAAAAAAGGGATAAAATGATAACTTAACATCTCAAAAAGTAATATGAATAGGAACATTATGTTAACTGCATTTTAATAAAATGTACCGAATTCAATTGGTACCAAAGAAGTACCAAATATGCATATGGAACTTTTTGAAATTAGGCGATAAAAAGGGAAAAAAATTAGTAATGTTATACCTTCTAAACAAATGAATGTTTGTCTGTATGTATGTTTTTTATAGAACTGAAAACTGTGAATTTGATCATGTTATGCTCTTTAGCGAAGATGTTACAGATAAGCCGGCGAAGGTTTTTAAGTTGATAAGACTAATTTCCGACAGATGGCGTCACTGAAAATTACTAAAAATTAATTAAATCGTGAACTGTACATTTGATTAAGCTATGATCTTTAGCAAAGTTGTAGCGCATGAGCCGGCAAAGGCTTTTTAGTTGGTATGAATAATTTCCGACAGGTGGCGCTACTCAAACTTACTCAAAGTCAATTTAATCGTAATCTGTACATTTAGTTATGCTAAATCTTTAGCAAAGTTGTTGCACATGAGCCGACGAAGGTTTCTTAGTTGGTATGAAGAAATTTAGACAGGTGGCGCAAATGAAATTTACTCAAAGTCATTTTAATCGTAAGCTGTACACTGAATCATGCTATAATCTTCAGCAAAGTTGTTGCGAATAAGCCGACGAAGGTTTATGAGCTGGAATGAGTAAAGTCCGACAGAGAAAATTACTCAAAGTAAATTAAATCGTATACTGTGCATTTGATCATGTTATAATCATAAGCAAAGATATTATGCATAAGCAGACGAAGGTTTCTTAGTTGGTATGAACAACTTCAGGTGGCGCCACTGAAAACTACTCAAAATGAATGAAATCGTAAACTGTGCATTTGATCAGACTACAAACTTTAGCAAAGTTGTTGCGCATGAGTCGACGGAGGTTTCGGTTGGTATGACCAATTTCCAAAATTATTAAAGTGAGTTAAACTGTAAACTATGCAAACTATGTGTTGGTCGGACAAAATAAATAAAATAATTCAAAATTAACTTTATAAAACAAAATATATAAAAACTTTAAAATTTGCCTCAAAATGCTTATCATAAAGCTTCGAGCAAGACTCGGTCAACCAGGTACTGTATGTATGTATGTATGTATGTATGTATGTATGTATGTATGTATGTATGTATGTATGTATGTATGTATGTATGTATGTATGTATGTATGTATGTATGTATGTATGTATGTATGTATGTATGTATGTATGTATGTATGTATGTATGTATGTATGTATGTATGTATGTATGTATGTATGTATGTATGTATGTATGTATGTATGTATATATGTATGTATGTATGTATGTATGTATGTATGTATGTATGTATGTATGTATGTATGTATGTATGTATGTATGTATGTATGTATGTATGTATGTATGTATGTATGTATGTACGTACGTATGTATGTATGTATGTATGTACGTACGTACGTACGTACGTATGTATGTATGTATGTATGTATGTATGTATGTATGTATGTATGTATGTATGTATGTATGTATGTATGTATGTATGTATGTATGTATGTATGTATGTATGTATTTATGTATGTATGTATGTATGTATGTATGTATGTATGTATGTATGTATGTATGTATGTATGTATGTATGTATGTATGTATGTATGCATGTATGTATGTATGCATGTATGTATGTATGCATGTATGTATGTATGTATGTATGTATGTATGTATGTATGCATGTATGTATGTATTCAATTAAATGTTTTATAATACAAAAGGCATTGAGGATTACCAAATGCATTTTTTATCATAATATGGTGTCATCATTTTTTTGTTACTGACTATTTCCAAAAAACAAACAAAGCATCCGCTAAGCATGTGTCATGTTTGCCGTCTGAAAGACAACTGAATTAAATGAGCATAACAAAGTTGTGGGCGTAGCAAATAATCAATTGCTGTATGAAATGAGCACCCATGTTTTACACCAATATCAGTGCAATTTTTCAGGGCCAACTATGCCAATGCGGATCCCATAATAAGATTGTGCAATCAATTTAACAAATTTGATGGTCTTATTGATAACTCATTAAGTTCAGATTCAATTAAAAGTAAAATTGTATATTCATTGAATTCATGATTTTATAAAATACTAGCTGATTTTACCCGGCGTTGCCCGGGTTAGTAGTTAAAGTTATTAACTTATTACTATGTTAACAATTTCTTTAAAAATGAACAATTATGAAATAATTTTATTTATTTTTTAATTGAATCCTATATTCATGTATTTGCATATGTATTTAATTGACTTACCAAACACTAATCATATTACCAATATTCGTGCATCCGTTTTTTTTAGATATATTAAAAAAAGAGGTCGTAAAAGTGGGCATGGTAAATTTTTCTTAATGTATAATTCCTTGGACTAAAAAAAAACATTTACATCATTGGTCCAGCCGTTCTCAAGATATACAATTTTAAAGAAAAGGGGAATTTTATCCCCATTTTCCAATTCCCAGTTCCCCGTTGGTCCATTTTCAAAAATATGAAAAAGCGAAAAACTATCCTATAGTATGAAAATATCCACACTTAAAACTTTAATTAATTAGGTTAAATCATTTTCATCTTATCATTCATATTTATCATTTTTAATATATGACTTATATGGGAGGAGTCACGCCCATTTGAGATTACAGAAAAAAAAACTTGCTTATTTTAACCACCGGTCACACCTTACAATACTGTCAAAATTTCAGAAAAATCGGTCCGCTCGATAATAGGTGAAAGGGTATTATAAGTTTGTCATTCAGTTTGTAATTTTTTCATTATTCATCTTAGACCCCATAAAAATTATACCGATCGACTCAGAATCGCCAGGAGAGTCGATTTACCCACCAGGAATACGGTAATACAGTTAAAAAAAAAATAAAATCCCATCGAATTTTTAATTTTGGCGATGTCTCTGGTGTTTATAAACCGATTTTGATAAAATTTGATAGCATGTTCCGTTGGAGTATTTTCTAAAATCTGATATATAATTTAAAATTTTTTCTTCAAAAAATACCGGTTTTAAAAAAAAATATTTTAAATTTGTCAATTTGCGTACATCGATAACTTTTGCTTTGGCGTTATCTCGGTTATTGATCTACCGATTTTGATGAAATTCAATAATGTGCAGCGTTGAATGATTTCCTAAAATTTGATATATAGATCAAACAACTTTAAAACAAAAACACAATTTTTTAACGAATATTTTTTTTTTTCAAAAATACAGTTTTAAAAAAAATTTAAATTCTCATCGAATTTTGACGATATTTCTGATGTTTGTATACCGATTTTGATAAAATTTAATAGCATGTTGCGTTGGAGTATTTTCTAAAATTTATAATTTAAATTTTTTTTTCAAAAAATACTGTTTTTGAATTTTTTATTTTTTAAATTTCTCAATTTGCGTACATCGATATCTTTTGCTTTGGCGATATCTCGGTTATTGATCCACCGATTTTTGATGAAATTTAACAGTGTGTTGCGTTGAAAGATTTCCTAAAATTTGACTTACAGTTCAATTTTTTTTCTTAAAACACAGTTTTTTGACGAAATAAAAATTTTTTTGATGAAAAATACAGTGTTTTAAACAAAATTTTTTTAATTCTCATCGAATTTTGAATTTTCATGATATCTCTGGTGTTTATACACCGATTTTGATGAAATTTAATAGCATGCTGCAATGGAGTGTTTTCTAAAATCTGATTAAAATTCAAATTGTTTTTTAAAAAATGTTTTCTAAAATATGCCAATTTGCGTACATCGATATATTTTGCTTTGGCGATATCTCAGTTATTAATCTACCAATTTTGATGAAATTCAATAGTGTGTTGCGCTGAATGATTTACTAAAATTTGATATACAGTTAAAAAAACTTTTAAAAAACAAAGTTTTTTGAAAAAAACATAGTTATTTAGAAAAATAAAGTTATTAAAAAAAATTTAGTTCTCTTTAATTGTAATTAAGCATCGAATTTCGAGTTTTGGCTATCTCAGTTGTAAGTGGAACTATATGTTGCATTTTAATAGTGTACTTCGTAGAACACTATTAACATCTAATACCTATACATATAAGTTATGTCGGTATGTCATCTTGAAGCTCATCAAACTTGATTTCAGTACACCGAAATATGTCTTAAATAAGTGACTTTTGAACATTATGATGGCTTTTATTCATATCATATCTTATGTAGCCTAAAGTCTAATCTAAATAGATCCGCTAAATATTCTCATAAAAGCAACCATTTAATCGGTCCTCTAATTTTAAAGTTGTATGCATTTAAATACGACTTCTCTCAAGTTGCAAAATGTTACGATATTGTGTAATTTCAGAAATTGTTTGTATTTCAATCTACCTCTAAAATGTAGACCCAGTATATAACAAGATTATTCACTAATAAAAGTATTATTCATATATCGCCTAAAAATTAAATGTATGAAGACATACATACATTTAAAAGGAGTGTTAATTATCGAGATTTTAAACTTTTTCAGATTAGAAAATCAATATATGCACATATATTAGTATTTTCGTAGGATTCACCAGTCTTCAGAAACATACACACTAGAGCGTCTCGACTTATATGGGGAAAAAATAAAGTTCGCCGTACACCATCGAATATAAAGCATTGCTATGAGGTAGTTTCGAAAAAATTTTTTTTTTTTTTTTTATTTTTTTTTTTTATTTATTCATTCATTAATAATCCAAAAGCCTTAGCAGGCCAAAATGATTACATAGACACATGAGTAAGAGAAATAGTAAATTTGATTACAATAAACTATATATACTTATAATTCTATTCTTAAATTAAATTAGTCTTCACCAATCACCTTAAATGCACGACCAAAAACTTTAATAATCAAAACCTACAGCCAAGCAACAAATTTGTCTAAGATACAAATTCCATATCTAACAAATGCTCTTCAAATGTTCTCTAATACAATATTTCTAAATTTAGATAAACTCACAAAAAAATTTCTCTTGTCATATGGCAACAAATTATTCCACAACCTGCATATTCTAACCACATATGATCTTTGCATAATAAGAGTGTTTATCCTTGGACATATTAAAGCAGTAGTTCTGGTAGAGTATGAAAAAGAGAAAAACCTTGTGAGGTACTCTGGCATGCCATATTTAATTACCTTAAAAAAGAACAAAAGCAATCGTAAATCAACAAAATTTTCAAAAATTGTCCCCAAAAAGTTCACAGTATACGAGGTAATGTGAATTCTCATACCCAACCCATAAACAAATCGAATTATGCGATGAAAACATTTCTTAAGCTTTTGAAGATTACCGCAACTTCCACAAGAATAAACTTCCAAACCATAAAGAATGATAGGCATTAATAATGATTTAGCTATCAAAACTCTAACTTTAAAAGGAAAATGAAATCCAACACTATATATACGCCTCAAAGAAAAACAAACCCTAGATACCAGCCTATTGATATGAATATCGAAAGTCAATCTATCATCAAGATAAATGCCCAAAACTTTATGATTAGATACATAATCAATCACCATACCATTCATATAAAGGTTACCAGAAATCGAGGAAAAATTACCAAATTTCATTGCGAAAGTTTTCTGTGGATTAAGTTCTAATTTATTCTCTACTGACCATTCTAAGACATTTCTAATATCGTTATTTATCAACTCAAAAAATTCTATGCTAGACATTTCTCTTTCTAAATGCGCCACCATTTGTATATCGTCTGCATAAATATATACATTGCAGAAAGACAAAACATTTACCAAATCATTAATATACATTGTGAAAAATAAAGGCCCTAGTACGGAGCCTTGAGCTACACCCCTATTCACAACCATCATCTGTGACCTTCTACTATCTATCTCGACAAATTGTTTCCTAGAAAATAAAAATGAATGTACAAGTTTACAGGCGGAAATTGTAAAATTAAACTGACTACTCATTATTCCAATAAGTCTCTCATGACAGATAGAATTAAATGCCTTTGTGAAATCGAGAAAGATGGCAACAGATCCACTGTTAATATCCAAATGCTTCCGAATATTTTCAACCATACTCAAGACCAACGAAGTTGTACTGTGGTGAGGCCTAAAGCCCGACTGAGAAGGCGAAATTAAATCATCACTATTCAAATGATCAGAAATCCTCTTATACAAAATGTTTTCAAAAATCTTCGCATAGATAGGCAGTATACTAATTGGCCTAAAGTCAGAATAATTGGTCGGATATCTAACCTTTGGTAGAGGTATTATCTTAGCTAACTTCCAATCTTCCGGAAATTTCGAGACCATTAAAATCGTATTAAAAATATGCATCAATTGACAAGAAATATAAGGAAAAATCAATCGTAAAAAGCGTAAAGATAGTCCATCATGCCCAGCCGCATTGGACTTTATCTTGCTTAAAGCCTTTAAAACCTCATATTCCTCTACCCTATAAAAAGAGAACGTTCCCTGAGACCCTATGTTATCTACGAATTCAGCGTCACTCACATTGTCAGGTTCTATTATGAAACTCTTATTCAATTCATCAAGATCAATTTCTTCCCTTCTATCCTCATTTCCAATAATACCGACGTCTTTCAGCTTATTCCAAATCGATTGCGTATCACACTCCCTGAACATATTATTACATATTCTTCTCCGTATTCTCCTCATCACACTCTTCAATTTATTTCTATACTTGCAAAAAGTTGCCCACCTTTCAGGAGATGGTGATTCCCTATATGCCCTGAAAGATATGTCTCTAAATTCTTTCGCATTCGTAATCTCAGGATGCTTCATCCAACTCAGTCCCCTCTTAACTCTGCATCTTTTCAGAGGAACATATTTGTTAAACAGGCTCAGAATCAACCCGTTAAAAAATTGAAGTTGATCATTAGGATCAGCTGTATAATACAAAACTCCAAAATCTAAATTAAGTAACTCTTTAACACATTCATTCAGATTAAGGCAATCGTAGTCTCTGTAAAAGGTTGGAATAACGCGATTACTTTTATTAAAGTCCAATGACAAGTAAATTAAGGAATGGTGCGAGTTTAGAAAAGGCAGCTGAAATTGACCATGCTGTGTTATGGAATCCACATTTGATACCACAAAATAGTCCAAAAGAGTAGTTTCTTCTTTACCAACCACAAAATGTGTCGGTAAATTATTGTGCACTAGTGATAAATCGAAATCTGACCAAAAGTTCCTAGCAGTTATACCTTTCGTGAAAAGATCAACGTTAAAGTCCCCCATTAAGACTATATTGTCATACATCGAGGATAGATCGTATATAACCTCTTTGCATTGATTAAGAGAACCATTAGGCAAATATATAACTCCCACAAGTAATTTAACTAAATCATTCACCTCAACCTCTACAAAAATACCCTCAACCACAGTCTCATTACGTTCTTCATGAATTAATTTTTTTTTTTTAATTTTTTTCGTTGCACATTGGGGTTGCCAAAATACATTTTTCGTTATATCTTCGGCATTTTGTCCCGAGGAGGCCAACATTTTTCTTTAATAGTCATTATTCTCAGGTATCCGGTTCTAGTATTTATCTATCAAACCCCTGTTCCTACCAATAATATCAGAAAATTAAAGCTCTTAAAAAATCGTTAAACTTTTACTAAGGAAGTTTTTCGATTTTTCAAAGCGATCTATTACAAACAAGGAATTTCTTATTTTGCTGCACATATGGATCGCCAAAATACATTTTTCGTTATATCTTCGCCATTTACTGTCGGATCTTAAAGTGTAATATATCGTTAAAGGCATCGATATGCTGTAAAAATAATTAAGTTTAGAATAAGATGAAATGAGTTAGATTTCTGATAAAAATTTATTTGCCATAAAAACATACAAAGCGAACTTGGGAAAATCGATAAAAATGAAAATAACATTAAAATTCAATTATTTTAGTTTTTCTCAAAACTTTATTTTCATACACTAGGTCCCTTTTCTCGGCATTTTTGTTATTTTCTGATGATATTTTTTAATCTTTTTTAACCTTTTTATCATCTAACTGTGCAAAATCTGTTTGCAAACTAGCGTTAAAAACTATCGAATTTAAATCCCTTAAATGTTTGATTTTGAATGAATATGCTTTTTGTTATTGTATTTTAAAATAGTAAGTTTTAAAGCATAAGCGCGAATCTACTTCGACTAGTTTTTTTAATCGCGCAGACGACAAATCGTTTTTTGGTCTTCCAAACTGGTTAAAAATGACTCATTTGGGTGATTTTTCAAAAAATAATCTTCTAAATGCTGACTGTATTTGTAAATCAACATCGTAGTAAGTATGAGTAACTCTGAATAGTTTTTTTAAAATGACGTGTAGTCACTTATACTCTAAAATGAATGAATCATTATAAGTGGCTTAGTATTGATCCACTGCGCTTCTCTGGTGTGTGTTAAATTAATTATGGAGGGGTCTTATGTAGTTCCTTACTATTTAAAAGTAATGTATTTATTTCAAAATTGCTAACCAGAATCGATTCAGAAGACAAAAACCGGGTGAACTATACAAGTTTTAATGTATTTTTTCTCTTAGGAAACATTTTTTCATGTTAAGAATAAAGTCTAATCCCCCTAATTTATAAACGAATAATAAAATTTTCAAAACTTTATAGTAAGAAATTTTTATAGAAAATTTGGTTAAGCCAGATAGCGCCGCTAATTTTTTTTTAACTTAAATTTTTATTTCGAAATTTAAAAACTCATAGAATTCTAAGCACATTATAATAAATACATTTTTATCTTAAAACCTATAGTTTTCCCAGAATCGGGTGTCCTTTTAAAAGGACAGTAAACTTTACGCTGCAATATAATGTTATGCGTGCATTTCTTTTATTTTTATACCCTTCACCAATAGGTGAAATATTATAAGTTTGTGATTCCGTTTGTAATTTATTAGTGATCGTAGACCCCATAAAAATTATATCGATCGACTCAGAATCGGGAGGAGAATCGATTAAGCGATGTCCGTCTGTCTGTCTGTCCGTCTGTCTGTCTGTTGAAATCAAGTTTCTGAAGCCGCTGGAGGATGGACCTACATAAATTATATACCAGATTTTAGGAAATTCTCCCGCAATGAACGCCATTAAATTTCGGTTTATAAACACCGAAAATATCGAAAAAATACCAAAAATTAGACGAAAATTTTAAAATTTTTGATTGAAACACACAATAATAAGAGAAACAAGATACTCCTGGTGCACATGTGATAATATATTATATATCAGGAAATGGTTCCCCAAAGCACTCTGTAAAATTTTAGCAAAATCGGTCTATAAACAACTGAGATACAGCCAAAACACTAAATTTGATGTATCCCAAATTGCCCAAACTACGTTTAGAGAATGTTTGTTGAAAAACTGAAATGCAGAAATAGGAAAAACCATTCTCCTGGAGCACGGACATACATAAATTTTATATCAGATTTTAGGAA
The DNA here is from genome assembly GCA_933228675.1 of Stomorhina lunata. Taxonomy (NCBI): domain Eukaryota; kingdom Metazoa; phylum Arthropoda; class Insecta; order Diptera; family Rhiniidae; genus Stomorhina; species Stomorhina lunata. The sequence goes on from OW121745.1 coordinate 2,607,967, forward strand.
ATTACCCCGCCAAGCACATTATAAAATTTTATCAAAAGCGGTCCATAAACAACTGAGATATCGCCAAAACACTACTTGTGATGTACAGCAAATTGCCCAAAGTACGTGTCTAAGAAATTTTGTTGACATTTTGTAAGTATTGTTTCAGCGATATCTCAGGTGTTTATGGACCGATTGTGATGAAATTTGACAGCGTTCTTTGTGGGAGGATTTCCTAAAATCTTATATAAACTTCACAAATCTGATTATGAATACCATTCAAGTTGTACCGATCGACTCTGAATCGGCAGGAGAATCGATTTCGCGACGTCCGTCCGTCCGTCTACCTGTCTGTCCTTTTTTCTGTTGTAGTCAAGTTTTTGGAGCTCAGGGTGGGACGATATCTTAAAATTTTGTGTAAAATGCATATGGGTATACCTTCCAGGAGCTCCACAAATCTGATTTTAGCAGACAGACACATTGCATTTATCTTAATTTTATGTCTGACTTTTGAACTTTATGATAACATTTGAGTATGTATTATATATCAAATTATAGGTAATCTTCTTAGGAAGTACAAATAAGTACATGATATCCGTTCAAAACCTACATATGTATGTATGTATGTATCTCACATATCAACGAAAATTTAAATTGTTTAATTGCAATTGGGAGAAATCCGTTCACGTTTGACTATTGCTCCCGTATAACTTCGCCTAAGGCAATCTCTTAGTAGCTAATAATTGACAAATTATAATTATCTAATTAGCTAATTAATTATAATTATCTATCTATTATAATAGATATAGAAATGTCATCATCGTTTAGTATAAAGACGTTGTACAATATCGTTATTCAGGGCGATAGCGCCTAAAATAAACTTTCTAGAGGGACAACATTTGACAAAAGTATTTCTGATCTCCTGAAAAGTTCGGCATTGAAAATGGGCGAGCTCGGTTCACATTTACTGTTATCTCCCATATAACCCCGACCGGGAATTACTTTAATGCTGATAAATTAAATCATACTATAATTGCACAAAGAGCTAGAGCAAAACTTTCAACACATCCTTCGGACAGATCGAAAGAACAATAGATCCCAAATATTATTGTTGAAGTATTCATCTTAATAAGTTAACTAACTTCAGATTAATAAGTAAATCTTCAATAAATTTTCCGCCAAAACTGATATCCATTCATTTAAAAGCTATATATTTCACGTATGTATCTAAAACTATGAGTGTATACCTTATAATTCTAAGGCTTGTATACATTGACAATCATTGTTAAAGCTTTGACCTAAATAAGTAAAGAGTTTTACATAACTAATCATGAACTTTTAATAGTTGGACAATTCGTATGAATTAAAGTACACACTGGGCACTGTGTTTTTGGGTTGCATGCCAGAATACTTAATCTTCATCAAATCGATGTGCTCTTGCAAATCTAAGGGCATCTACATTTTGAAGGATCCTTTCTGCATGGTTTATCTGGTCTATCGAACTTTATCAAATGTTCGTAAAATAGACACATATCACTTTAGAATCGAAGTGACGCTGCCTTCGACATCAGCCACCTGCCCAACCTAACATTTGGGTCCATAACTATTTTAGATGATGACGCCACCAAAAAGCTTTTCGTTTTCCGAGTCTTAATTTTAAAGATTCTTTGCATATAATACTAGTATAACCATATATTGCTAGGAATTACATTTAGTATGAAGAAAAAGAAAATTAATATACATATGAAGCATTTGTGTGGGGCTCAACTAAGTCAGTAATCAGAAACTATATAATTATCAATATATTCTTACAATTTTGTACTTTACTTTTGGAACACCATTGGCGAAGGGTATCCAAGATTCGGCAAAGCCGAATATACCACTCTTACTTGTTTTTTTATAAGAATACTTCTGTTATTCGTTGTTGAAAAAAAAATATAATTAACTGGATACAAAAGTTTTACTTACATGGTTTTTTCCATTACCCACTATTTAAGAAAAACAAAGAAAAACAATGTTTCGGAAAGCACTAATTAAAAATATAACCACGCCGAACCGTTTCCATCCACTGAAATTTTTTTAACTGCATAACAAAACATAAACAATTTATATATATAAAACTCTAATGTGACTGACTAATCATCGCCCAGCCCAAACGGCAAAAGCTAGAGAGCTGAAATTTTGACAGCGGGTATTATAGGTTCACTAAGAACGGATTTTTGGAAATTCGGCCTTTAAGGGGGTAAAAAAGGAAAAAATTAGTAATGCTGTATCTCCGGAAGTAAACGTCATAGGACCAAAATTGAAATTGCATTGGGATCAGCTACAAAAATAAGTAGACACGTGTTTGGTACTTTTTAGCATATGGGCCAAATAGGGAGTAAAAAGTGTAAAAATAAAATGTTGGTACTTTTTTTAACCCATGTGTATCTCTTGAACCAATCAACATAGTAATAAAATTCAAAACGGAGACGGTAAATATGAAAAAAATATTAGACACGCGTTTGGAACTTTTTTGATTCAGGGTTCAAAAAGGGGTAAAAGCGGGGAAAAAAATTTAGGGTAGGTCCATTTTTCTTTTTCTTTGTATTTCACTTGAACCAATAAAGCTAGAAATAAAATTTATATGGAGGTCGATTGCCAAGTACAAAATATCAAATACGTAGTTGGTACTTTTTTTCAATTAAAAGGGTAAAAAAGGGGAAAAAATCGGTAACATTATATCTCCTTAACCAAAAGCGATAGAAGCGAAGATTAAATTGGTTTGAGATTCGCACTAAAAATAAAGGGATATGTGTTCGGTACTTTTTTGAAAATCGGCCTCTTAGAAGGTAAAACAGGGTAGAAAAGGAAGAAATTAGTAAAATCATACCTCCGAAGCCTACATTGATAGAAACAAAATTGAAATTGGATTTGAATCGGCTAAAAAAATAAGGGGTCACGTGTTTGGTACATTTTTGAAAATGTCACTAATAAGGATAAAAAAGGATAAAAACTATATTTTGGTACTTTTTTAACCCATATGTATCTTTTGAATTAATAAATATAGAAACATAATTTATATCGCAACCGATAGATATTAAAAAAATTAAACATGTATTTAGTACTTTTGCGATTAATGGGGTACAAAAGGGTAAAAAAGGGAAAATGTTCAATTGTATGTTTTTGGTTTTAGGCTAATAAAGCCAGAAGTATAATTTATTGACCGGTCGATTGACATTGAAAAAAATAAACTACGTGTTTTGTACTTTTTTTTTAATTTTGGGGGTAAAAATCTGTAAAGTATATCTCTAAATCAAAAGTGATAGAAACAAAAACTAAATTAGTATGAGATTGGCACTTAAAATTAAGGGACACATGTTCGGTACTCTTTTAAAATTTAATCTCTTGGAAGGTAAAACAGGGTAGAAAAGGGAGAAATTAGTAACATCATAACTCCGAAACCAACATAGATAGAAACAAAGTTGAAATTGGATTTGAATCGGCTAGAAAAATAAGGGGACACACTAATAAGGATAACAAAGGGTAAAAACTATATTTTGGTACTCTTTTTTAACCCATATATATTTTTTGAACTAATAAACATAGAAACATAATCTATATCGCAACCGATAGATATTAAAAAAAAAACATTTAAACACGTATTTGGTATTTTTGCGATTAATGGGGCACAAAAGGGTAAAAAATGGAAAAATATTCAATTAAGCTAATGAAGCCAGAAGCATAATTCATTGACTGGTCGATTGGCATTGAAAAAAACTATGTGTTTGGTACTTTTTTTAATTTTGGCTGTAAAAATCGGTAAAGTATATCTTCTAAACCAAAAGTGATAGAAACAAAAACTAAATTGGACTGAGATTGACACTTAAAACAAAGGGACACATGTTTGGTACTTTTTTAAAATTCAACCTCTTAGAAGGTAAAACAGGGTAGAAAATGGAGAAATTAGTGAGATTGACACTTAAAATAAAGGGACACAAGTTTGATACTTTTTTGAAATTCAACCTCTTAGAAGGTAAAACAGGGTAGAAAAGGGAGAAATTAGTAACATTATATCTCCGAAACCAACATAGATAGAAGCATAGCTCAAATTGGATATGAATCGGCTAGGAAAATAAGGGGACACGTAATTGGTACTTTTTAAAAAATTGCACTAGTAAGGATAAAAAGGGTAAAACCAATTTTGGTTATTTTTTTTTAACCCATATGTATCTTTTTAACTAATAAATATAGAAACATAATTTATATCGCAACCGACAGATATTAAAAAACAATTAAACACGTATTTGGTACTTTTGCGATTAATGGGGTACAAAAGGGTAAAAAATGGGAAAATATTCAAGGGGAGGTTTTTTTTTTTAAGCTATGAATATCTTTTGGCTAATAAAGCCAGAAGCATAATTTATTGGCTGGTCAATTGACATTAAAAAAAATAAAATACGTGTTTGGTACTTTTTTATTTATTTTGGGGATAAAAATCGGTAAAAATATATCTTCTAAACCATAAGTGATAGAAACAAAAACTAAATTGGTCTGAGATCGACACTTTAAATTAAGGGACATGTATTCGGTACTTTTTTTTTTAAATTTGTCCTTTTAGCGTTAAAACAGGGCAATAAAGGAAAATATTAGTAACGTCATATCTCCGAAATTAAAAGCGATAGGAACAAAGTTGAAATTTGCTTCGGATCGGCTGGAAAAAACAGGAGAAACGTGTTTGGTACTTTTTTGAATATGGTACTAATAAGGGTAAAAAAGGTAAAAACTATATTTTGGTACTTCTTTTTGAAACCATACGTATTTTTTGAAACAATAAACATAGTTAACGTCACAATCGATAAGTAAAAAAGAATTATTAGACACGTTTTGGTACTTTTACGATAAATGAGGTAAAAAAAGATTAAAACGGGAAAATATTCAAGGGTAGGTTTTTCTAAGCTATGAATTTCATTTTAGCTAATGAAGCCAAAAATTTAATTTACAGACGGGTCGATTCATATTGAAAAAGTATAAGACACGTGTTTAGTACTTTTTTAATTTAGGGAAAAAATCGGTAACTTAATATCTTCTAAACCAAATAAGAAAGAAACAAAAATTAAATTGGTCTGGAATCAGCACTAAAAATTAAGGGTCACGGGCTCGGTAATTTTTTAAAATTCGGCCGCTTAGTGGTTAAACAGAAACAGAAATTGGATAAATTAGTACATCATATCTCCGAAATTTACATCGTTGGATACAAAGTCGAAATTGGATTTGGATCGTCTTGCAAAAAAAGGGCACACGCGTTTGGTACTTTTTTGGAAATGGAACTAATAAGGGACAAAAAGGGTAAAAACTATATTTTGGTACTTTTTTAACCCTATACGTATATCTTGAACTAATAAACATAAATACTCAATTTACATTACAATTGATAAGGACCAACAAAAATTAAGAAGGTGCTTCGCACTTTTACGATAAATGAGGCACAAAAGAGCAAAAACTAGTAAATATTAAAAGGTTTTTTGTTTTTTAACTATGAATATCATTAAAACAAATAAAGCCAGAAGTATAATTTACAGAATGTGTGTGAAGTTAAATTTTAAATTTAACTTTCCAAGACACAAACCAAAATAGTTAACAGAGCTATGTTAAGCACTTAACAGGGGTACTGTTAATGGTAAAAAGTTTAGCTATCACTTTAAAACCGATATTTATATACTAAAATCAGCTTTAAAAAAATAAAAAAAAATACTGCTATATACCATATTATCCCAGATCCAAAATACTTACAAATGTTTGAGTACACATTTTTTCTACGCTTAATATGTCGAAAAAACCAAAAAGAAAATTCTAAATAATATTTATGTACTTTTGTCCTTTTTTCTAAAAACTTAGGAGATGGGCGGATAAAATTTATTGGATATCATTTCAGAATGGACCTGAATAAATATCCAATGGTCAAAAGTGTTAACAGTTTGTTTTTTTTTTCGGAATTATTAAGAAATTTGATTTTTAAATTTTCAAAAGGACTTTAGTCCTTTTCTCGAAAATCTTAGGAGATAGGCGGATAAAATTTATTGGATATTATTGCAGAACGGACCTGAATAAATATCCAATGGTCAAAAGTGTTAACAGTTTGTTTTTTTTCGGAATTATTAAGAAATTTGATTTTAAATTTTAAAAAGGACTTTAGTCCTTTTCACGAAAATCTTAGGAGATGGGCGGATAAAATTTATTGGATATTATTTCAGAACGGATCTGAATAAATATCCAATGGTCAAAAGTGTTAACAGTTTGTTGTTTTCGGAATTATTAAGAAATTTGATTTTTAAATTTAAAAAGGACTTTAGTCCTTTTCTCGAAAATCTTAGGAGATGGGCGGATAAAATTTATTGGATATCATTTCAGAACGGACTTGAATAAATATCCAATGGTCAGAAGTGTTAACAGTTTGTTTTTTTCGGAATTATTAAGAAATTTGACTTTTAAATTTTAAAAAGGACTTTAGTCCTTTTCTCGAAAATCTTAGGAGATGGGCGGATAAAATTTATTGAATATCATTTCAGAACGGACCTGAATAAATATTCAATGGTCAAAAGTGTTAACAGTTTGTTTTTTTCGGAAATATTAAGAAATTTGATTTTTAAATTTTAAAAAGGACTTTAGTCCTTTTTTCGAAAATCTTAGGAGATGGGCGGATAGAATTTATTGGATATCATTTCAGATCGGACCTGAATAAATATCCAATGGTCAAAAGTGTTAACAGTTTGTTTTTTCGGAATTATTAAGAAATTTAATTTTTAAATTTTAAAAAGGACTTTAGTCCTTTTCTCGAAAATCTTAGGAGATGGGCGGATAAAATTTATTGGATATCATTTCAGATCGGACCTGAATAAATATCTAATCGTCAAAAGTGTTAACAGTTTGTTTTTTTTTCGGAATTATTAAGAAATTTAATTTTTAAATTTTAAAAAGGACTTTAGTCCTTTTCTCGAAAATCTTAGGAGATGGGCGGATAAAATTTATTGGATATCATTTAAGAGCGGACCTGAATAAATATCCAATGGTCAAAAGTGTTAACAGTTTGTTTTTTTCGGAATTATTAAGAAATTTGATTTTTAAATTTTAAAAAGGACTTTAGTCCTTTTCTCGAAAATCTTAGGAGATGGGCGGATAAAATTTATTGGATATCATTTAAGAGCGGACCTGAATAAATATCCAATGGTCAAAAGTGTTAACAGTTTGTTTTTTTCGGAATTATTAAGAAATTTGATTTTTAAATTTAAAAAGGACTTTAGTCCTTTTCTCGAAAATCTTAGGAGATGGGCGGATAAAATTTATTGGATATCATTTCAGAACGGACCTGAATAAATATCCAATGGTCAAAAGTGTTAACAGTTTGTTTTTTTCGGAATTATTAAGAAATTTTTTTAAATTTAAAATCAAATTTCTTAATAATTCCAACACATTTGACCATTGGATATTTATTCAGGTCCGTTCTGAAATGATATCCAATAAATTTTATCCGCCCATCTCCTAAGATTTTCGAGAAAAGGACTAAAGTCCTTTTTAAATTTAAAAATCAAATTTCTTAATAATTCCGAAAAAACAAACTGTTAACACTTTTGACCATTGGGTATTTATTCAGATTCTTTCTGAAATGATATCCAATAAATTTTATCCGCCCATCTCCTAAGATTTTCGAGAAAAGGACTTTTTAAATTTAAAAATCAAATTTCTTCATAATTCCGAAAAAAAAACAAACTGTTAACACTTTTGACCATTGGATATTTATTCAGATCCGTTCTGAAATGATATCCAATAAGTTTTATCCGCCCATCTCCTAAGGTTTTCGAGAAAAGGACTAAAGTCCTTTTTAAAATTTAAAAATCAAATTTCTTAATAATTCCGAAAAAAACAAACTGTTAACACTTTTGACCATTGGATATTTATTCAGATCCGTTCTGAAATGGTATCCAATAAGTTTTATCCGCCCATCTCCTAAGATTTTCGAGAAAAGGACTTTTTAAATTTAAAAATCAAATTTCTTAATAATTCCGAAAAAAAACAAACTGTTAGCACTTTTGACCATTGGATATTTATTCAGGTCCGTTCTAAAATGATATCCAATAAATTTTATCCGCCCATCTCCTAAAATTTTCGAGAAAAGGACTAAAGTCCTTTTTAAAATTTAAAAATCAAATTTCTTAATAATTCCGAAAAAAACAAACTGTTAACACTTCTGACCATTGGATATTTATTCAGGTCCGTTCTGAAATGATATCCAATAAATTTTATCCGCCCATCTCCTAAGATTTTCGAGAAAAGGACTAAAGTCCTTTTTAAAATTTAAAAATTAAATTTCTTAATAATTCCGAAAAAAACAAACTGTTAACACTTTTGACCATCGGATATTTATTCAGGTCCGATCTGAAATGATATCCAATAAATTCTATCCGCCCATCTCCTAAGATTTTCGAAAAAAGGACTAAAGTCCTTTTGAAAATTTAAAAATCAAATTTCTTAATAATTCCGAAAAAAACAAACTGTTAACACTTTTGACCATTGGATATTTATTCAGGTCCGATCTGAAATGATATCCAATAAATTCTATCCGCCCATCTCCTAAGATTTTCGAAAAAAGGACTAAAGTCCTTTTGAAAATTTAAAAATCAAATTTCTTAATAATTCCGAAGAAAACAAACTGTTAACACTTTTGACCATTGGATATTTATTCAGATCCGTTCTGAAACTATATCCAATAAGTTTTATCCGCCCATCTCCTAAGATTTTCGAGAAAAGGACTAAAGTCCTTTTTAAATTTAAAAATCAAATTTCTTAATAATTCCGAAAAAAACAAACTGTTAACACTTTTGACCATTGGATATTTATTCAGATCCTTTCTGAAATGATATCCAATAAATTTTATCCGCCCATCTCCTAAGATTTTCGAGAAAAGGACTAAAGTCCTTTTTAAATTTAAAAATCAAATTTCTTAATAATTCCAAAAAAAAAAACAAACTGTTAACACTTTTGATCATTGGATATTTATTCAGGTCCGTTCTGAAATGATACCCAATAAATTTTATCCGCCCATCTCCTAAGCTTTTTGAGAAAAGGACTAAAGTCCTTTTTAAAATTTAAAAATCAAATTTCTTAATAATTCCGAAAAAAACAAACTGTTTACACTTTTGACCATTGAATATTTAATCAGGTCCGTTCTGAAATGATATCCAATAAGTTTTATCCGCCCATCTCCTAAAATTTTCGAGAAAAGGACTAAAGTCCTTTTTAAATTTAAAAATTAAATTTCTTAATAATTCCGAAAAAAACAAACTGTTAACACTTTTGACCATTGGATATTTATTCAGGTCCGTTCTGAAATGATATCCAATAAATTTTATCCGCCCATCTCCTAAGATTTTCGAAAAAAGGACAAAAGTGCATAAATATTATTTAGAATTTTCTTTTTGGTTTTTTCGACATATTAAGCGTAGAAAAAATGTGTACTCAAACATTTGTAAATATTTTGAATCTGGGATATATATGGTATATGGCAGTATTTTTTTTTATTTTTTTAAAGCTGATTTTAGTATATAAATATCGGTTTTAAAGTGATAGCTAAATTTTTTGCCATTAACAGTACCCCTGTTAAGTGCTTAACATAGCTCTGTTAACTATTTGGGTTTGTGTCTTGGAAAGTTAAATTTAAAATTTAACTTCACACACATATTTACAGACGGGTCTATTCATGTTGAAGAAGTATAAAGGAACGGTCAGACTCATTAAACATTTAAATAAAATATTTTGAGTAAAATATTGCCAAAACAATATAATAAAAAATTTTCGGTCACACGTGTACACTTATTTGACGATTTTTATTTGATAAAATACAGAAAAATACGTTCAAAGTATAAACAAAAAACAAGTTTTAGTTATGGTCACACTGAAGATAAAATATTTTCCCAAAAAATATTTGATCAAACTTTGGCCACAGGATAAGCAAAAACTCGGCCGAACTAAATTCGCCAAGGCGATGAGCGGCACTAAGAGTTCTTTGGCCTATCTTAAAAAGATGACCGATAAGGACCCTATACTACTCGACACGAACGAGAGGAGGAAGCTCTTGGGCATCTCCTCTAGCTTTATCAAGCGAGGCGAAGCTGATAAATCCGCTGCATTCAGTAAAAGACCTGTAGCGAAACTAGTGGAGGCTGGTTGCTCTGCGACACCTAGCAAGGAGTCCGTGGTGAAACCAGCCGAAGCTGGTAGCTCTACAGTACCTAACAAGGATCCTGTGGTGAAATCAGCTTCTCCTCGCAAGTGAGCGAAAGTGGAGCCTGCTACCGAGGCACACAAGTCTGGGTCTGCGATGGTTGGCAAGGCTGTTATGGGTTGCGGATCTTCGGCTACTCATTCGGGTTCCCGTAAGGAGAGCGTGAAGAGGGCTAGATCCGGAGACGAGCAACACACGACTTCTAAAAAGATCAAGAAGTCAGTCAGCCCGGATACAGTTCAGGCAGCTGTCTTAGATCACAATGATCCTCATAGCCCGACTGATTGATAGTATTGGTCTTTTTAAGGGGCCGAAGGACGCCATATCATTCAAGGGTGCGGAATGGCAGAGAGGGGTGAAGATCTTTAACTGCGATAATGCGAGGTATTTTGACTTTCTAAGAACCGTGGTTAACGGCTGCGCCGATCTCTGTCCGTCCGCCAAACTTGACGTGATTTTGTCTTTGGAGCTTCCGGTTCGGCAGGTCGTGACAGCGTGGTTCCCACGTCCGGTAAGGAAGGTGGAAACCATACTGGCAGTCCTCCAGAACCAGAATAATTTTTATCTTCTGCCAGCTGTGAGGGAAACAGCGGCAGGGATATCAAGTTCACAGTGGACAAGATATCCCTTGACAAATTAAAGTCGACAAGGGGCGTTGCAACTGATCCAGGAACCCTGGATTCGAGAGAACAGAGTTCAAGGACTCAAGGTCGCAGGCTACAACTTATTTGTCTCAAGCATGGGCGACCTGTATCCTAGCTAGGAATACATTAAACTTACGTTTACTTAATTCTTACAGTGGTGGGGATCTAACCATTGTCGCGAGTGAAGCCGCATGCAAGAATGTCCCTACTGTGGCTTCAGCCTACTTCCCGTATGAGGCAGAGGAACCTCCGGTTGGTAGAGTCCATGAAAAACAACACCTTCATCGTGGGCTGTGAGTCAGTCTTTGATTTCATTACTAATAACCATCTTAGCATCTGCAATAGGGGCAACGCACCCACTTTCAGGACAAAAGATAGGGAGGAGGTATTAGACATCACACTGACAAACGAGAAGGACAATCTAATCGAAAACTGGAAGGTATCAAGCGAATGTTCCTTCTCTGACCATTGCTTGATCTCCTTCTCTGTCAATTTTAAGAGAGTCAAACCGAGTCCCTACAGGAATCGCCGAAAAACAAATTGGGAGTCCTTTAGGAGTTCTTCGGACACCATGGTGCGTAATATTCCACTTAGAATCGTTTCTGAGGCGGAAACGAACACTGTGGTGACAAAGCTCACGGAAAGTTATATAACTAGCTATGAACATAGCTGCCCGTTAACCTTCCCGGTCAAACGCAAACAGCCTAACTGGTGGACGAAGGAACTAAAGAACCTTAGGGCATGTGTTAGAAGACTGTTTAATAAGGCCAAACTTACTCGCAGTGATGAGGATTGGACTTATTATAGAGTGAGTTTCAACAAGTATAAGAGCGATCTCAAAAAAGCTAAAAGGTCAACATGGTTAACCTACTGTGAGACCATCGATTCTGTAAATGAGCTGTCGAGATTGAGGAAATTACTATCCAAGGACCCAATGGTCCCCGGATTTATCCTAAAACCTGATGGTTCTTGGACTAAATCAAGCCCTGAGACACTCGGACTACTTTTTGACACTCACTTCCCCGGCAATCGGAATCCAGATCCGATGTTTCATGAGCCTTCTATGGAGCGATTGGGCTCAATACCGAATAATCTGATAGACGAGATAGTCACTTCAGAAAGTATTAAGTAGGCCGTAAGTACCTTCTTACCGTACAAGTCAGCAGGCCCGTATGGCATTATTCCCGCTATGCTACAGAATTCTTCCGACTATTGTCTGTCGATCCTTCATAGCATTTTTGCTAGCTGCCTCCATGGGGGCTTCACTCCATGTGGGTGGAGCGAGGTAAGAGTGATTTTCATTCCTAAAGCAGGGAAGGCTAGTCACTCTAAACCTAAAGGTTTTAGACCAATCAGCCTGTCGTCTTTTTCTCTTGAAGACACTCGAGCGACTGATTGACCTATTTCTTAGGAACTCTTTAGGTACGCGCATTATTAGCAACGCTCAACATGCTTATCTCAAGGGTAAATCTGTTGAGAGTGCGTTGCACGATGTGGTCAGTTTTATTGAAAAGGGCCTGAAATTCAGAGAATATACTTTGGCCGCTTTCCTCGATATGGATGGTGCCTTTAATAATATTACTATTGAAGCAATCAGGGGTTCACTGGAGGACTTAAACATGCTTAACAGTAGGATCATCAACTTAAATCTAGGTGACTGTAGTTTACGTAGGAAAGTAACTAGGGGTACTCCGCAAGGAGGGGTTTTATCACCACTGCTGTGGTTACTGGCCGTCAATGTCATTCTAAGAAGACTTGACCAACTAGGGAGAAAGGTCGTAGCTTACGCCGAGACTTAGTATTGCTCGTATCTGGCAAGTTCCCAGATACAATAAGTGATATTATGCAATCGGTTCTGGGAGAACTTTCCTCCTGAGCCAGTTATAAAGGACTGGGGATTAACCCCGACAAGACGGAGTTGGTCCTCTTCACCAGAAGGTATAAGGTTGAAAGTTTTAAACTTCCCGTGCTGAATGGTGTAGAGTTGAGATTGTCGCAGGAAGCCAAATTTCTGGGAACTATCTTGGACAGTAAGTTATCTTGGAAGAGAAACACATAGGAAAGGATGCAAAAAAAGCTAAACGCATACTTCTTCTGCAGGAATTCCGTGGGTAAAAAATGGGGCTTAAGACCGATAGTTGTGTATTGGATTTACACAACAATTGTAAGGCCTGTTTTAACATATGGTTGTGCAGTATGGTGGGAAGCAGTTAGCAAAGGTTCTTTTCTTGCTTCTCTTAACAAGGTACAACGTTGTGCCAGTATTGGTATAACCGGTGCCCTTAAAAGCACACCTCAAGCAGCCCTAGACATCATGCTGTCATTATACCCCCTTGATATCTTCATAAAGGGAATGGCTATGAGAAGTCTAGTAAGGCTGTACGAGTCGGGTATGCTCAGGTATAGGCATGTGGGACACTCCAGTATCCTGAGCTTAACAGGCTCCTTGGGCTTGGATTCAGGTCTACCACGATCTGGCTATTTAGCCAAGGAACTACTGTTCAGCTCAGCACCAGAGATCGTAATCCGCGAAAGATCCGACTGGAAGGGGCAAACAGTACTTTTTCAAAGTTTTTCGATCTTCACGGATGGATCTAAAATGGATTGCGGGACTGGTTCTGGAGTTTTCCTGTGGGATCAAAATATTAGGAAATCCTTTAGACTCGCGGATGAGTGCAGTGTCTTTCAGGCAGAGATTTTTGCCATCTGCAAGGCTACAGAGCTCATTCAGGGTCTTATAGCTGTTAACAGTGAGGTGACATTTTATGTCTATAGCCAGGCCGCGCTCAAGGCGTTGCGGGGTTATAGGGTTACCTCCAAATTAGTCAAAAAATGTAGGATAGCTCTTCTTGAGCTATCACTTTGCTATAGGATTAGATTGTGCTGGGTTCCGGGTCATTGCGACATCGTTGGCAACGAAGTTGCGGACGAAGTTGCCAGACAAGGCTCAAGTATAGACTTAAGCCAAAGAGTGTCGGATTTGGCTCCGCCTATCTGTCACTTTTATCTAGGCATTTATAAGTCCTGGACTAGCCAGGAAACCACAAGGCTGTGGGGTAACATGGTTACGTGTAGGACATCTAGAGCTATATGGACTAAACCGGACAGTAATGGTCTAAGCTTCTATTAGGTCTAAATAGGTTAAGCTTAAGAAGATGTATAGGGTTCCTTACGGGACATTGGGCCTTAAATTCGAGGTTACATAGGTGGGATAGCAGCATTTCAGACCTCTGCAGACTATGTCTAGATGAGGATTCGTCCGAGTCGGTAGAACACATTCTCTGTCACTGTCCAAGGCTGCAAAACCTAAGACTCAAATTTTGTAGGCAGCAGATCCCTTTGCTGACCTACAGGATCTACAACAGTGTAGTCTTCTCTACAACTTTCTACTATCTTTACTCTTTCTCGATCTTCATTCTTTCTTTTCTCCTTCTCTAGTAAAGGATCACAATGGACCCCTGGGGTCTCCGAGTGAAGGTGTCGTTTATTACCTAACCTTGGCAAAACAAAATTGAGCATCTAGCAATTTGTTTCTCATATTTGATGTTGTTGTTTCTCAAATTTAATGTTGTTGTTTCTCATATTTGATGTTGTTTCTCATTTTAGTGATTTTGAATAGTAAACAATACAAATAATCAGCTGTTATTTACCCCTGTTTGATGTTACAAAAATTTTGTAAGATTAAATAATTATTTGCTCAAAATTTAGTGAAATACTTGCTCTTGAGTGGTCACATTAGGAAAATTTTTATTTGCTGGCAAATGATTTTGTTTTCTTAAAATCAGCATGTTTCTTGTTTGAACCTCAAAAATATTTTGTGGTCAGACTACGAAGATCAAATATTTGATAATTTCGATTAAATGTTTAATCAGTGTGACTGTACCTTAAGACACGCGATTGATTCCTTTTCTTAATTTTTGGAATAAAAGTGGGGAAAAATCGGTAACGTAATATCTTCTAAATCAAAAGTCATAGAAACAAAAATCAAATTGGTCTATGATCAGCATTAAAAATTAAAGGATACGGGTTCGGTATTTTTTTTTTATTTGGCCGCTTATGTGTAAAACAGGCTAGAAAATGAATAAATCATATAATCGGCTAAAAAAGAAAGGGACATGTGCTCTGTACTTTTTTTGAAAATGGCACTATTAAGGACAAAAGGGGTAAAAACTATATTTTGGTACTTTTTTTAACCCATACGTATCTTTTGAACTTATAAACATAAAGACTCACTTTATGACACAATCAATAAGTATTAAAAAATATTAAACATGTGCTTGATACTTTTACGATAAATGGAGTTCAAAAGGGTGAAAACGGGAAAATATTCATTTAAGCTAATGAAGTCAGAAGTATAAATTAGAGATATGTCGAATCGCATTGAAGAAAATTAAAGTAAGTGCTTGGCACTTTTTCAATCAAAGGGGTAAAGAAGGGAAAAATCGATGACATTATATCTTCTAAACCTAATGGATAGAACAAACACTAAAATGGTCTAAGATCAGCCCTTAAAATTAAGGGACAAGTACTTTTCAGTACTTTTTGCAAATTAAACAGTTTTTTGGTTAAAATAGGGTAGAAAATAAAAAATAGGAAAGTAATATCTCTGAAACTAATATCGACAGAAACAAAATTTAAATTGGATTTAGATCGACTAGAAAAGCAAAAGTCATGTTTTTGGTACTTTTCGTAAATGAGCTTAAAATAAGGAATAAAAAGGATAAAAACTTTTTTGACCCATATATAATTTTTGAATCAATTATTATAGAAACAAAATTTATACTGCAATCGATAAACATCAAAATGGTATCAAATACGTTTTTGATGCTTTTTCTACCAATAGGGTAGAAAAGGACAAAAACGGGTCAAAAATTAAAAGATAGGTTTTTATACCCTTCACCAATAGGTGACAGGGTTTGTCATTCAGTTTGTAATTTTTTCATTATCTGTCGCAGACAAATCGACTCATAATCATCTGTTGAAATCAAGTTTGTGAAGCTGCTAGAGAGTGTATCGACATAATTTGTTTATCAGATTTTATGAAATTTTCCTACGCAGCACGCTATTAAAATCGGTTGAAAAACGCCTGAGATATCGCAAAATACCAACATTTATGTTTGACATATAAAATTTCTCATTGAAAGTTCATTTCAAATAGAAAGGAAAAACCATACTCATGATGGACCAACCTTCAAAAGTTATAAATCATATTATAGAAAATCCTTTCTATAAATTGATGTTCCCCAAATTTCCGAAAGTGCTCATTTGTTTAAAAAATACAAACAAAAAATAAGAAAAACAATTTTCCTTGACGATGGGCCCAGATAAATTATATATCAAACTTAAGGAAACTTTAGCAAAGCCCACTATTGGATTTCATCAATATTGGTCATGATTTTTTTTTTTTATTTTGAAAATCTCAAATGGGCGTGACCCTTCCCATATAAGTCAAATAATAAAAATGACAAATATGGATGACCGATTTTTAAGAAATTTTGATTTTGTGTGTGTGACCGGTGGGTAATATAGGCTTGGTTTTTTATTTAGTCTCAAGTGGGCGTGACCCCTCCCATATAAGTTAAATATTAAAAATGACAAATATGGATGATAAGATGAAAACGATTTAACCCATTCAGTTAAAGTTTTAAATGTGGATATTTTCATACTATAGGATAGTTTTTCGTTGGAAATTGGAAAATGGGGATAAAATTCCCATTTTTTTAAATTGTATATATCGATAACGGCTGGACCAATGAATACATTTTTTCTTTCTAAATGTTTTTTTTAGTCCAAGTCAATATTCTACATTAAGAGAAATTAACCATGTTCACTTTTACGAACTCTTTTCTTGATTTATCTTAATTAGGAAAACGGATGCACGAATATTGGTAATATGATTGGTGTTTGATAATAGTTTGACTAACGATTGTTTGATAATTTTTCATGATAATTTCATAGGTGTTTGACGATTGTTTGACATTTGTTTGTTGATTGATTGAATGACGACTATTCAATGATTTTTAAAGATTGTTCGATAGTTGTTTCACGATTGACTGACGACTAATTAATGATTATCTGACGATAGTTTGATGGTTTTTCGATAATCTATAAATATAAAAAAATATTCGTATCTATTTGTCTGTATGTTGTTTAATTTTGATGAACCCATTTGCTTTCGAAAACGCTTAAAGCACACATAAATGAGGAGTACTGCCATTCACAAAAGTCAATTAAATATATATGCAAATACATTAACAAAGGATTCAATTAAAAAATTAATAAAAATATTTCATAATTGTTAATTTTTGATGAAAGTGTTCCCACAGTAATAAATTAAAAACTTTAACTACCAACCCGAGCAACGCCGGGTAAAATCAGCTAGTTTCTTAATAAAGAAGTTTTTGAAAATTAAAAAAAGTCCTATTTTTTACCCAATGTTTGAAATTTATTTCATTGTTCAGTTCTGGTTTCGACAAATCGATTTATATAAAATTTGGAGTCTATTTGATTTAGAAACTATTTTCCATCTAAGGCCAATTTAACGGAAATTCTCCCAAAAGACAAAACTTAAAATTAAATTCATGAAAATTATAAAAATTAATAAATATATATGATTAGTCCTAGTTTACATTGTACAACTTTTGTCGTTGCAGTTCTTAGTTTGTGGGAAAATAGGGTGAGTAAAAATACTAAGGGAAGAGAGAAACTAAAAGTAGTACACATATGCATGCACTCTTGCAATTCGTTTATTCCCCAATTCTTAATTTTAATCGTGAAGTTAGCTGCAAGTATATTTTGACACTTGTTTTATTTTCTTATTCATGAGTGCTCACGTTCAAGTGGCTTTATTTTCAATTGAATTAAATTTAAAAATATAAAGAAACTCACTTATTAATTGGTATTTATCAATATCCATTTCGAAAAACAATTTCTTTTACACGAAAAATACTTGTTTGAGCACAAATGTATTGTTTTTTTTTTACCACACGAATATACTTAAAAAAGAAAATGTCAAAAATTATGTACCTATGCATACGTCAATAAAAAATATCGGCGACAAAAATCGTACAATTTAAACGCAAATGCAATTTTAAAGAAAGAACGACAAAAATCGCAGCGATAAAGATTGTACAATGTAAACTGGGACTTAAAATACTCAATTATAACATTTAAATTTTCTTACAGATTTACTCCACGTAGAAAATATATTGAAAACATTTTTTAAAATAACTCAACTTCAAAGAACTATAACTTAAAAATTCGAGCTAATTTTTCAAAATCCTTTAGGGATTTTGCTCTACTAATAGCCTACTTTCACTTACAATTGCTCTCATTCGGGAAAAAGAATTCCTTGGCACACAGTGTTCCCAGCCTTGTAAATTGTCGTACAAGTTGAATTAGTTTTTGACATGGAACAACAAAATTTGTACAAAAGTGTATTTTGTTATTTTTTTCTACCGATATGCGACACATTTGACACTTTGTGAATTCAGTAATTATAAACCTAAGATTATAATAAAAAAATATTTTTCATTCAAAAACAAAATTTGTTTAACCTCTCCTGATGAATTTTGATTTATTTTTGTAGTTTTGTTAAAATTTGAACATATGATTTTTCCGAAGTATTTTAATAATGAGTTTCTTTACCACAGGAAACACCATACGTAATGATGCATTATGCCAAAAACTTTACAGGGAATGAAAGATTTTTTGGTTTTTGTGTAGATGTTTTAGAACTAGTGGCCAGGGATGTTGGCTTTGACTATATATTAGATTTGGTTCCAGATCGTAAGTACGGTGCAAAAGACGCTCAGACTGGAGAGTGGAATGGAATGGTAGCACAATTAATGAAATATGTAAGTAAAAGTTTATTTCTCGGTATTAATTAAGATGAAATATTGTTTCTGTCAGGCATTAAAAATCATGTTTGGTATATTTTTTTGGTGTCAAAAACTAAATATTTTTTGGGCAGTGCATAATAGTTCAGAATTAAACTTTCTGGAATGCTATTTGTGTTGTTTAATTTAAACAATAATTGGAATTAAGCCGTATACAATTCCATGGTATTAGTTTTTACAATTTAATGTCGGGTTTATATAACTCAAGCGGCTGACGATTTAGTAAAATTTGCATGTGCTTTGCTACTGAAACAAAATACATGTAAATTTCAGTCAATCGTCAGCCGCTTGAGTTATATAAACCCCACATAAATCTAATCAAAGACCAGTGTTTATAGATTTTTTTAATGAATTCAATCAAGCAATTTTAAGTTATCCGCCCCATTGTGCAAAATTCTATACTTACAATTCTTCCCCTAGTTTTCTAGAATGTTTCTGTTGCCAGGGCTGCCAGATACTTTTTGGTCACCATCCCTAAATACAAATTTATCTTTGTTAAGAGACGGTCGTATTTTTTGGGTCCTTCTTTAAGAAACCCTAAATAATTATATTAAATAAGCAACAATTAACTTAAATATATTGTATCGAAAATAGACGATTTTTAAATATATAAGTGATTTTAAAGAGTGTAAAGAACACAAAATATTTAATAATAATTAAAAGAAAAAACTTAAACAAATAAAGAAAATCTATATATATATATATATATACATATATATATATATATATATATATATATATATATATATATATATATATAGGTATACTCCGTTAACTTATATGAGGTTAACAAATTTGTAGAAATTTTGAACATGTTTCGTGTTTTTTTTTATAATATGAATACGTTAAAAGCAGCTTTATTGTCTATTTATTAGTTGACGAAAGAACTAACTATATCGCTTAAAGATAACGTAATTTTTCTAGGTGATTTTGCAAAAGCTATTAAAAATAGTTGCTTTTTACTGTCAACTTAGATTAGCCTCACCTTACTAAAAATTAATAAAACGAAAATTTAATGTCTGGTTTTAACTTTTTTATTAATGTTTAAAATTTTATAGTTGTTTTACAACATTTAATATTTTGTATGCCCTCCCTTTGTTGAAATAAGGTCGAAAATTCGGGTTTGCATTGAGTCGTACAGAGATTTTAAGTAATTTAATGAAATTTCAGACCAAGCCGATTTTATTGCTTCTTTTAGCTCTTGTTTTGAGCAGAATTGTCTACCTCCTTTATAAACTTTACGTGTTAGATATCCCCAAACATTTTTGATAATGTTTAAATCAGGAGACAATATTTTAACTTCTTGCTCCTGGAGCCATCTTATTACAATGTCTTGTTGAAAAATGAAAGAAAGAGGACCAAAAATATCACTAAACTCCACAAACGCAGTTTGAAGCAAGTTTTTGTAACATTCTCCAGTTATTCGCTCATTTACAAAAACTAAACTAGTAGCCCCATAAAACGTTATAGCGCCCCATACCATAACTCCACCCTCTCTGCTATGGTGACGACTTAAAATCTTTTCCTCCTTCCTGATATCGTGGAAGTAATAATTATATCCATCTGGGCCCTCAATATTAAAACGCTTTTCGTCTGAAAAAATTACTCTTTTCCATTCGTTTTCTTGATGACCTCTTTGAACTATCCACGACATGGGGTCTTTCGCAAATTTTAATCTCTGTTGCTTATGTACGTCTTTCAGTGGCAGCTTTTTTTGAAGTTTTTAACGCTTCAGGTATTCCGAGCTTTCTATCACATTATAAATGGTAGTTTTACTCACTTGGACACCGGCAGCATCTCCAATTTTACTAAAACTCATTGTTGAATTTGAAGCAACCTGGAGTATTTTGAGTTTATCCCGAGCTGAAACCTTTTTGTATGTCTTTCCTTTATACCGTTTACCTTACTCCGATGGATTCTTGAGATAATTGTTTATCACTTTTGGACGGCTAAGTTTTCTGGCAATAGCACGGTTAGAAAGCCCTAGATCATGATACGCGTCAATTTTTGCAATTTCCGTGGAATTAAGCTACGGCTGTTTTCCCATACTTACTTTTTTTTTAACAAATAGCACATTTATCATAGGAAACTAAACGTCATTTAATAAAAATTTTGTACTGAGGCTAATCTAAGTTGACATTGAAATATTTAAATATTTTCTGCTGCTAACGAAAACAAATCGAAAATTTCCGTTATATTTAACTGACCCATTTAAAATTTCTGTCAATATTAAATATGAGTACCCTCTTGTTAACGGCTTAAATATATATTTTCTAGTTATTGAAGAAACACCAAAAGTTTTACAATTCTTTATAATTATGAAGTGAATCTATTTTATGTTAACGGAGTGTATATATATATCTGTGGCAATATGCAAGAGTAGCTTAAGTCGACATAAGATAGAATTGAGTTAAGGTGTTTATTGCATTACAGAAGCAAAGGCGCTTAAATGTGTTTAGTCCGTCTTAAAAAACTCGGTTTTCTATCAACGTTATGAACGTTTTCTTTTTAGCTTAAGTTTTTTGAATCAATAATGCATTGACCAAAACAACTTATGTACATATAATTTTGTGTACATATTCATATTTATCTTTTTATCATATAACAATTTCGATTAACTTCACTTCAGCTGTAAAATGTTGACCTTGAAAAAATAAAGTCATTATTTTCAAAAAACTTATGTTTACATAAAAAAACACAATATATACTTTTTATTCAAACAGAACCGCTTAAAGTTACTTAAGGTCCAGTTCCACGCAACTTTCAGTTTCGAAGAAGAGCTTAAGTAGAAAAAACGTAAAATCTTCTGAATTTAACAATATTTTTTTTAAATATTCACTCTTCTTCTCTAATAAACATGTTACTAATATATTAATACATAAATTATTCGCAGAAATGAAGCAAAAGAAAAATTACACAAAATTGATAATATCTCAAAACTTCAATTTTCGACATAAGCTATTCTTCCATATTGCCACAGATACTTCTTTCTATCTATTTATATATATAAAACTCTAACGTGACTGTCTGACTCATCATCGCCCAGCCCAAACGGCTAAAGCTAGAGAGCTGAAATTTTGACAGCGGGTACCCTTTTCGAAGGGAAAAATTAGTAATGCTGTATCTCCGGAAGGGATTTTTGGAAATTCGGCCTCTAAGGGGGTAAAAAGGGGTAGGTTAGGTTAGGCAGGCAGCCGATGTAGGTCAGCGTCACTTGGGTCCAAAAAGCGGTCCCTTTGTGTTACCTGCAAGGGATAGACTGGAAGAAAAGAACAAAGGCAATTACTCCAGGCTATCAGTGAGAGGCTGATCAAGCCATCCTGAAGCCCTGATAAATGAGTCTATTTTACGAGTGTCAATAATCGCTAGATCCGATAAATCATGCAGAAAAGGTGCCCCAAAATTGAGAGCCCTAGAGGTCGAGAGGGCGGGGCAGTGACAGAGAAGATGAGTCACTGTCTCCTCCTCTTCTATGTTGTGACAGCTGCGACAGTAGTCGTAAAATTGAAGATTAAGTCTTCTGGCATGAAGCCCAAAAACGCAATGCCCTGTTAGGGTCGAGATAAGATTGCGAAGTCTATGACGGGGTAGAGTTACCAAGATATTTGAACGTTTAGTGTTGTAGGTGGGCCATGATTGCCTAGATATGGAGCAGTTCGTTACCGAAGACCACTCGTTTTGCGCTGACACATAAAATGATTGCCTAATTATTGATTTGCAGGCGGATAGCGGTAAGCCCGTAAATTGATCGATGCTATCGTGACTCAGGAGAGCTCCGGATTTAGCAAGTTTGTCCGCGGTGGAGTTACCAGGTGTTGTTGTGCCCGGGTACCCATAAGAGTTCGATTTTGCAATGTCTCGCCATCTCGTTAAGAGATGCCCGGCATTCGCTTGTAAGAACAGATGTCGTATGGACATTAGATAGGGATCTTATTGCAGCCTGACTGTCGATACAAAAGCGAATATCCCTGTCGTATACTCTGTGGTATCTCAACCATTTGACTGCTTTGTGGATAGCCGATATCTCGGATTGTAGGACACTGCATTGATCAGGGAGCCTAAAGCAGATTTCCTTCCTAAGCAATGGGATAAAGAAGCCCCCCTACGCCTATCTTTGACTTCGATCCATCAGTGTAAACCTCTAGACAGCCATCATCTAAGGAGATAGTCACAGTGAAGGATTTGTCGAAGATAGGAGTGGATATGCAGTAGTCTATATGTTCAGGGATGTTAGTGATTTTGCCCAGGATGGTGGAATGCCCGACTTGTGAGTGGGACCAGGTTCCAATTGTGCTGAGACGGACAGCCGAGTTAAGAGCAATTTGCATTGCCATTAGTTCAGCTGGGAGCCAGTTTAGCATGGTGAAGAGTGTCTTAGATGGAGTAGTTCTTAAAGCACCGGTAATCATTAGTGCGGCAGATCTCAAGATTTTGTTAAAATAGTGCAACTGGTTTGCCTTGGTAAGTGCAGGCCACCAGACCAGCGCACCATACATTAATATAGGCTTAACCACCATGTTGAAGAGCCAGGCAGTGTTAATGGGATTCAGACCCCAGGTTTTGCCAATGGCCCCTCTACATGAATATAGTGCAATAGATGCTTTAGACACCATAAGTTGGGTGTTCAGGCTCCAGGACAGTTTTGAGTCCAGGATGACCCCCAGGTATTTGGCATGGTCAGTGAGCGAAAGTTCAACCTTGTTTAATTTTGGAAGAGTAAAGGTGGGAATTTTGTATTTACGTGAGAAGAGTACAAGTTCCGTTTTAGTTGGATTGACTCCAAGGCCGTTGGAGACGCTCCATCGATAGAGTAGGTCAAGAGCTATTTCGAGACGTTGTGACAGTGTGTTAAGAAATGTCCCTGACACTGCTATAGCAACATCATCCGCGTAAGCGATGGTGTTGAATCTCAGAGAATCCAGTTCAGTGAGTAGTTTATTTATGGCAAGGTTCCACAAAAGAGGTGATAGTACGCCTCCTTGTGGAATACCTCGACAGGCTACTTTATAAACAGTAGTAGTGCCCATGGTTGAGCAGATGACTCTATAGGTGAGAAGTTTATCTACAAACGAAATAATAGATTTGTCGACCCTTAAGTCCTCCATTGCTGATAAAATCGACTCAGGTCTAATGTTGTTAAAGGCGCCCTCTATATCTAGGAAGGCGGCAAGTGTGAATTCGCCAAACTCAAGAGATTTTTCAATATGACTAACTAATGAGTGGAGTGCTGTCTCAACTGATTTGCCTTTGTTGTAGGCATGTTGTGAGTTGGACAGGAGTCTCGAATCTAATGTAGCACGAATATGTGCTTCAATGATACGCTCCAAAGTTTTAAGAAGGAATGAGCTAAGGCTAATAGGCCTGAAATCCTTAAGTTTCGTGTGCGAGGTTTTACCTGCTTTAGGAATAAAGACAACGTTGCACCTGGTCCAGGATTCTGGTATGTGAGACAGTCTAAGACAGCCATCATATAGCAGGAGAAGCCAGGGCATTAAGAGATCGGTATTATGTTGAAGATCAGCTGGAATAATACCATCAGGACCCGCAGCTTTGTACGGTTCGAAGCTATCAAGAGCCCATTGGATTCTATCCCTAGTAAGAGGGATGGGGGTGGACTCGAGAATATAGTCGTTAGCGGATGTGTCCGCACCTAGATGTTTGCAACCTGGAAAGTGGGTGTCTAAAGGGACCTCGAGGGTTTCGGATCCGCTTGTCGTCCAATGGCCACTGTCCCTTTGAATATAGGCAGCTACCGTGGGCGATGAGGTCAGGATTTTGCGAAGTCTACTAGTATCGGAGGAACCTTCGATGCCGCTGCAAAAGTTCATCCAGGACTGTCTCTTCGCTTTCCTGACTAGATTTTTTAATTTATTAACGCAGGCTTTATAGGGGAACCAGTTTGCGGTCCTTTTGGCCTCGTTAAAAAGTCGGCGACATTCCTTTCTAGGTGATGCAATGTCGGTGCACCACCATGGAGGTTTCTTTTTGCCTCTCCTGGTGGTGAGTTTACATGACTGGTTTGTGGCTTGGTTTAGGGCGTCGGTTAGTACATTAACCGCGTGATCTATATCATTGCGAGTGTTGATGCTCGGTAAGGAGGGGAGGAGTCGCTCCAGGGTGCCCCTGTGGGTATCCCAGTTTGTCTTCCTCCTGTTACGATAAGGAGTAGCTATTTCCTGTTGTTGAGTTATTTCAAATTCGATGTAGCGGTGATCCGAAAAGGAGCAGTCGTTTGAGACCCTCCAGTTCTTGATCAGAGCTGAGTGCATGTTACTAACTATCGTGATGTCGAGGACCTCCTGTCTGTTAGCAACGACAAAAGTGGGTTCTGACCCGGAATTAACTATCTCTAAGTTGTTACAAGGAATAAAATCAAAAATTGACTCACCTCTTGTGTTTGTATCGGAGCTTCCCCAAATGACGTAATGTGCATTGGCGTCGGCTCCAATGACACTGTCTTACGAACCAGAGCATTGGGTGGGGGGCTGGGTTGGTCGTGCCCCATGTAGCACGAGGAGACCATAATGGAGCCTGTCTTGGTCTCCCAAGCCGCTACGGTGGTATCTTCATCACTGTAGTCAGAAAGAATGAAGATATTAAGCTCTTTGCTAAAATACACGCCCTGGGCCTACCTGTTCCCTTGGTGTAGATTAGCGTTAATCCACAGATCCTTTCACGGTTGATCCAGGGCTCTTGAATTAACGCTAGATCGTCCCCACGTTCGGCCAAGCGGAGGATCAGGCCAGCAGATGCCGCCTTGGAATGATGAAGATTAACTTGCGTTATCTTCATCATCATCATCATCATCCTCGGAGAAGGTGAGTAGAATGATCGTGACGTCGGAGTCATCCTGATCCCCGTCCTCAGGGTCGGGGTTCAGGAGGGCTTCCTCGTCAGCATCCATGTCCATCACATCTTCGGCAGCGCTGAGAGAGTTTATGCTCCCCAGAGATTGCATAAGTTGCGATGAGCCGGAAGCTTCATTCCTAGCAGGGGGATCAGATGAACTGTTAGCCTTCCCACTTGAAACCTTATCATCACCTCGGTAGACATGCAGGGAGATCTCTTCGAATCCGTAGAAGATCTTCCCGCGCATCTCCCGAAGCGGAGCTATGGTTTCCTGTGTAAGGATAACAGTTATCCTTCTGAGAGCTCCTTCAGGTTCAGAGATCTTAGCTACCTTCCTGGACGGGTAGGCTAGGATTGCTAATCTGAAGGAGCTCCAGTATTTCCTTGGCAGAGGACTTGCCATCGGGCACAAGGGCTGTGGACCTCGGTCTGCGAGGTATCTCCTCCCTGGAGACCACGTCAAGCCTAGCTCCATCCCAGATGCCCTCAATGAGCTGAACTGCTTTCTTTAGCAGAATAGCAGAGCGCTCATTATGACAAGCCATCAGTTTGACACGTCCTTGATACCAACCGGCGTCGCTGCAGTTTGGTGGGGGGCCAGGATTGTCCTTTAGGACATTAATGACAACTCCCACTAACTTAAGGCGGATTATTTCCCACCTTTCGGGGGAAAAAAGCTCCGTCAGCGTCGCTACGGTCAATGACAGCCTTAACGAGGTGGCCTTTGGCAACCTCGCTGAAGGATCTGTCCATTAATCTGGTGGGTTTAGGACGTTTGGTGTCTGGCTGCTGGCTATGTGGACTAGAGTCTTCCTCCGAGCGTTGCCGTTTAGGCGCGTCCGAGGACGTGGAGGGAGTCTTGTCCAGAGATTCAGCCAGCGTCTTAATAGCCCATTCCTTGGATGCTTTCTCCTCAGGAGTAAGGGTGTCTTCAGGCTTGTCTCCAAGCGACTGAAGTTTCCTTGTAGCGGCACGCCGCTGAAGGAAAGCCCTTCTGGCCGGGGTAGATTGCCTCCTAGAGGGACATGCCGCAGTAGGTGGACACGAAACCAGGTTTGGGGTCTCCTTGCTGTGCTGAGTAGGAGTCTGTCGAGAAGGATTTCGCATCTCTGCTCTTGGACCCCTAAGGGGAGGTGCAGGGAGGGTACTAGAACCGGAGTTCGTTGTACCCTTGGTTCCCTTAAGCACAGGAGGCATTGGGTTTGAACCCGAAGCAGGGGATTTGGCCAAAGCATCCTTAGAAGTGCTCGGTCCCGTAAACAGAGCATTCTTGACAGTGTTGGCTGATTTGTTGCTGGTTGAGGTTCTATTCGGGATAGATTTCCTTTCCCCAGCAGATTAAGGCGCACTTGTAGCTGGATTGGCTTGGCCAGGTGCATTTACCAAGCAAGTCCCAGTAGCTTTCGAAGTCCCACGGCCTGAGACTGACACCGTGGAAGATTGTGTGTTACATCCGGAGATTATAAAGCCCTCGACCGGACACAGGGGGCGTGATTTAGGTTGTTTATTTTCCATGGTTACATGGTTGGGGTTTTTTGCCGTTTATACTTACAGCCAAGTCAAAGAAAGCTGCCGCCCCATCGGGAAACAGACGCAGATCACAGGGCCGCCCAATGTGGGAAACAGACGCCCTGTGGATTTAGAGTTCGGACAAAAATTAGGATTTGATATCCAAACGGACTGAATCCCAGCTACAGTTCAGTGAAAGCTGCACTGAAGGACTGCTGTAGTGGGGTTCAAAAAAGGTATCATCTGGCCGCCCAATATGGGAAACAGACGCCAGATGATACGGGGGTGGGTAATTCTTGGTATAGCACTCCCCATAAGCCTGTCTGGTATGGGTGCCCCATTGCGCGTATGCCTCTGCATCGCGACAAGATGACTACCCATCGCAGAGGAAAAAGGGGTAAAAAAGGGAAAAATTAGTAATGCTGTATCTCCGGAAGTAAACGTCATAGACCCAAAATTGCGTTGGGATCAGCTGCAAAAATAAGTAGACACGTGTTTGGTACTTTTTAGCAGGACAAATAGGGGGCCAAAAGGGTAAAAATAAAATGTTGGTACTTTTTTAAATCCATGTGTATCTTTTGAACCAATCAAAAGAGTAACAAAGTTCAAAACGGAGCCGGTAAACAAGAAAAAAAACATGTCAACTAAACTTGTATCATCATATCTTACGAATCGAACCCAATCGGTAGTTGTGAACGACACTTGGTCTGACAGCTTGTCTGTCAATCGCGGTGTGCCACAGGATTCTATTTTAGGACCACTTTTATTTTCTATTTATATAAATGATCTGCCAAAACAACTGTCGAAATCCAAAGTCCACTTATATGCCGATGATGTGCAGATTACGTTAAGCAGCCCTGCCGAAAATATTGGTATATCTAATCTAAATGAAGATTTAAAAAATGTCTACCTCTGGGCTAGTGCAAACGGACTCTGCTTGAATCCTGGCAAATCTAAATGCATTTTAATTTGTAAGAAAAGATTAACACCCTTTGTTACCGACGACATTGTCTTAAATGGCGAGAAAATTGAGATTATTAACTCCGCGAAAAATCTTGGGAGAGTTTTTAACCGCAACTTGACATGGACTGACCACATTAATGTTTTGGTTGGCCAATCGTACGTAAAGCTTAGAGCTCTCTGGATGACGCAATATTTTACTCCATTAAGAATAAGGATTCTGCTTGCTAAGACTTATCTGATTCCTTCATTATTGTATGGGTGTGAATTATTTGTGAACTGTGACTCAGTTAGCAAACGAAAACTAAATGTTTTATATAATAACGTTATTAGATACGTGTATAAACTAAAAAGATTTGACCACGTGTCATCTGTTTCCAACAATCTTTATGGCGTATCCTTTGAAAATTTGCTAAAAATACGTACTCTTATTTTTTTGCATAAAATTATAAACACTAAAACTCCCAAATATATACTTAACAACATACGTTTTTCACAATCACTACGAAACAGAAACAGATACTAGAGACTGAAGTCGAGGTATAGACTTCAGTCTCTAGTATCTGAGCGGCATTTCCATGTACACGCTGCTCGTCTTTGGAACAGTCTTCCATTCAGTCAACAAACTAACAGCAATGCTAATAATTTCAAAACATATTTATTTAAAACTTTTGCCTAATTTCTTTTATTTTTTTTTTGCCGTAAACATTGTTATTGTTATATAAGAAAATTTTATTTTATTTTTCCTTCATAATTGTGTTATTTTTATTAATCAGAAAAAAATTTATAACAATGTGCGTTCCTGTAGTCTAAATATAAGATTAAATCTTGTTGTACAGGAAATGAATAAATAAATAAATAAAAATATTTTTTTTTTTTTTATTTAGGACCAGCACTCAGGGGATGACCCCTACTTATGCTATGCATTGTGTTGGAACTAGGAAAATAGGTTGTGGGAAGGAGGAAAGAGGGAGTAGTGTTTGTGGACATTAGATTTGAATTTTCCTATATTGCAACTGTCAGGAAAAACTTCTGCGGGAAGTGAGTTCCACATACGTACTGTACGGCTAAAGAACGAATTTTCTCTATAGTGTGTTGTTCGGTCCACTGGACAATCAACCACAAATGCATGTGATCTAACGGATTGACGTGTGCTGCGTAAGAATCTTCGGGTTTCGGGAACGAGGTCCCTGATATCGTTAGAACACATTCCAAAGTAGTACCGATAGAACAGTGTTATACAACCCACATTGCGGCGGTGCTCCAGTGAGTCAATAGAGTTGGATACCCTACTGTCACCGATAAGCACTTTCGCCCTCCCCTGTACGTGGTCGAGAAGCTCCAAAATAGACTTTGAAGCACCGGCCCATACATGAGAGTTGTATTCCATTTTTGGTCGGATATAGGTGGTGTAAATTTTAAGGAGATCAGTTGGAGTGAAGTATCTCTTACACCGTTTTAGAAAACCTAGGCACTTGAATGCTTCTTTCGACACTTGAAAGATGTGCTTAGTCCAACGGACATCACATTGAATTCTCATGCCCAGAACATCAAGAGCATCTGATTCCTGAATATTTATACCATCCATGGATACAGATGAAGTAACATGATCTGCCGTGCATTTATGCGTAAGCATACAAAACTGGGTCTTGCGTGCATTAAAGTCGACTCTATTTACACGTCTCCATTTGGAAACGGTTTCGAGATCGCGATTTAATGATTCATTCATGTTTTGTCTCATAGCCACAATCTGCGGAAGATCCGGTCTATGATTAAATGAATACGAATGGCAAATGTTACTATCATCTGCAAAAGAATAGATAGGATTGGAAGTTTGACATAGAAGGTCGTTAATGAATATAAGAAATAGAGTAGGAGAAAGAACAGAGCCTTGCGGTACCCCTGAATTGATCTTGAACTCGTTTGATGAGACCCCATCTACAACAACTCTTATTGTACGATCCCTGAGAAAGCTCGATATAAATCGAGAGAAGGTATTACCGACACCAAAAGCAACAAGTTTTGATTCACTTGAACCAATAAAGCTAGAAATAAAATTTATAGGGAGGTCGATTGCCAAGTACGTGTTTGGTACTTTTTTTCAATTAAAATGGTAAAAAAGGGAAAAATCAGTAACAATATATCTCCTTAACCAAAAGCGATATAAGCAAAGACTGAATTGGTTTAAGATTAAATAGCACTAAAAATTAAGGGACACGTGTTCGGTACTTTTTTGAAAATCGGCCGCCTAGCTTGCAAAACAGGGTAGAAAAGGGATAAATTAGTAACAAAGTAACAAATTAGTAAACAAAGTTAAAATTGGATTTTAATCGGCTAGAAAAATAAGGGGACACGTGTTTGGTACTTTTTTGAAAATGGCACTGATAACGATAAAAAAGGTTAAAAACTATATTTTGGTACTTTTTTTAACCCATATGTATCTTTTAAACGTGATACACATAGAACCATAATTTATATCGCAACCGATAGATATTAAAAAATAATTAAACACTAATTTGGTACTTTTGCGATTTAGGGGGTACAAAAGGGTAAAACAAGTAAGAGTGCTATATTCGGCTATGCCGAACCTTAAATACCCTTCACCAATGGTGTTACAAAAGTTAAGTACAGAAATGAAAGAGTTTTTGGTTAATTACAAATATGTATGTTTCTGAAGGCTGATTAAGGTAAGTCTACAAAAATAATATTATATGTATATTGATTTTCTGATCTGAGAAAGTTTCATATCTCGACAATTAATAAGACTTTTAAATGTATGCACGTCCTAATACATTTAATTTTCATCAAAATCGGTAGATCAGTAACTGAGATATCGCCAAAGCAAAAGATATCGATGTACGCAAATTGGCATATTTTAGAATTTTTGTTTTTTTTTTTTTGTAACAATATTTAAAAAAAAATTTTGAATTATATATCAGATTTTATAAAATACTCTATTGCAGCATGCTATTCAATTTTATCAAAATCGGTCTATAAACACCAGAGATATCGCCAAAATTCAAAATCCGATGAGAATTTAATTTTTTTTTTAAACTGTATTTTTCAAAAAATAATCGTCAAAAAACTGTATTTTTTTTTTAAAGTTTTTTGAACTGTATATCAAATTTTAAGAAATCATTCAACGCAGCACACTATTTAATTTCATCAAAATCGGTAGATCAATAACTGAGATATCGCCAAAGCAAAAGATATCGATGTATGCAAGTTGGCATATTTTAGAAACATTTTTTTAAAAAACAATATTTCAAAAAAATGTTAAAAATTATATATCAGATTTTATAAAATACTCTATTGCAACATGCTATTAAATTTCATCAAAATCGGTCTGCAAACACCAGAGATATCGCCAAATTTCAAAATTCGACGATAATTTAAAAAAAAAAATCAAGAACAAAATTTAAAAAACTCTATTTTTCAAAAAAAAAAAATTTAATTTCGTCAAGAAACTGTATTTTTTTTAAGTTTTTGGAACTATATATTAAATTTTAGGAAATCATTAATCACTCGGTCTATAAACACCAGAGATATCGCCAAATTTTAAAATTCGACGATAATTAAAAAAAAAAATTAAAAAACTCTATTTTTCAAAAAAAAAAATTAATTTCGTCAAGAAACTGTGTTTTTTAAGTTTTTTGAACTATATATCAAATTTTAGAAAATCATTCAAGGCAGCACACTATTGAATTTCATCAAGTTCAGCTGATCAATAACCGAGATATCGCCAAAGCAAAAGATATCGATGTACGCAAATTGACAAATTTTAAACAAATTTTCTTAAAAAACAGTTTTTTTTTTAATTTTTGAATAACAAATCAGATTTTAGAAAATACTCCAACGCAACATGATATCAAATTTTATTAAATTCGGTCTATAAATACCAGAGATATCGCCAAAATTCAAAATTCGATGAGAATTTAAAAAAAAAATTAAAAAAAAAAATTAAATTCGTCATCGAAGTTCAGTATTTTAGCGATAGCTCGGGTGTTTATGGACCGATTTTAATGAAATTTCCTAAAATCTTTTGTATAATCCGTCTGGGTACACACACCAGAAGCTCCACAAACTTGATTTCAACTGACAGATAGACAGACATACAGACGGGCATGGCTAAATCAACTCTCCTGGTGATTCTGAGTCGATCGGTATAATTTTTATGGGGTCTAAGACGAATAATGAAAAAATTACAAACTGAATGACAAACTTATAATACCCTATTGATGAAGGGTATAAAAAACAAGAAGTAGTTTATGTTAGACTTATGGCAATTACATTTGGTAGTTATTCTTCAGTCGATCAATATATGCTTTAGATTGTTATAAAGTTAGATAAATACATCAGAAATAATATTTGGAAAGTATTGTTATTTCAATTTGGCAAGCCTTTTGTTCTTAGGGTATACTTAGATTCTTTAATTGATTGATATTGTATATAGATTTTTAAAAGATTTTTTTAAAATTAATTTTTTCAATTTTATTAAGTTATTTTTTGTGTTAATCCCGGAAATCTTACCAATATTTTGATATGTTAAACTTACATAAGTTGGACCTAAAATACATTTAAAAGTTAAACGCAAAAGTTCTATATTGTTCAAAATTTTGTATCCTGATTTCGGTGTCTTGACTTTATATCAGGCAACTAACAAATATCACAACATTATACGTGTATATGTTTTTCTTATAGGAAAAGTCTGTGAATTTAGTAGGCAGAATTAGTACCAATATATGCAATTATATATAATTAATATATTAACCTATATTTAGGTTCAGTTAGATTTTAATACATATGTATATGTATGGTTTTGAACGGATACCATTGTAATGAGTTGTATTTTGTATAATTCATAAAAAGATTACCTACAATTTAATATAAATATACTTATTATATGTCGCAAATAATGAGCAATCACTATGTTCAAAAGTCATACCACTAATTATAGACATATGTACATCGTATTTCCGTCTACTTAAATCAGGTTTATGTAGCTCCTGGATAGCATACCGACATAAGTTAAATATTGGATGTTAATAGTTTTCTATGAAGTTTATTATCAAATTTCAATATACATTTCTATTAACACCTGAGATATAGCCAAAACACGAAACAATTTTATATTTCCTTTTAAATTATACTTTTTTTAATTTGTATAAAATTCTTCAATTTGTTCAAAATTCCTTAATTTTAAATATACTGACATGAATAATATATCAGGTCTTAGGAAATCCACTAAAGCAAAACGATATTAAATATCTTTAAAATCGGTATATAACAATCTGAGATATAGCCAAAACTCCAAATTCGATGTCCCGCGAATTGCCGAATTTAAAATATTTTTTTGTAAAAAAAATATATTTTTTTGAAGAAAGTTTTCTGAATTGTATATCAAATTTTAGGAAATCATTCAACGCAGCGTACTGTTGAATTTCATCGTAATCGGTATATCAACAACTCAGATATCGCCAAAGAAAAATATATCGATGTACGCAAATTGGCAATTTTTAATTTTTTTTTTTTAAACAGCATTTAAAAAAAAATTTTTTGAATTATATGTCAGATTTTAGAAAATACTTCAACACAGCACACTATTAAATTTCATCAAAATCGGTCTATAAACACTAGAGATATCGCCAAAATTCAAAATTCAATGAGAATTTAAAAAAAAAATTTAAAATATGTAAATTTTAAAAAAAATTTTTAAAATTCGTCTATTTGTACCCATCGAATTTTAGTATTTTGCCGATATCTCCGGTGTTTATTGACCGATTTTGATGAAATTTAATGCTGCGTAGGTCAATTTCCTAGAATCTGATATACAATTTATCTCGCTACACCCTCCAGGAGCTCCACAAACTTGATTTCAACAGACAGGCAGACGGACATGGCTAAATCGACTCTCCTGGCGATTCAGAGTCGATCGGTATAATTTTTATTAGGTCTAAGACAAATAATGAAAAAATTACAAACTGAATGACAAACTTTTAATACCCTTTCACCTATTGGTGAAGGGTATAAAAAGGGAAAATATTCAAGGGTAGGTTGTTTGGTTTTTAGCTATGGATATCTTTTAGGCTAATAAAGCCAGAAGCAGTGATGCCAACTAAAAATTTTACTTTGTGGGAGATTCGACATTAAAAAGTAGTAGATTCCACAAAATTTATTTTCAAAAAGTAGATCTTCGACTTTTGTTATTAGCTTTTGAAGAATTTTAAAGTTAGAATATTTACGCTTTTATTCAATGTTTTGTTTAAAAAATAGTGTTGAATATGTATCAATAAATATAAATACATATTGAATGTAATTTAAAAAATAAACAAAAGCTTATACAAGATAACTTTTTATTCGAATTTTTTTAAAATAATACATGGTTTTACTAAAAAATTTAAAATGTTCATCTGTTGGTGTAAGCATTTACACTCCCTGAAGAGTGTTAGTAGAAAGTTTATTTCTATTAGAATTTTTAAGTAAATTAACTGCCGAAATAGCCTTTTAACATTGGCACTACTATGTGGAATCAAAAGCAATTTTTGTGTCAAAGGGAAAATTTGTTCGTTGTCACCTTTATTATTCTAGAAACATGATGCCTGAAATTTTCAGCACGTATGTATATTTTCTTCTAGAGAGAAATGAAATGTTATTTTTCTTAAAAGCTTCCATTCCTAATACAATTCGCTGCGGTCTTTGGGGCATAAATCTAAAAAGAAGAACATGTTACAAAATATATATATATATATATATTTTTTTTTGAAACGGGTGTTCAATGTTGCATTTTTGGTAACGAAAAATTAATTTAACAAAATTTTGAAAAAACTTAAAAAAGTAGTAGATTCTACTTAAAAAGTGGTAGAGTGTAGAAAGACACCCAAAAGTAGTAGATCTACTACAAAAGTGGTAGAGTTGTCATCACTGGCCAGAAGTATAATGTATTGACTGGTCGATGGTCATTGAAAAAAAATAAACTACGAGTTTGGTACTTTTTTTTTTAATTTTGGGGGTAAAAATCTGTAAACATATCTTCTAAAACAAAAGTGATAGAAACAAAAACTAAATTGGTCTGAGATCGGCACTTAAAACCAAGGGTCACGTGTTCGGTATTTTTTTGAAATTCGACCTCTTAGACGGTAAAACAGGGTAGAAAAGGGAGAAATTAGTAACATCATATCTCCGAAACCAACATAGATAGGAACAAAGCTGAAAATGGATTTGAATAAGCTAGGAAAATAAAGGAAACACGTGTTTGGTACTTTTTTTGAAAATGGCACTAACAAATATAAAAAAAGGGTAAAAACTATATTTTGGTACTTTTTTTAACCCATATGTATCTTTAAAACTAATAAACATAGGAAAATATTTTATATCGCAGCCGATAGATACTAACAAAGAATTAAATACGTATTTGGTACTTTTGCGATTAATGGGGTATAAAAGGGTAAAAAAAGGAAAATTTTCAATTGTAGGTTTTTTGGTTTTTAGCTATGAATTTCTTTTAGGCTAATGAAGCCAGAAGTATAATTTGTCGACTGGTCGATTGACATTGAAAAACGATAAACTACGTGTTTGGTACTTTTTTTTAATTTTGGGGGTAAAAATCTGTAAAGTATATCTTCTAAACGAAAAGTGATAGAAACAAAAACTAAATTGGTCTGAGATTGGCTCTTAAAACTAAGGGACACGTGTTCGGTACTTTTTTATAATTCAACCTCTTAGAAGGTAAAATAGGGTAGAAAGGGGAGAAATTAGTAGCATCGTATCTCCGAAACCAACATAGATAGAAACAAAGTTGAAATAGGATTTGAATCGGCTAAAAAAATAAGTGGACACGTGTGTGGTACTTTTTTGAAAATATCACTAATACGGATAAAAAAGGGTAAAAACTATATTTTGGTACTTTTTTTAACACATATATGTATATCTTTTGAACTAATAAACATAGAAGCATTATTTATATCGCAAACAATAGGTATTAAAGAAGTTTTAAGTGCGTATTTGGTACTTTTGCGATTAACGGGGTACAAAAGGGTAAAAAAGCTAAAATATTCAAGGGTAGGTTTTTTGCTCTTTAGTTATGGATATCTTTTAGGCTAATGAAGCCAGAAATACAATTTATTGACTGGTCGATTGACATTGAAAAAATAAAATGCATTTTTGGTACTTTTTTTAATTTTGGGGGTAAAAATATATCTTCTAAACCATAAGTGATAGAAATAAAAACTAAATTAGTCTGAGATCAGCACTAAAAATTAAGGGATACGTGTTCGGTACTTTTTTGAAATTCGACCTTTTAAAAGGTAAAACAGGGTAGAAAATGGAGAAATTAGTGACATCATATCTCCGAAACTAACACCGATGCAAACGAGGTTTAAATTGGATTTGAATCGGATAAAAAATAAATGGACACGTATTATTGGTACTATTTTAAAAATGGTACTAATAAGAATAAAAAGGGTAGAAACTATATTTTGGTACTTTTTTTAACCCATGTATATCTTTTGAACTAATAAACATAGAAACACAACTGATAAGCACTAAAAAACTATTAAACATGTGTTTGCTACTTTTGCGATTAAGGGGGGACGAAAGGGCAAAAAAGGGAAAATATTCAAGAGTAGGTTTTTTGCTTCATATTGAAAAAGTATAAGACATGTGCTGTTTAGTGGTTAAACAGAAACAGAAAATGGATAAATTATTAATATCATATATTCAAAATTTACATCGTTAGAAACAAAGTTGAAATTGGATTTGGATCATCTTGCAAAAAAAGGGGACACGAGTTTGGTACTTTTTTGGAAATGGAACTAATAAGGGAGAAAAAGGGGTAAAAACTATATTTTGGTACTTTTTTAACCCTGAACTAATAAACATAAATACTCAATTAAGAAAGTGCTTGGCACTTTTACTATAAATGAGGCACAAAAGAGTAAAAACGGGTAAATATTAAAATGTTTTTTGTTTTTTAACTATGGATATCATTTAAACAAATAAAGCCAGAAGTATAATTTACAGTAACGTAATATCTTCTAAATCAAAAGTGATAGAAACAAAAATTAAATTGGTCTATGATCAGCAGTAAAAATTAAAGGACACGGGTTCGATAATTTTTTTTAAATTTGGCCGCTTATGGGTAAATCATGCTAAAAAATGGATAAATCATATAATCGGCTAGAAAAGTAAGGGGAAATGTGTTCTGTACTTTTTTGGAAACGGCACTAATAAGGGTAAAAACTATATTTTGATACTTTTTTGTAACCCATATGTATCTTTTGAACTTATAAACATAAAGACTCACGTTATGTCACAATCAATAAGTATTAAAGAATTTTAAACATGTGCTTGGTACTTTTACGATAAATGGGGTTCAAAAGGGTGAAAACGGGAAAGTATTAATTTAAGCTAACGAAGTCAGAAGTATAAATTAGAGATGTGGCGATTTAAATTGAAAAAAATTAAAATAATTGTTTGGTACTTTTTTCAATTAAAGGGGTAGGTTAGGTTAGGTTAGGCAGGATGCAGACTGTAAGGTCCACCTCACTTGGGTCCATAAAGAGGTCCTTTTGTAATTCCTGCAAGGATAGAGAAAATTAAATTCTTAAAACTACCGAGTGTAAGAGGCTCAGTTAGAGCCAGCCAGATGCATCGATAAAAGAGCCTATTTTACGAATATTGATGTTCGAGATCTCTGATAGATCGTGCAGAAATGGGAATCCTAGATGGAGGGTTCTAAGTTCAGCAAGTGCTGGGCAGTGACAGAGGAAGTGGGATATTGTTTCTTCCTCCTCTGCATTGTGACAACTTCTGCAGTAGTCATTGCTTTAAGATTAAGTCTTCTAGCATGTATACCTATAAGACAGTGTCCTGTGAGTACTGAAATAAGGGTGCGAAGTCTATGGCGCGAAAAGCTGACCAGGATTGCAGAGCGCTTACTGTCGTAAGTTGGCCATGTAAGTCTGGAGATCGTACAGGTACTTTCTGTGGACCAGTTGGTCTGTGCGGACCTAAAAATAAACTGCTTTATGAGCAATTTGCATGCTGAGAGCGGAATACCTATGAATTGATCAGTGTTTTCTTGACTAAGAAGAGCACCATCTTTTGCTAGGTTATCCGCTATGATGTTGCCTGGTACATTACTATGACTACGTACCCAGAAAAGTTCAATGTTGGAATGTCTCGCCATCTCATTTAGAGACGCCCGGCATTCACGGGTAAGAACGGATGTCGTGTAGACCGATGAAAGGGAATGAATGGCGGCAAGACTATCTGTACAGAAACGAATATCGTTAGGATATACTCGGTGGTACGTGAGCCACTTGCTCGCCCTATAAATAGCTGAAATTTCAGCTTGAAGAATGCTGCATTGTTTTGGGAGCTTGAATTTCACTTTAATCCCAAATGATGGGATAAAGAAGCCCCCACCCACACCACGTGACGATTTGGATCCATCCGAATAGATAACCAGGGTCTCTTCACTAAAAGCGTTATGGGCCCCTGAGATATCCACAGTGAAGGATTGCTCGAAAGCGGGTGAGGGAATACAGTAGTCTATATTATCAGGGAGATTAAGTTTCTCCAGAATAGTGGTGTGGCCTAGAGATGAAGTAGACCATTCACCGGTGGTTTTTAACCTGATAGCTGAGTTGAGGGCTACTAATTGGGCCATTAGCTCAGCCGGAAGCCAATTAAGCATGGTAAAGAGTGCCTTTGAAGGAGTAGTCCTTAAAGCACCCGTAATCATGAGAGCAGCAGATCTAAGGATCTTAACAAAAAGTCCTCGCTGATTAGCCTTGTTTAGGGCAGGCCACCAGACAAGAGCGCCGTACATGAGAATGGGTTTAGCAACCATTTCGAAGAGCCAGGCTGTATTAGAAGAGGATAGGCCCCACGTATTTCCTAGAGCTCTTCTGCACGAGTATAGTGCAATGGAAGCCTTAGACACCCTAGATTGGGTGTTTAAGTTCCAGGACAGCTTAGAGTCCAGGATCACACCTAAGTATTTGGCATGATCCGTGAGTACCAGTTCCGTTCCATCAAGCTTTGGAAGATTGAACTGGGGAATCTTGTATTTCCTAGAGAAAAGAACGAGTTCCGTTTTGGCGGGGTTAACTCCCAGGCCATTGGAAACGCTCCATTCAGTAAGTGTGGCGAGAGCGACTTCGAGTCGCTGCGAGATAGTGTTTAGGTACTTGCCCTAAACTGCAATAGCGACATCATCTGCGTAAGCAATAGTTTTGAAGCGCAGAGAGTCCAATTCCATTAACAATTTGTTGATGGCAAGGTTCCAGAGCAGGGGAGATAAAACACCCCCCTGAGGAGTACCTCGGTATGCTACTTTATATACTGTAACTTTTCCCAAGGTAGAGAAAATAATTCTATAGGAAAGAAGTTTTCCAATAAAAGAGATGATAGAGTTATCAACTCCTATATCCGCCATTGCCGAAGTAATCGACGTGGGCTTAATATTATTAAAGGCTCCCTCTATATCTAGAAAGGCAACTAGTGAAAATTCGCCGAACTCAAGTGATTTTTCTAAGGAACTAACAAGTGAGTGGAGTGCTGTTTCAACAGACTTACCTTTATTGTAGGCGTGCTGTGATTTAGAGAGAAAGCGTGGATTGATTGATGATCGTAAGTGAACATCAATAATGCGTTCTAAAGTTTTAAGAAGGAAGGAGCTGAGACTGATTGGTCTGAAGTCCTTCGATTTTGTGTGGCTAGCTTTACCCGCTTTAGGGATGAATACTACCTCACATCTGGTCCAGGATTCCGGTATATATGAGAATTTAAGGCAACTCATAAAAATCCTGATGAGCCAGGGAGTTATAGTCTCAGCGTTATGCTGAAGGTCAGCTGGGATGATTCCATCCGGACCCGCTGACTTATATGGTTTGAAACTGTCAAGAGCCCACTTGATTTTTCCTCTATCAATGAGGATGGGTGAGGACCCGATGACAGTCGAGTTACTGGACACTGGCTCGCGAAGCAGAGCACTGCATCCAGGGAAGTGTGTGCCCATGAGGACCTCAAGGGTTTCATAACTACTGGTGGTCCAGTTGCCATAGGCTTTTTGAATATAGCCAGTGACGGAGGGAT
Source organism: Stomorhina lunata (assembly GCA_933228675.1). Taxonomy (NCBI): domain Eukaryota; kingdom Metazoa; phylum Arthropoda; class Insecta; order Diptera; family Rhiniidae; genus Stomorhina; species Stomorhina lunata. The sequence continues at coordinate 2,648,163 of OW121745.1, forward strand.
AGGAGGTCAGGATTTTACGAAGTCGGCTAGTCTCGGAAGATCCTTCCACGCCGCTGCAGAAATTTCTCCACGATTGCCTCTTCGCGTTCCTGACGACATTTTTAAATCTGTTAACTTTGTAGGGGACCCAGTTGGATGTCCTCTTAGCTTCGTTAAACAGACGTCGACATTCCTTACGTATCTTCTCAATGTCGGGTGACCACCAGGGTGGTTTGCATTTACCTTTCCTGGTGATTTTCTTACAAGCTTGATTTGTAGCTTGCTGAAAGGCATTGGTCAGTGTGTTGACAGCTAGATCAATGTCTTCGCAAGAGTCTATATGCGGTACAGTGGGCAAGAGTCGACGGAGGGATTCTTTGTGCATGTCCCAGTTTGTTCTCTTCCTATTTAAGAAGGGTGTTGGTTTTTCTTGTGTGAACTGAAGTTCGAATTCAAGATACCTGTGATCGGAAAAGGAGCAATCATTTGACACTCTCCAGTTTTTAATTAGATTATGGTGCAAAGAGCTTACCAAAGTAATATCAAGAACCTCTTGCCTATTGCTTACTACAAAGGTGGGTTCTGACCCTGTGTTGACAACATCTAAACTGCTACGAAGAAGAAAATCAAAAATGGACTCACCTCTTTCATTAATGTTAGAGCTGCCCCAGATGGTGTGATGGGCATTTGCATCCGCACCTATTATTAGCGGCAGATTTCTGCTGACAGCCATATCCATTGCCTTCCTGACCAAATTGTTGGGTGGAGGTTCAATCTGGTCATGGCCCATGTAACACGAGGCGATCAGTGTAGGGCCTGCGCTGGTTTCCAATGCAGCCACTACCGTGTCTTCATCACTAAAATCAGATAGAATGAAGACGTTTAAAGTGCTTTTAGCTAAAATACATGCCCGCAGCCTACCTGATCCACTGGCGTGTATTAGCTTGTAGCCTCTTAGTGATAATCCACGAATCCTGTCTCCTACGATCCAAGGTTCCTGGATTATCACTAGCTCCTCCTTGCGTTCGGAAACGCGAAGGAGCAGGGCGGCTGAGGCCGCTTTAGAATGATGAAGATTAATTTGAGTAATCTTCATCATTCTCGAAGAGGGGGATAACAGTGACGTTGAAGTCATCCTGATCCTCGTCGTCTAGATCGGGGTTCAGGAGGGCTTCCTCGTCCAATTCCTCGTCCATCTCCTCATCCACAATGCTCAGGGAGCCTGGGCTCAGCTGGGAAGTGGGAGGAGCAGATGAACCGGAAGGTACGTCGTCCTTGGTGAGGGTATCCGGTACACTGTCATCCTGCTTTTCGGGACCCTTGTCGTCACCTCGGTAGACATGTAGGATGATTTTCTCGAAGCCGTAGAGAATCTTCCAACGCATCTGCCGAAGTGGCTCCAGGGATTCCTGGGTCAGGACAACAGTGATCCTTCTAAGAGAATCCTTAGGCTCAGAAACCTTTACTACCCTCCAATCATGGACAGGAAGATTGGGGTTGCTGAGTCTAAGGAGCTCTAGGATCTCCTCCTTAGATGACACACCATCGCGTACAAGGGCAGTGGATCTAGGCCTACGTGGAATCTCTTCACGAGAAACCACGTCGAGACTAGCTCCATCCCATATACCTTCAATGAGCCGGACCGCCTCTCTCAAGAGAAAGGCGGACCTCTCATTGTGGCATGCCATCAGCTTAACACGACCCTAGAACCAGAAAGGGGTAAAAAAGGGAAAAATCGATGACATTATATCTTATAAACCTAAAGTGATAGAAACAAACACTAAAGTGGTCTAAGATCAGTACTTCAAAGAGACAAGTAGTACTTTTTGCAAATTTAACAGTTCTGGGGTTAAAATGGGGTAGAAAATGAAATAATTAGTAAAGTTATATCTCTGAAACTAATATCGTTAGAAACAAAATTTAAATTGGATTTAGATCTGCTAGAAAAATAAAAAGTCACGTTTTTAGTACTTTTCGTAAATGAGGTAAAAATAGGGTATAAGAAGGATAAAAACTAAATTTTGGTACTTTTTTGACCAATATATAACTTTTGAATCAAATATTATAGAAACAAAATTTATACCACAATCGATAAACATCAAAATGGTATCAAATACGTTTTTAGTACTTTTTCGAATAATGGGGTAGAAAAGGACAAAAACGGGCCAAAAATTTGAAGGTTTTTTCTTTTTAAACTATATTGTTTAAATCAATAAAGAGGTAGAATAATTTATGGACTGTTCGATTGACATTGAAGAAATATGTGACAGGTGTTTGGTACTTTTTCCAAATAAGTGGTTAAAAACAGAAAAAACGGTAATATTATACCTTCTTAACAAAAATGGAGTATAGATCAGCAATAATATTCGTATTCGGTATTTTTTTAATTTGGCTGACCTGGGGTAAAAAAGGAAACTTTTGTAAAATATTAAAAATCAAAAGCGACAAAAACAAGATTAAAATTTAAATCAACATTGGGTCGGCGAAAATAAGGGAGGCGTTTTTAGTACTTTTTTGAAAATGGCACTATATGTATCTTAAAAACCAATAAATATTTAATTTAATTTATATCGGAATCGATAAACAAGTAAAAAAATTATTTTGGTAAATTTTGTAACTTTGTCAATTCCAATTTTACCGCTAACGAAGTAGCGGGTTCTAAAGCTATTAACGATACAAAAGGGTAAACGGTAAAGTATATCTTCTAAACCAAAAGCGATAGAAACAAAAACTAAATTGGTCTGAGATTGGTACTTAAAATTAAGGGATACGTGTTCGGTACTTTTTTAAAATTCAACCTCTTAGAAGGTAAAATAGGAGAAATTAGTAGCATCATATCTCCAAAACCAACATAGATAGAAACAAAGTTGAAATTGGATTTGAATCGGCTAAAAAAATAAGTGGACACGTGTTTGGTACTTTTTTGAAAATAGCACTAATACGGATAAAAAAGGGTAAAAACTATATTTTGGTACTTTTTTTAAGTATTTGGTACTTTTGCGATTAACGGGTACAAAAGGGTAAAAAAAAGGGAAAATATTCAAGGGTAGGTTTTTTTGTTTTTATCTATGCATATCTTTTAGGCTAATAAAGCCAGAAGTATAATTTATTAACTGGTCGATGGACATTGAAAAAAATAAACTAAGAGTTTGGTACTTTTTTTTAATTTTGGGGGTAAAAATCTGTAAAGTATATCTTCTAAAACAAAAGTGATAGAAACAAAACCTAAATTGGTCTGAGATCGGCACTTAAAACCACGGAACACATGTTCGGTACTTTTTTGAAATTCGACCTCTTAGAAGGTAAAACAGGGTAGAAAACAGAGAAATAAATAACATCATATCTCCGAAACCAACATAGATAGAAACAAAGTTGAAATTGGATTTGAATTGACTAGGAAAATAAGGGGACACGTGTTTGGTACTTTTTTTGAAAATGACACTAATAAGGATAAAAAAGGGTAAAAACCATATTTTGGTACTTTTTTTAACCCATATCTATCTTTTGAACTAATAAACATAGAAACATAATTTATATCGCAGCCGATAGATATTAAAAAACAATTAAATACTTATTTGGTACTTTTGCGAATTAATAAACAGGGTAGAAACGGGAGAAATTAATAACTTCATATCTCCGAAACCAACATCGATGCAAACAAAATTGAAATTCTCTTTGGATCGGCTAAAAAAATAAATGGACACGCGTTTTGTACTTTTTTGGAAATGGAACTAATAATGGAGAAAAAGGGTAAAAACTATATTTTGGTACTTTTTTAACCCTATACGTATATCTTGAACTAATAAACATAAATACTCAATTTACATTACAATTGATAAGGACCAACAAAAATTAAGAAGGTGCTTCGCACTTTTACGATAAATGAGGCACAAAAGAGTAAAAACTGGTAAATATTAAAAGGTTTTTTGTTTTTTAACTATGAATATCATTAAAACAAATAAAGCCAGAAGTGTAATTTACAGACGGGTCTATTCATGTTGAAGAAGTATAAAGGAACGGTCAGACTCATTAAACATTTAAATAAAATATTTTGAGTAAAATATTGCCAAAACAATATAATAAAAAAATTGCGGTCACACTTGCACATTTATTTGACGATTTTTATTTGATAAAATACAGCAAAAATACGTTCAAAGTATAAACAAAAAACAAGTTTTATTTATGGTCACACTGAAGATAAAATATTTTCCCAAAAAATATTTGATCAAACTTTGGCCACAGGATAAGCAAAAACTCGACCGAACTAAATTCTCCAAGACGAAGAGCGGCACTAGGAGTTCTTTGGCCTATCTTAAAAAGATGACCGATAAGGACCCTATGCTACTCGACACGAACGAGAGGAGGAAGCTCAAGAGGAAACTCTTGGGCATCTCCTCTAGCTTTATCAAGCTAGGCGAAGCTGATAAATCCGCAGCATTCAGTAAAGGACCTGTAGCGAAACTAGTGGAGGCTGGTTGCTCTGCGACACCTAGCAAGGAGTCCGTGGTGAAACCAGCCGAAGCTGGTAGCTCTACAGTACCTAACAAGGATCCTGTGGTGAAATCAGCTTCTCCTCGCAAGTGAGCGAAAGTGGAGCCTGCTACCGGCGCACCCAAGTCTGGGTCTGCGATGGTTGGCAAGGCTGTTATGGGTTGCGGATCTTCGGCTACTCATTCGGGTTCCCGTAACGAGAGCGTGAAGAGGGCTGGATCCGGAGACGAGCAACCCACGACTTCTAAAAAGATCAAGAAGTCAGTCAGCCCGGATACAGTTCAGGCAGCCGTCTTAGATCACAATGATCCTCATAGTAGGATTAAAGATGATCTTTGGGAGCTGATTGAAGCCCGACTGATTGATAGTATTGGTCTTTTTAAGGGGCCGAAGGACGCCATATCATTCAAGGGTGCGGAATGGCAGAGAGGGGTGAAGATCTTTAACTGCGATAATGCGAGGTATTTTGACTTTCTAAGAACCGTGGTTAACGGCTGCGCCGATCTCTGTCCGTCCGCCAAACTTGACGTGATTTTGTCTTCGGAGCTTCCGGTTCGGCAGGTCGTGACAGCATGGTTTCCACGTCCGGTAAGGAAGGTGGAAACCATACTGGCAGTCCTCCAGAACCAGAATAATTTTTATCTTCTGCCAGCTGTGAGGGAAACAGCGGCAGGGATATCAAGTTCACAGTGGACAAGATATCCCTTGACAAATTAAAGTCGACAAGGGGCGTTGCAACTGATCCAGGAACCCTGGATTCGAGAGAACAGAGTTCAAGGACTCAAGGTCGCAGGCTACAACTTATTTGTCTCAAGCATGGGCGACCTGTATCCTAGCTAGGAATACATTAAACTTACGTTTACTTAATTCTTACAGTGGTGGGGATCTAACCATTGTCGCGAGTAAAGCCGCATGCAAGAATGTCCCTACTGTGGCTTCAGCCTACTTCCCGTATGAGGCAGAGGAACCTCCGGTTGGTAGAGTCCATGAAAAACAACACCTTCATCGTGGGCTGTGAGTCAGTCTTTGATTTCATTACTAATAACCATCTTAGCATCTGCAATAGGGGCAACGCACCCACTTTCAGGACAAAAGATAGGGAGGAGGTATTAGACATCACACTGACAAACGAGAAGGACAATCTAATCGAAAACTGGAAGGTATCAAGCGAATGTTCCTTCTCTGACCATTGCTTGATCTTCTTCTCTGTCAATTTTAAGAGAGTCAAACCGAGTCCCTACAGGAATCGCCGAAAAACAAATTGGGAGTCCTTTAGGAGTTCTTCGGACACCATGGTGCGTAATATTCCACTTAGAATCGTTTCTGAGGCGGAAACGAACACTGTGGTGACAAAGCTCACGGAAAGTTATATAACTAGCTATGAACATAGCTGCCCATTAACCTTCCCGGGCAAACGCAAACAGCCTAACTGGTGGACGAAGGAACTAAAGATCCTTAGGACATGTGTTAGAAGACTGTTTAATAAGGCCAAACTTACTCGCAGTGATGAGGATTGGACTTATTATAGAGTGAGTTTCAACAAGTATAAGAGCGATCTCAAAAAAGCTAAAAGGTCAACATGGTTAACCTACTGTGAGACCATCGATTCTGTAAATGAGCTGTCGAGATTGAGGAAATTACTATCCAAGGACCCAATGGTCCCCGGATTTATCCTAAAACCTGATGGTTCTTGGACTGAATGAAGCCCTGAGACACTCGGACTACTTTTTGACACTCACTTCCCCGGCAATCGGAATCCAGATCCGATATTTCATGAGCCTTCTATGGAGCGATTGGGCTCAATACCGAATAATCTGATAGACGAGATAGTCACTTCAGAAAGAATTAAGTAGGCCGTAAGTACGTTCTTACCGTACAAGTCAGCAGGCCCGTATGGCATTATTCCCACTATGCTACAGAATTCTTCCGACTATTGTCTGTCGATCCTTCATAGTATTTTTGCTAGCTGCCTCCATGTGGGCTTCACTCCAAGTGGGTGGAGGGAGGTAAGAGTGATTTTCATTCGTAAAGCAGGGAAGGCTAGTCACTCTAAACCTAAAGATTTTAGACCAATCAGCCTGTCGTCTTTTCTCTTGAAGACACTCGAGCGACTGATTGACCTATTTCTTAGGAACTATTTAGGTACGCGCATTATTAGCAACGCTCAACATGCTTATCTCAAGGGTAAATCTGTTGAGAGTGCGTTGCACGATGTGGTCAGTTTTATTGAAAAGGGCCTGAAATTCAGAGAATATACTTTGGCCGCTTTCCTCGATATCGAGGGTGCCTTAAATAATATTACTATTGAAGCAATCAGGGGTTCACTGGAGGACTTAAATATACATTTCCTAGTAGATTGGATTGTGAACATGCTTAACAGTAGGATCATTAACTTAAATCTAGGTGACTGTAGTTTACGTAGGAGAGTAACTAGGGGTACTCCGCAAGGAGGGGTTTTATCACCACTGCTGTGGTTACTGGCCGTCAATGTCATTCTAAGAAGACTTGACCAACTAGGGAGAAAGGTCGTAGCTTACGCCGAGACTTAGTATTGCTCGTATCTGGCAAGTTCCCAGATAAAATAAGTGATATTATGCAATCGGTTCTGGGAGAACTTTCCTCCTGGGCCAGTTATAAAGGACTGGGGATTAATCCCGACAAGACGGAGTTGGTCCTCTTCACCAGAAGGTATAAGGTTGAAAGTTTTAAACTTCCCGTGCTGAATGGTGTAGAGTTGAGATTGTCGCAGGAAGCCAAATTTCTAGGAATTTTCTTGGACAGTAATAATAGAAAACTTAATAAATTGCAACAAAAACAAGTAAGAAAGCGCTATAGTCGGTCAAGCCGACCATACGATACCCTTCACCACTAAGGTCAAAGGTGTTATTTTTCCTGTATAAAGACAAATATTTGCTAAATTTTGCCATCATACAAACATTTTCTCAAAACGTATATATTCAACCTGTTTCCGTCATTTAGACTTATATGAGAGCTAGGGTCAAATGTGGACCGATTATCTCGAAATTTGGCAAATTGATTACAGTTATTACAAAAATTATGTATGCAAAAAATAAACTCAAAATTTTCATTATCTTTAGATTTACGAGCGTTTTAGTGATTTTTTGTCTCATTTAGTGCGTTTTTAAAGAAGAGTTTGTATGGGAGCTATGGTCAAATGTAGACCGATTTCAACGAAATTTGGTACAGTGATTTAAGTTTACATAAGCAGTATCTGTTTTAAATTTCATGAAAAAATATTGATATTTGTGGCCAATATAGCAATTCCGGGAAGTGGGACCTATGGGAGGTACCGTAAATAATGGACCGATTTTGACCAATTTCAATAGCCATGGTCCCATTATCAACAAAATGATCTGTGCCAAATTTTATCAAATTATCTTTAGAATTGCGACCTGTAGTTTGATTACAAGGTTTACATGGGGGTCCAGCCAGCCGTCCAGCCAGCCAGACGGACGGACATCGCTAAATCGACTCAGAAAGTGATTCTAAGTCTATTGGGGTCTAGTTGAAGTATTACCTATAAGACAGAAAAAACTTTTTTTATAAACTAAATTCAAATAAAATCAAAGGTTTTAAAATTTGTTATTAAAATCAATTAGGTGAATTAATTGACTATCTATGTTCTGAGTGAAAATTCTTTAAGCAGCTAATAATTCTTACAGTTTTCAGATCTCCAACAACTAATGTCCTGATTTAGCGAGTCTTTACCACATAAGTTGATAGCTTCATCAATATATTTTTCAATTAAATTCTTCTTCTTCTGTTATCCTTGACTACAATCAAATCAACCTTTTTACTAACTTCAGTAACCAAATTCGCAGTTATATTAAACATCGACTCGAAGCCTTAATTAATCCTAAAGTCGGCTGCAATTTTTCCCCAATAAAAACATATTGGTACTTAATATTAAACAATAAAAAAAAAGATTGTTACCTAAAAAAAAGGATCGCATTTTTTTATATTCTGTGAAAACTTTTATTATATTTTTTTTAACAAACAGCAATTTATTAACCCCATAGCTAAGTAACATATTATCTAAAATATGTCGATTTTTAATTTATCCTCGGTAACACTGTTCCTTTATATAAAGAGTGCTCTAAATAAAATTTGTAGTTGAATTTTCTTAAATAAAAATCAAACCTTTTAATATAAAAACTCTACAAAATACGCAAATATAATGACATATCATACAAAATCATTTAGCATTAAAATGTTTACTTAGTACTCGGGTTTTGCAAAATTATCGACTTTTTTCGGAAACCCTCCCATTAAAGATTTTATAGTTGCTTCTGATACCTTTTTGGAACATGTGTTCCACCTGCGCTTAAAATCGGACATGTTCTAGGAAATCTTTCCTGTGTTTTTCAATTCCTTTTTTACCAGAGCCCAATACCTTTCCACAGGCCGAAGTTCTGGACAGTTAGGTGGATTTGCCTCTCGTTGTACAAAAATGACATTATTCTTTGAGTACCACTCAAGTGCCTTTTTTCCATAATGGCATGATGCCAAATCGGGCCAAAAAAATGTAGTCACCCTGTGCTCTCTTAAAAAGGGTAACAACCGTTTTTGTAGGCACTCCTTTATATAAATTTCTGTGTTTATTGTGCCAGATGCCACAAATACTTTACTTCTTTTGCCACAACACAACATAAAAATCTTGACCAGGAAGTTGAGAAAAGTCTGCCAGTACGTATGTTTCATCATCCATCACACAACAGGTGTATTCTTTTATAAAGTCAGACTTCAATTTTTTCGCTCGTTTTTTTGCTTCTAAGTTCTTTATAGCATTGCGATCTGGAACCTTTTGGACTTTGTATGTCTTCAGTCCAGCATAAGCTTTGACTCTATGTGCAAAATTCGTAGAACATTTCACCGTACGAGCTGCTTTTCTTAAAGAAGTGTTAGGCGCTCTTCGAAAGAGTCGCTCGACTTCTTTTGCCTTACCAATATCTGTAGGACCTTTTTTCCTCCCTGATCCTGTTGAAAATAATTTAGTTTGTTTGTATAATTATTCATTCATATAATTGTTGTTTTTATACTTTGTTAGAATTTTATATTTCTAACATAGAAGTTTTTGAAAATTTTGTAAATGTGTCTTATTTTAGTTTGAATTGAAAATAAAAATTTACTCTTTTACCAATTACTACCAAATAAACAACTACAAATTTTTTCTCTGCTAACAGGTTATGGGCCCAGATCCATAACTCCTTAAGAATTGTGATTGTTAGTTTGTTTGTTGTGAAGGCTTTTATTAAAAATGGAGGATTTCAAGATCTCTAAGCTAGAAGGTTCCGAAGGCTGGACTTTGTGGAAATTCCAGGTAAAGGTAGTGTTGAAAGCAGGAAACCTTTGGGATATCGTAAATGGAGTAACAAGAAAGCCTGAACGTGAAGATGCTGAGATCAGTAGATGGATTTCCTTGGATGCAAAAGCTCAAAAGACGTTGGTAGTATCGATGGGTGAGGAGCCAATGCTGCATGTAATGAATTGTGATACTGCAGCAGATATGTGGTCTGCTTTGGAGAATATTTATGAGCAGAAATCGGAAACTTCAATACATTTGCTACAGCAACAGTTCTTCCAGTATGAAAAAGGTGCAGAAGATTCAATTTCCGTGCACGTTTCAAAATTACAAAAGTTAGCTAAGCAGCTAGAGGATCTTGGTGAAAAGATTACCGACAACATGCTGATTACAAAAATTTTAATGACTCTTCCGAGTGACTACAAACATTTCTTTTCATCATGGGAAGCTACAGAAAGGCAAGAACGTACATTGAAGAATTTGACATCTAGGTTATGTATGGAAGAATCTAGATTAGGAATTCAACCGTCCAAATCGGAAGCATTTGTAGCAAAACGTGGAAATAAAAGATTCGATAAACGTCAACAAAATCAAGATGCGAAAACCTCAAAGGGAAAATGTTTCATTTGTAAAAAATTTGGACATTGGAAGCGAGATTGCCCAGAAAGAAATCGAAACAACAACAACAATGGTGATGCTTTTGTTGGTGAACATTTATTCGTAAGTACTTCAGAAGAAAACGCATGGTTTGCTGATTCAGGAGCAAGTGACCACATGTCCCATAAGAAAGAGTGGTTCAAGAATTATGTTGAGTTTGAGAATCCAAAAAGTATCCGTATTGGTAATGGTGACATTATTCCAGCTGTTGGTAAGGGTGACATTTTTGTAAAAGCTTATGATGGTAAGGTGTGGAATTCGAAATTCCTGTCAAATGTTTTATATGTTCCAAATATAAAACTAAATCTTTTTTCAACAAATGCATGTTTGGACAAAGGCTATCGTCTCGAAGCAAAAGGGACTGAATGTGTTTTCAAGCGTAATGGAAAGGTGTATCTCAAGGGCCGTAGAGAGAATTCAAAATTGTTCAAATTGCTAATGGAAGTTGATGAAGATACTGCTAGTTCAAACGTTGCTGTCGAAGTCAGTTCGTTACAAACATGGCATGGGAGAATGTGTCATCAAGAAAAGAATCACGTCAAAAAGATTTTAGAAAATCAAAACATTAAATATTCCTGCAAAGATTTCTTTTGTGAAGGATGTGTAATGGGTAAGCAACATAGAATGCCGTTTGTAGAAAGTGTCAACAGGGCTAAGGATGTTGGAGAGTTGGTACACACCGATCTATGTGGGCCGATGCAAAATAACTCATTAGGTGGTGCTCGTTATATGGTTATTTTTCGTGACGATTATTCAAATTATCGATATTTGTACTGTATCAAATCAAAATCTGATGTTTCTCAATGTATTTCAAGATATTTCGATCAAGTGGAAGCGGATACCGGAAAAAAGGTAAAGACTTTACGATCAGATAATGGCTCGGAATACGTAAATAAAGAAGTAAGTGATATTTTACGTAAATATAAAGTAGTACACCAAAAATCTACACCATACACACCTGAACACAACGGTAGAGCTGAGCGTGACATGAGAACTTTAGTTGAGGCAGCAAGATCTATGATACATAGCAAGGGTCTTTGTCTTAGTTACTGGGGCGAGGCAGTAAATAACGTAGTTTTCACTTTGAATAGGACGGGGAATAGTCCACAGAATAACAAAACACCATTTGAACTATGGTTCAATAAGATTCCCGATATATCGATGTTACGTGTTTTCGGTTCAGATGCATATGTTCACGTCCCAAAAGAGAAACGCAGAAAGCTAGATTCAAAGTCAATTAAAGGCGTTTTTGTAGGTTATCAAGAAAACTGTAAAGGTTACCGTGTTTGGATACCTAAAGAAAAACGATTAGAGATTTCACGAAATGTTATAATTAGAGAAATTGGACAAGTTATGAAAAAACAAGAAAATTTAGAAAACTGCATCATACATCATGACATTGAGGGGGAGAATGACTCAATAGAAACTGAAGGAGCAATAAGGCCTCCAAATGATTCAAACGACGAATTTGAGGACGCAGAAAATGATAATTCAGTAAATGTAGAGGCTTCCAATGTTCATGATGTACCAGGTACAGAAAGAAATGCTACTGAAACTAGAAATGTCCAAGAAAGATCAGTTAGTGGTTATAATTTAAGATCTAGAAAACAGAAAGAATTAGTTAGTGAAACTAATTGTGCTTTGATAGCTGATTTTGAAGAACCGCAAAATTATGAAGAGGCAATGAATAGTAATCTTAGGTCGCAGTGGAAGAATGCCATGAATGAGGAGTACGAGTCTCTTATGAGCAATAGTACATGGAATCTTGTAGAGCTACCTCCTGAAAAGAGAGCAATTTCCAACAAATGGGTGTACAAGATTAAGCGAAATCAAGAGGGCAGTGTAGAACGATACAAAGCCAGATTAGTCGTTCGTGGATTTACACAAAAACAAGGAATAGATTATGAGGAGACTTTTAGTCCTGTGGCAAAATTTACGTCTATTAGAGCGATTTTGGCCTTATGTGCTTCTTTCAACTACTCAATAACTCAGTTTGACATAAAAACAGCGTTCCTGTATGGTCAACTTGATGAGGAAATATTTATGCATCAGCCTGTTGGTTATACTGATGGTTCTAATAAAGTGTGTAAGCTTAATAAAAGTCTATATGGACTTAAACAGGCCTCTAGATGCTGGAATAAGAAGTTTACTGATTTTTTGAAGCAATTTAATTTCAAAGTTAGTGAAGCAGATTCATGTGTCTTTATTGGGGAAATGAATAGCAAGAAAATTATATTGGCTATTTACATTGATGATGGTATCATAGCTTCAGAGTCTAACGAGGCAGCAGAAGTGTTTATCAGTTACTTAAAACGCGAATTTAATGTAAAAATTTTTGATTCTCTTTTCTATCTTGGGATGGAAATTATTCAAACGTCACATAAGATATTTGTTAGCCAAAGATCATATGTAAAGAAAATTCTTCAAAAGTTTAATATGCAAGACGCCAAGGCAGTGAGTACGCCAGCAGAACACATTCAGTATAAGAATGTTCCACCAAACCAAGTTAGGTTTCCCTACAGGGAGGCAGTTGGTTCCTTAATGTATCTCGCCATAGTTTCGCGGCCCGATATAGCGTTTGCAGTGTCATACGCCAGTCGTTTTATGGATTCTTACAATGAAGAACATGTTGTTGGAATAAAACGTATTTTTAAATATTTGAGGGGAACTGTAGATCATGGACTTGTTTTTAATAAAACTAATGATTTGTTCTTAAATTGTTATTCCGATTCAGATTATGCTGGTGATAGTGAAACAAGACATTCAACTAGTGGTTCAGTTATAATGTTATCGGGTGGTCCAATTTCATGGTCATCAAAGAAGCAGCAGACTGTAGCCCTCTCTACTACTGAAGCAGAATACATCGCCGCTTGTGAAGCAGTAAAAGAAATTGTTTGGGTGAAAAGATTGCTGAATGATCTTGTGAGTGGGAACAGTACAAAATCCACGGTTCTCAATTTAGACAATCAGAGTACCATAAAAATTGTCAAGAATCCTCAGTTCCATAGACGAACCAAACATATTGAAGTTAAATATCATTTCATTCGTGAAGTATATGAAAAAAAGGAGTTTACTTTGCAATATGTTCCAACGTCAGTGCAATTGGCTGACATATTTACGAAACCGCTCTTAAAGCAACAATTTAATAGTATTAAGAATTTATTAAACATTACTAATGTCAATGGGTGAATAATTAAACAAAAGTGGAAGTGTTGAAAATAATTTAGTTTGTTTGTATAATTATTCATTCATATACTTGTTGTTTTTATACTTTGTTAGAATTTTATATTTCTAACATAGAAGTTTTTGAAAATTTTGTAAATGTGTCTTATTTTAGTTTGAATTGAAAATAAAAATTTACTCTTTTACCAATTACTACCAAATAAACAACTACAAATTTTTTCTCTGCTAACAGATCCAGGTTTTCTTTCAATGCTCAGGTTTTCCTTATACCGTCTGATGGCATTAGAAAACGTTCGAGGGTCAACTTTCAAATTTTTAGCTATTTTTTTAAAAGTCCATGACGGATTTTTTTGAAAAGTTTTAATTATATTTTCACGAACTTTTTTTCGCAGTCCATTTTGATTGAAATAACTATTAAAAATTAATAATTTCTAAAATAATAGTATCTGACATATCTATAGAAACTAACTTGATCAAAAAATAAATTATTTCTTGCACTATTGATAAATTTTGTCTAAAATAGTAAATGCATATTTTTTTTAGAACACTCTTTACTCAATTTAAACCCCCTTTCCCTTGAAGTGTGCTGATATTGCTTTATTCTCTTAATTCTAATTCTCTTAAATTAAAATTTTCCAATTATTATTGGAAGATTTAAGAGAAGACAAAATTTATATTAAAATTTGTTCATTAAGTTTATTCGTGGATAAATTTACTTTCAATATTGGTATCGATTTGGATATTTCTTATCGATTAAAAAACCTGTATTTTTATTGACTTCAATACTTATTGTCATTTTTTAATATTTATTACTCTATTTATTATTTAATTTTAATTGATTTTAAAATTTTGTTATCGATTTTAAAATTTAATTCGATTTGAATTACTTTTAAAAATATATGGTTTAATTTTTGTAAATTAACACAAAATTACTTTTCGTAGTTAATAAATATTACTTATCGTGCATTTATCTGCGAACCATTTTCACAAAGGAGTGAATTCATTAATATTTCAGTAGGATTTACAATATCTTAAAGGATTATTTTTTATTTTTCAATAATAACTAAAATTCGTATAATTTTAGAAAACTATTGAAGCTTTCGGTATTTTCGAGAAATAAAATCAAATTTTCTTCGCTTTCAGTTTTTGAGCTTTTTCGGAACACTCAATTTCAATCGACTTCTTCATTAGCTGAAAAGTTTTGTATTTTTTTTAAATTCTTTCAATTTTTTAATTTTCTGCCCTGAAGCTTGTTTTATTTGAATATATTTAATTTCTAAATCGTATCCTATTTCATTCAATAGTTTGTGTGAAACTATTCTAATGGTTTTTTTATTTCATTTGAAAAAGTTCTTAAACGTCCGATTTAAAAAATGTGGTTAGACCAATTTATTCGTTTATCTGACTCTCTAATTGAGTTCGAGGCAGACCTTAACGACAACCAGTATCTCATGACTTCGCTACATACACTGGAAGTTCATCGTCAGGAACTTATGTCTAACTGGTGTAGTATAAAGGCTGCCTATGAAAAGTTTCTTTTAGAAATTGAAAAAGAAGCTGGTGATGCCGAAGAACCGATTGATATCGAATCAATTAAGTTAAAGTACAAGAGTACTTACATTACTTACAGTAATATTCTTTCCAAATTGCACGAAATTTCGGACTCAATTACAGTACCACCATTTAGATCTCAGGGCAACTTAGCACCTGTAGGTGGCAACCCTTTTCCATCCACATCCAGGGATCTAGGGTTACCAATTCAATCTTCTAGTGGTTTTCAAATCTTCCTC
Source organism: Stomorhina lunata (assembly GCA_933228675.1). Classification (NCBI taxonomy): domain Eukaryota; kingdom Metazoa; phylum Arthropoda; class Insecta; order Diptera; family Rhiniidae; genus Stomorhina; species Stomorhina lunata. Next base: position 2,663,586 of record OW121745.1, read on the forward strand.
CAATTGAGATCGAGTCTTTTCATTTCGATTACGCTTCCTGGCCCACATTTCGTGATATGTTCACGGCGATAGTTTCTAATTCGAAAGCTAATAACGTGGAAAAATTATTCTTTCTTTTCCAAAATGGGCCGAGCTTAACGAACTCCTTTCAAATCGATACCGAACCTTGGAATCGGTATCTGAGATTATAGGTGTAAATAATTTTAAAAATAGCTATGCAAAGCCTAAAAGTTTCCAGAATTCCATTCCGAAAGCAAAAGTCCATAGCTATCAGGCAAACGTTTCCGCCCCACAGTGTCAACTTTGCCCAAAAGAAAGTCATCTAATCCGTAAGTGCCCTAAATTTCTCCAGATGGATTACCAACGGCGTTTTAATGAAGTTAAAAGGAAAGGATTGTGTATAAGCTGCTTTTCTAAGACACACACCATAAGGAATTGTTCCAGTAGGCATACTTGCTTCAAGTGGAAAAAGCCTCATAACACTTTACTTCATAATGGAGAGGATGATCCAAGTTCAACACCAGCGCCATTAACAGTTCATCGCTTAATCCTAGCTCGCCACCGTTCACTCGTTCAAAAGCTAATTCAGTACAGTCCACAACAATCCGAGTACGAGAAGGGTTCAATCATGTTTTGCATCCAGCACCAGAGGAGTTTTATTGGGAACAGCCTGGGTCAATGTGTGCCATTTGGGTTTAAAATACCAGTTACTTGCCCTTATTGACTCTGGTTCCGAAGGCACATTTGCTTCCGAACGCATTTTCTATCGATTGAAACTTCCATCGCAGGTTACTAGTGCACATATTTCTGAGCTTAACAACACCATTTCTGCGAAAGTTGAGTATCAATGCTCTTTCATATTGGGTTCTCAGTTAGACAATGATATAGGTATTCCTGTTACGGCTCTTGTAGTTCCTCGCTTCTTAAATAGCTTGCCTTCCCAAGCTATTCCTAGGGATCAGTTTTCTAATCTCCCTCAACTTCCACTAGCTGATCCAAAATTCTATATAAGTCCGAAGATCGATATTTTAATAGGCGGTGACATATTTTCATCTATTTTTTGGTCATGAATAAAGCACAATATGTGTGAATCCCTAATAGCCCAAGAGACAATTTTTGAATGGATTCTAACAGGTTCAGTTTCCAGTCACCCTTATCTAACAATTTTCTCACACTTCTGTGAAATCTCCTTAGACAAGGAAATTTCACGTTTTTGGGATGTGGAGAATCTTCCAAGGAAGAACGTTTTGTCTCCATCAGACCAGTATTGTGAGGACTTGTATCTTCGAACTACTAAAAGAAATCCAGAAGCCCGATACATAGTATCGCTTTCATTCAAGGAAGAATATCCAAATTTAATAAATATCGGCCATTCCAGGTCCAGTGCTATGGCACAGTTCTTTCGGAATGGGGCTAGATTAACTCTAACCCCGAACTTGAAACTCGAATACGACAACGTGGTATGAAGAATAGGGGCATATGGGCCAATTTTCCCGAATACTGGTTCGATTTATCCACGACGTGAGCCTTCATGGAGGAAATCAACTGGTTTTGAGGCTCTTAAGAACTCAGTTTTGGATTCCTAAGGCAAAGAATCTTATCAAAACCACCATTAACAAATGCAAAATATGTGTTATATACAAAAGGAGATGCCAGAGGCAAATCATGGCAGCTTTACCTAGTGAAAGATCCGAGTTTGCAAGACCATTTACACATACTGGCTTAGATTTCGCAGTGCCCTTCGATGTAAAGAGTTATTCAGGCCGAGCCTGCCGCGTATTTGTGTGCTTTTGCACCAAAGCAATTCACTTGGAAGCCACTTCCGACTTATCAACATCAGCTTTCCTTGCAGAGCTTAGCAGATTTGTTTCTCGAAGGGGTTGTACTATCCATATCCATTCTGATAATGGGAAAAACTTCGTCGGCGCTTCCAAAGTATTAGCCAAAGAATTAATCCATACTTCCCAGCAACGCATATTGTCCAAATATGCTCATCAAAACGTCACTTGGCACTTTATTCCGCCTAGTGCTCCACTTATTGGAGGACTTTGGGAAGTGAAGAGTTCTAAAACCCATTTCCGGAAAGTTGCTGGCTCACACAAATACACTTTTGAAGAATTGTCCACGCTGCTTGCTAAGATTGAATCGTGTCTCAATTCCCAGCCTATGTCTCCTATTTCAACTAATCCGAACAATCTTTGTGCACTCACTCCAGGTCACTTTCTGGTCGAAACTCCAATTTTGGCGCCACTGGATCCTCAAATCCGCGATTCATCGATTTCCATCATAAATAGATGGCAAAGACTCAAATCTATTCATCAAAACTTTTGCTTTCGTTGGAAAAACGAATACTTGAAAGAAATGAGTAAGCGGGTCAAGTGGAGGAGACCTGAAGTTAATATTGAACCCGGCGCTCTGGTAGTGATTCACGACGGAAACACCCCACCAAATTCTTGGAGACTTGGCAGAGTTGTCAAAGTATTCTCTGGTTCAGATAATCGCGTAAGGTTAGCCGAAGTTTTGACCAAACGGGGTACAATAACGAGGACCATTGTCAAACTTATTTTGCTATCCTCTGATCCCTAACTTAAATCATTAAGCTTTCTTCATAATCATTTTTTCTTTTTTTCAGCTTAATCATGCCTAAACGTCCCTCAAGCTCGTCCAAAGGATTGAAGTACAATTCCTACCCATGTCCTCTATGTAAGCGCCCACATCCCCTTCGTACATGTCGAAAATTCCTCGCTAAGAACGCATCAAGACAGTCTGTAAGCATGTTAAATAATATTAATGCCAAAAGGCCCTTTTTTCGCCTTCAATATATATGAAAGCTAAAAGCGATAGAAAGTACTATCTCTTTCTTAAAATTAAGGCCTAAACGAGCTGCCAAAACGGTCAAGGGGTCTAAGATGATTTCGGCTTAGAAAATATTCCTTCTTATTCTTGCAGCTAGCGATCAGAAAGGTTTCTTCCTTGGTTTGTATATTAACACTGAGAGAAATAAATCAACCTTTATTTTGGCTCAGAGAATAATTTTCCAATTTTTCAACCAGTTCCCCAAGTCCTTCACATAATCAGTATCAAATACGTTTTTGGTTCTTTTTCTACCAATGGGGTGGAAAAGGACAAAAACGGGTCAAACATTTAAAGATAGGTTTTTTCCTTTTAAACTATGCATATTGTTTAAATCAATAAAATAATAAATAAATCAATAATTTATGGACTGTTCTATTGACATTGAAGAAATATGTGACACATACTTGGTACTTTTTTCAATTAACAAAAATGTAGTTAAGATATTTTTTTTTTAATTTGGCTGATCAGGGGTAAAAAAGGAAAATTTTGTAAAATATTCAAAATCAAAAGCGACAAGAACAAGATTTAAATTGTATTAGCAGTCAAAATTGTGTCAGCTACCAAAATAAGGGAGGCGTGTTTAGTACTTATTTTGTCCTATATGTATCTTAAGAACCAATAAGTATTTAATTTAATTTATATCGGAATCGATAAACAAGTGAAAACATTATTTTGGTAAATTTTATAACTTTTTAATTGTAACTTTGTCAATTCAAATGTTACCGCTAACGAAGTAGCGGGTTCTAAAGCTAGTCTATATATATATAACTCTAACATGACTGACTGACTCATCATCGCCCAGCCCAAACGGCTAAAGCGAGGGAGCTGAAATTTTGACAGCGGGTACTTTTCGAAGTATAGATTTTTGGAAATTCGGCCTCTAAGGGGGTAAAAAAGGGAACATTAGTAATGCTATATCTCCGGAAGTAATCGTCGTAGGACCAAAATTGCGTTGGGATCAGCTAATAAAATAAGTAGACACATGTTTGGTACTTCATAGCAGATGGGACAAATAGGAGATAAAAAGGGTAAAAATAAAATGTTGGTACTTTTTTCAACCCATGTATATCTTTTGAACCAATCAACACAGTAACAAAATTCAAAACGGAGATGGTAAACAAGAAAAAAATATTAGACAAGTGTTTGGCACTTTTTTTAATCAGAGGGCAAAAATTGGTAAAAGCGTACAAAATATCAAATATGTATTTGGAACTTTTTTCAATTTAGAGGGTAAAAAAGGGAAAAATCGGTAACGTTCTGAGATTCGCACTAAAAATTATGGGACACGTGTTCGGAACTTTTTTGAAATTCGGCCGCCTAGGGGGTAAAACAAGATAGAAAAGGGAGAAATTAGTAACATCATATCTCCGAAACCAACATAGACAAAAACAAAGTTGAAATTGGATTTGAATCGACTAGGAAAATAAGGGGATACGTGTTTGGTACTTTTGTGAAAATGGCACTTATAAGGATAAAAATGGGTAAAAACAATATTTTGGTACTTTTTTTAACCCATATGTATCTCTTGAACTAATAAGCATAGAATTATAATTTATATCGCAACCGATAGATTAAAAAAAACAATTAAATATGTATTTGGCACTTTTGCGATTAATGGGGTACAAAAGGGTAAAAAAGGAAAAATATTCAAGGGTAAGTTTTTTGCTAGTGAATTATAATTTATTGACTGGTCGATTGACATTGAAAAAAAATTACATATTTGGTACTTTTGTTTAGTTTTGGGGGTAAATTTCGGTAAAGTATATCTTTTAAACGAAAAGGATAGAAAGAAAAACTAAATTAGTCTGAGATCGGCACTTAAAATTAAGGGACATGTATTCGGTACTTTTTTAATTCTCCCGTTTGGCGTTAAAACAGGCCAAAAAAAGGAAATTTAAGTAACGTCATATCCCCGAATTTAAAAGCGATAGGAACAAAGTTGAAATTTGCTTCGGATCGGCTGGGAAACAGGAGAAAGGTATTTGGTACTTTTTTGAATATGGTACTAATAAGGGTAAAAAATAGAGACGCAGTTAACGTCAGCAGGTTAGTCATCCGCCTACCATATATATATATATATATATATATATATATATATATATATATATATATATATGTATATATATATATATATATGTATATATATATATATATATATATATATATATATATATATATATATATATATGTATATATATATATATATATATGTATATATATATATATATATATATATATATATCTATATAGGTTTTTTTTTAAACTATGAATTTAATTATAGCTAATGGAGCCAGAAGTATAATTTCCTACTTTTTAATTTAAGGCAAAAATCGGTAACGTAATATCTTCAAAATCAAAAGAGAAAGAAAAATTGGTCTGGAATCAGCACTAAAAATTAAGGGACACGGGTTCGGTAATTTTTTAAAATTCGGCCGCTTAGTGGATAAATTAGGGTAAAAACTATATGTTGGTACTTTTTTAACCCTATACGTATTCTTTGAACTAATAAACACAAATACTCAATTTACATCACAAGTGATAAGGACTAAAAAAATTAAGAACGGGCACAAAAGAGTAAAAACGGGTAAATATTAAAGGATTTTTTGTTTTTTAACTATAAATATCATTTAAACAAATAAAGCCAGAAGTATAGTTTACAGACGGGTCTATTCACATTGAAGAAGTATAAGGCACTTGATCAATACCTTTTTTATACCCTTCACCAATAGGTGAAAGGGTATTATAAGTTTGTCATTCAGTTTGTAATTTTTTCATTATTTGTCGCAGACCCCACAAAATTTAAACCGGTCGACTCAGAATCGGCAGGAGAATCGATTAAGCGTTGTCCGTCTGTCTGTCTGTTGAAATCAAGTTTGTGAAGCTGCTAGAGAGTGTATCGACATAAATTATATATCAAATTTTATGAAATTTTCCTACGTAGCACGCTATTAAATTGTTCGGTTGAAAAACGCCTGAGATATCGCCAAAATACCAAAATTTATGTGTGACATATAAAATTTTTCATTGAAAAGTACATTTCAGAAAGAAAAGAAAAGCCATACTCATGATGGACTAGTCTTCGTAAATTATATATTAAAGGAAATCATCCTGCAAAGTTCTTCGTTAAATTTCATCAAAAACCATAAACACCTGAAATATCGCCAAAGCCCTACATTTAATGATCCCAAAATTCCCGAAAGTGCCCATTTGTCTAAATAATACAATCGAAAAATAAGAAAAACAATTTTCCTGGAAAATGGGCCTACATAAATTATATATCAAACTTTAGGAAATTCTTCCGCGAAGAACGCTATTAAATTTCATGAATATTGGCCAATAATCACCTTAGATATGGTTAAAATAGTAAAATCGATGTATTGCAAATTGCCAAATTCAAAATTTTTGAGAAAACTTTGATTGATTTTTTTGCAATTTCTAGGTGCTTATGAACCGATTTTAATGAAATTTAATAGTGTGTTTTAAGGGAGTACGTCCTAGAACCTGATATAATTTATTTCGGTGTATTTCCGAGAAGCTTTACAAACCTGATTTCTGCAGACGGATACACTTTATACTCGTATATCTTATATCAGTGGTCTGACTTTCAAAGATTGTAAAGGAAATATATTTATGTATGATGGTCCTGTATAATTCCATACCAGATTTTAGGAAATCTTCCAACTCAGCACCCTATAGAACTTGATAAATATCGGTCCACAAACACCTGAAATATCACCAAAACCTTACAAACGATAAAAATTTCCTAAAATGCGATATAAAATAAAAAATATATTTTTTCAAAAAATATAGTTTTCGGCAATTTCATGTCAGCATTTCCTCCAGGAGCTCCACAAACTGCATATGACATGAATTTGTGGTCTGACATTCGAACATTGTGAAACCATTATATCTTACATATATTAAAATATTATATATCAAATTATGGGTAATCTTTTTAGAATTTACTTTAAATACATCTCAGTACAGTTCTGATATAACTCATAACAATGGAGATATCGCCAAGAGACCAGAATAAAGATAACATTTTTTAATAAAATACGATAGAACTTTTGTGACTTTTTGTATTAAATTGTTGTATATCTTAATAACTCTAAATTATAACTACTTTTCCGATATAGGTATTTTACGTTAATAACCATAAGCTCTCCTAGTATAGGTCTGATATCTATTTTAAAGTTTTATATCTAACTAATTTCATTCTAAGACTTGTATAGATTGACGAAACTATCACTCCCAAATATTATTGCCAAAGGTTAGATCTAAATCGTTCCGCTTAGAGTTTAAGATAACTAACCAAGACTTCTTTTATAACCATCATACGTAATTAATGAATTCAATCTATATATATAAAACTCTAACGTGACTGACTGACTCATCATCGCCCAGCCCAAACGGCTAAAGCTAGAGAGCTGAAATTTTTTTGGAAATACTTAATTTAACTTAAGTAAAGTGAAAGACGTGTTTTTAAGAGCTCCGTGATCATTAAAGTTTTGTACGGAATAACTAAACTTAAAAAAGCTTTGAACACAAAAATCATCTCAAAAGACATTAATCTTCAAGGTGATTATAAAATCTTACACCTATTTGTGTTTGTACTCTTTTAAATTAAAGCTGAAAGTTCACTTTCAATACAAAATTAAATTATAAACTCATATAAAAACAAAATTAAAGCTTTTGAATCAGCTGTGAAGTGTTTATATTTTGCCGCTAAATTTACTAAACAGAATCAAGTGTCAAAATCCATTAAAGATAAAAGCTACTTTGTAAACGTAACAGCTAACATCAACTTCAGTGCAACAGGAAGCTTTGCTTACATTGGTCCCAAGCTTTGTGTTAACTAGCGCTGCTAAATAAATTTGATTTGAAAAGAGATCTAATAGAGGTGACCTCTAGAGTCTCAAAACTAGAGAGAGTCTCAGATGAAATTACTTCACTCAAATCTGATTTATGTGAACTAAAGCTACAACACCTGAGGCAGGAAAACTCCTTAGTTGCATGTGACCTGCGCATTAATGGCATTCCGTTTTATAATGATGAAAATCTTACCCAAATTTTTGATGATATGTGTTATACTTTGAATATAAAAACACCATCCATAAAAGCTATATACCGCCTGCAAAACAAAAACAATAAAAACAAAAGTAATTCCCCAGATGCTGTTATTGTTGCTAAACTTATGTCTCCGTATGATAAAAATTTTATGCTGAAGTCTCTTGCTGGGTTTAGGAAAACTAGTCGCAGCCCTCTAATGCTTAAACATATAGGTTATAGATCTGAAAACTCTGACCGTTACAAATCTGAGGATCCCATTTATATAAATGAAAACCTAACTTCAAACAATTATAATATATTTTTATCTGCTCTACGCTTGAAAAGAAGCAATCACTTGCGGTCTGTTTTTACCAGGCGTGGCTTAGTGTATGTCAAGAATGACAACACTGGACAGCATGTCCGGATAGACAACATCCAACAGCTGAACGAGTTTTTTCTGCCGGCTAACAACGCTTCTAAAGATCTGTCTTTGCATTCCAATAACATTAATATCTAACACCGTATTGTTCTATAGATTAATTTTTTATATTATTGATTATTTATATTTAAATGTTAAACTTTCTAATTGTATTTTGTATTTAACAATGTTAGGAATTCTTAAAAATTGTTCAGTCATGAATCTTTTCTTATTTGGATCTGTTGTTGTTTGTTTGTTTTTAAAACTTATATACGTCATCCTTTCACATGCAGGATAACATTCGTACTAGTTCCAATGACGTCACAATGAATATGCTACGTGTCTTGACTAAAATCAAAAAAGGAATTCACATAGCTCATATCAACGCCCAGAGCCTTAACAACAAAATTGATGAGTTTAGAATTCTTTTTGAAAACTCAACCGTGGATGTTGTGTGTGTATCGGAAACTTGGCTAAATGCAACGACACCTAATAGCCTAGTAAATCTAAATGGATATCGTACATATAGAGCTGATCGTTTGACACGTGGTGGTGGTGTGGCTATTTTTATAAAGAATAATATCAAATGTAATTTTATATCCTCTAGCGTTTCTCAGAGTGCTAATAATCTTTATAACTCAAACCAAATTGAGTACATTTTTGTTGAAATTGTATCATTTGGGAAAAAAATTTTATTAGGATGTGCATACAGGCCTCACCGCAATATTTCTACAGACATTTTTCTTAACTATCAGGAAGAGCTTTCTCTATCATATACTGATGTTGTGCTTGCTGGTGATTTTAATTCGAACTTGCTAACAGAAACAATTTTTACTGATGATCTGTTATCTTTCGGCATTAAATCTATAAATTGTTCTATTCCAACGCATTTTACGTCTTCTTCAAATACTCTCCTTGATCTGTTCCTGGTCAGCAATTCATCTAAAGTTTTACTTTACGATCAACTTTCTGCTGCATGTTTTTCGAAACATGATCTTATTTTTACTACGTATGAATTCAATTTAAGTAATTTTCAACAAACTTATACATATCGTGATTTCAAGCACATCGATTACCAAATGTTGGATGAATATTTTTCGGATATTAACTGGAGCTATATATATAACACGCCATCAATAAATGATCAAATATCTCTCTTTGAAAGTAATATCTGCTACTTATACGACATATTTGTACCAATTAAAACAAAAATAATAAAGCAAAATACTCGCCCATGGTTTTCTCTATCTATAAGTAATCTAATCAAACAAAGGGATATGGCATACTCACGATGGAAACGTTTTAAAATTCCATTGCTTTATGATGAATACAGTAAAATTAGAAGTGAAGTAACTCGTGAAACAAGAAGAGCAAAGACGCGTTTTTATGCTGAACGATTCCAAAATGCTGTGAATAACAAAAAGACCTGGCAAACTATTAAAAATATTGGAATTGGAAACAAATATACGAATACTCAATATGAATTTGCCGCCGATGAATATAATAAAATATTTACATCCATACCATCTATAAGTGATGACACTTTGACCAACGAGTATCTCAACACGACTGAAAGTATCACTGTGAGAGAATTCAACTTTCGTTGCGTGGATAATGTTGAAGTACTTTTAAGTTTCAAGAATGTGAAATCGAATTCAGTTGGCTGTGACAATATGGACCCGCGATTTATAAAAATGCTTTTACCAAAATTATTACCTTTTATAACTCACATGTTAAACACCATTTTTACCACAAACGGTACATACTCATCCTCCATCCCAGTAACTAAGGGAGTACCTCAAGGGTCGGTTTTGGGACCTCTTTTATTTACTTTATATGTTAATGACCTGCCAAAATTTCTAAAATACACAAAGGTCCATTTATATGCGGATGACGTCCAAATTTATATGGATAGTTCGGTCCAGCTCATTGAGGAAAATGTTGCCAAGGTTAATCATGATTTAAATAATGTCTACAAATGGGCCACGGCAAACAAACTTTTAATAAACCCACAAAAGTCAAAATGTATCGTTATGCACAAAAAAACTACTAACGTAAACCTTGACTTTGATTTAATCCTAAATAATAATAAAATTGAACTTGTGTCATCTGCAATGAATTTGGGTGTTACTTTCAACTCTAACCTTGACTGGTCCAGTCATATAAGAAAAGCGGCAGCAAATATATACCTAATGCTACGGGGACTTTGGCCTACTCAATATTTCACACCAGTACATATAAGAATTTTAATAGCCAAATCTTATTTAATGCCACGACTGTTATATGGTAGTGAACTTTTTGCTAGCTGTGGCTCCGCAAGCAATAAGGTATTACACAAAACTTTTAACAATATCATCAGATATGTATATGGTTTGCGAAGATATGACCACATTTCATCGTTTTCAAACCAACTCTATGGAATATCTTTGAAAAATTTAATGGATGTTAAAATATTAATCATGCTACACAAAATTATATATACAAAGGAGCCATCGTATCTCTATGATCGTTTAGCTTTTACCAGATCTAATAGAGGTAATAAACTCATTCCTCCTAGACACCGTAGCCTTGTCTCTGATTATCAATTTTTTGTGTATTCAATTCGTCTTTGGAACTCGCTTCCTAATTCAGTTCAAACAAACAACAACGTTAAAAAATTTAAAAAACTTTTGCTAAATAGTCTAACAAGAAAAGATAATGCAATCTAAAAATGAACTAATGCAGCTTTAATTGAAGTCATCAAAATTTTAAATCCATAAAACAGTTTTGAAGTTATTGCTATTTTCCCCCAAAAATTCGTGTCCTTGCAAATAAGCCTAAGGATAAACCGTTAGAAAAAAATACTTTGGACAAAAACTCGCAAAGTAAGACATGATTTATCATTTTAAGACTTATAAGGACTTCATAGTATAATTTTGTTGAAATATAACATAATAATTTTTTCATAATCGAAAATGGGTATCTTTTCTCAGGTGGGTTTCAAAACGCATTTTTTAATTTTTTGAAAATTTTGTTTAACAAATATTACAAATTTGAATTTCTCTCATCGGTGTGTTAAAATGAATAAAAAAGACAATAAAACTCAAAAACATTGATATCTCAAACCATTTTCCCGTACCTTGTGTTCGAATTTGACGAATTTTTTTCTTTTAATTTGAGTAAATGCTTCATAAATCTCATTTATGCTCAATTTAAATAATGTTTATATGGAATAAAATTATTCATACTATAGAAAATATAAACAGGTTCTTTGTTTTTAAAATTGGGTAAACTTAACCCTTTTTTTCCGGAGTCAAAAATGAAAAATTTGATTTTTTGTATTTTTTTTTTTATTTTTTAAATACGTAATATTATTAATTTATTACTGAATTTTTATAACTATACTTAAAACTAATTATTTTACACTAATGCAAAGTTTTTTTTATTAAAAAAAAAAATATTTTAATATTTTTTAATAAATAAACTTAATGTTAGTGTAAAATATTTACTTAATACCTTTTCTGGAAAAAGTGACAAAACAATTTGTAGATAATTTTTTCTCCCATGTCTTTTATTTTTTATAATAAAAAAAATTATCTTGTCAAAAATTATCTACAAATTGTTTTGTTACTTTTTGCAGCAACTTTTGATAAAAAGGCATTAAGTAAATATACATACATACATACATACATATATACATACATACATACATACATACATACATACATACATACATACATACATACATACATACATACATACATACATACATATATACATACATACATACATACATACATACATACATACATACATACATACATACATACATACATACATACATACATATTACATACATACATATTACATACATACATACATACTTACATACATACTTACATACATACATACATACATACATACATACATACATGCATACATACATACATACATACATACATACATACATACATACATACATGCATACATACATACATACATACATACATACATACATACATACATACATACATACATACATGCATACATGCATACATGCATACATACATACATACATACATACATACATACATACATACATACATACATACATACATACATACATACATACATACATACATACATAGATACATACATACATACATACATACATACATACATACATACATACATACATACATACATACATACATACATACATACATACATATATACATACATATATACATACATACATACATACATACATACATACATACATACATACATACATACATACATACATACATACATACATACATACATACATACATACATACATACATACATACATACATACATACATACATACATACATACATACATACATACATACATACATACATACATACATACATACATACATACATACATACATACATACATACATACATACATACATACAATAATTCCCACCACATTCCAATTTAAATAAGGGGTACTTCTCTCAGACAATGAACTGCATGCAATTCAGTTTTTAGGCTCATTATAAGGGACCTGTGTTTTAACTCCGGCTCCGAACCTCAAGGTACGGTCAGTCTCATCAAACAATATATTCAAAAATTTGTGGTCACACTTGCACATTTATTTGACGGGTTTTATTTAATAAAATACAGAAAAAATACGTTCAAAGTATAAACAAAAAACTAGGTTTATTTATGGTCACTTTGGCAAAACAAAATTGGACATCTAGCAATTTGCTCTCATATTTGACGTTGTTGTTTCTCAAATTTCATGTTTCTCATATTTACCTCGTAGTAAAATTTTTAGTGATTTTCAATTGTAAACAATGCACATGCTCAGCTGTTATTTACCCCTGTCTGATCTTACAAAGATTTTGTAAGATTAAATAATTATTTGCTCAAAATTTAAAAAAATATTTGCGTTTGCGTGGTCACATTAGGAAAATTTATATTTGCTTGCAAATGATTTTGTTTTTATCAAGTCAGCATGTTTCTTGTTTGAACCTCAAAAATATTTTGTGGTCAGACTACGAGGATCAAATATTAGATAATTTCTATTAAACCTGCTGAGTTACGAGTAGGGTGTTTATTTTACTCGACTTTTAATTGTTTGAGTAATCAAAAAACTTAAAAATGGGGGTTTTTAATTACTCGGAAAATCGATTAATCGTTAAAAATTACTCGAGTAAAAAATTCATCTCAAAATTACTCTGTAAGATTTTTTTGTAAGCTTTATATATATATATATATATATATATATATATATATATATATATATATATATATATATATATATATATATATAATATAATAAAGTTATAGTGTTTTATTAACAAAAACGTTTAACAATTCGCAATAAAAAACATAAAACAAAAATAAAAAAGAAAATATTTTTAATACAAATTAATATTTGTAACATACTGTCGCCCTAAATATTTTAAGTGAGTTTATTTACTTCTATATATGAAAAGCAATTATTCGATTTCATAAATCCTGAGGTTGAGCTAATAGATTAGTAGACTCTACGACTACCTTTTACCTATATTAACAATAGGATCTTCAACTGACCTAAAGTAGGACCTACGATTACATTGCGTCCTTTAACATAAATATAGTAGGACGTACTGTTATGTACGCCATACACCCTGCGACTGTTTGAACAATTTTAATTGTAATCGGGTTGTGCTCTTTCCTTACAAACAATACAACTTCAGTACAATCTCAATATACAATTTTATTTTAAAAGGTGAAGGTGTTAGTAAAGATGGCTGTTTGTGCTCTAATTGATGTGGTTTTTTAAAGAGAATAGATGATCACTTCTCTGCTGTCAGTATGAAAATGAAGAACAAAAAAAATCAAAATTTTTTGATCTTTTGTACAACCAACCCCAACTTACACACAACGACCACACGAACTTTACAATCAGCTTTACAACAGTGTAAAGTTTGACCAACTATCGCAACGTGTGTGGCTTGCATTACTATAGTAGGATCTACGATTACACAGGGATCTTCAACTAAACTATAGTAGTATCTACAAATACATTGGATACTTCAACTGGACTATAGTAGGTTTTACGATTGCAATAGTACCTTAAACTAATCTATAACATGAGCTACATTTACATTAGGACCTTAAAATAGACAGTAGTAGAAATTACGAATGCATTGGATACCACAACAGGTCTATGGTAGATGGAATATATCATTAGTAGCAGCAAATACAAGCCAAAGTTGGCCATTATTTGCGTGGCAGGGGAATAACAATAATCTTATATCTTTAAACGAGCAATAATTGTTTGTATATGTATATCTATATATATATATATACTAGCTTTATAATCCGCTACTTCGTTAGCGGTACAATTTGAATGGACAAAGTTACAAAGTTACAAAATTTACCAAAATTATTTTTTACTTGCTTATCGATTCCGATATAAATAAAATTATGTATGTATTAGTTCTAAAGATACATATAGGTCAAAATAGGTACCTACCCTCTACTGGTGTCATTTTCAGAAAAGTACTAAACACTTGCGTAGCTGATCCAATTTTGATTGCTAACCCAATTTAAATTTTGAATATTTATTTATCTTTTTACCCGCTTTTTACCTCTAGTAGACCAAATTTAAAAAATACCGAATACGTGTCCTTATATTTTTATTGCTGGTTTAAATCCATTTTTGTTAATGGTTATTTTTAACCCCTTAATTGAAAAAACACCTGTCTCATATTTTTTAAATGTCAATCAATTATAAATTATTATTCTACCTTCATTGATTTAAACATATGCATAGCTTAAAAAAAACTATCTTTAAATTTTTACTCGTTTTTTTCTTTTTCTATCCCATTAGTCGAAAAAGTACCAAACACGTATTTGATAAGTGTTTAATTTGCAAAAAGTACCGAATACTTGTCCCTTAATTTTAAGTGCTGATCTTAGACCATGTTTGTTTCTACCACTTTTGGTTTAGAAGGTATAATGCCATCGATTTTTCCCTTTTTTACCACTTTTATTCAAAAAAGTACCAAACACTTATTTAAAAAACCTACCTTTGAATATGTTCACGTTTTTACCCTTTTGAACCCCATTTAAAGTAAAAGTACCAACCACATGTTTAATATTGATTGTGGCACAAAGTGAGTCTTTATGTGTATTAGTTTAAAAGATACGTATGGGTTAAAAAAGTACCAAAATATAGTTTTTAAACATTTTCACCCTTATTAGTGCCATTTCCAAAAAAGTACCGAACACATGTCCCCTTATTTTTTTATCCGATCCAAATTCAACTTCAACATTGTTTTTATCTATATTATTTTCGGAGAAAAGATACTAATTGTACCATTTTCTTCCCTGTTTTACCCATGAACGGCCAAAATTTAAAAAATTACAGAACTCGTTTTTCTTAATTTTTAGTGCTGACCATAGACCAATTAAATTTTTGTTTCTATCACTTTTGATTAAGAAGATATTGCGTTATCGAGTACCAAAATATAGTTTTTACGATTTTTCTCCCGTATTAGTTCCATTTTCAAAAAAGTACCAAACACGTGTCCCCTTTTTTTTGTCAGACGATTTAAGTCCAATGTCAACATCGTTTCTAATGATATTAGTTTTGGAGATATGATGTTATTATAATTTATCCATTTTCTACCCTGTTTTACCCCTAAGCGGCCGAATTTTAAAAAATGACCGAAGCCGTGTCCGTTAATTTTTAGTGCTGATTCCAGGCTAATTTAATTTTTGTTTCTATCACTTTTGGTTTAAAAGATATAAGTAACCGATTTTTCCTTTTTAACAAATAAATTAAAAAAGTACCAAACACGTTGTTTTCATCGCTTCTAATTTCGGAGATATGACGTTACTAATTTTCACTTTTTTGCCCTGTTTTATACCCAAAACTGACAAATTAACAAAAGTACCAAATACGCGTCCCTAAATTTTAAGTACCGATCTCAGACCAACAAAGTTTTTGTTTCTATCACTTTTGGCTTAGAAGATATATTTTTTTTTAGATTTTTGCCTATAAAATTAAAAAAGTACCAAACACGTATTTTATTTTTTTCAATGTCAATCGACCAGTCAGTAAATTATTCTTCTTAATTCATTAGCTTGAAAGATATTCATAGCTAAAAAGCAAAAAACCTACCCTTGAAAAATTTCCCTTTCTTACCCTTTTGGACTCCATTAATCACAAAAGTACCAAATACGTATTTAATAGTTTTTAAATATCTATTGATTGTGATATCAATTATGTTTATGTGTTTATTAGTTCAAAAGATACATATGGGTTAAAAAAAGTACTAAAATAAAGCTTTTACCCTATTTTATCCTTATTGGTGCCATTTTCAAAAAAGTACCAAACACGTGTCCATTTATTTTTTTAGCCGATCCAAATAAAATTTCAATTTTGTTTGCATCGATGTTGGTTTCGGAGATATGATGTTACTAATTTCTCCTGATTCTTCCCTGTTTTACCTCCTAAGAGGTCGAATTTCAAATAGTATCGAACACGTGTCCCTTAATTTTAAGTGCCGATCTCAGATAAATATAGTTTTTGTTACTATCACTTTTGGATTAGAAGATATATCAGTCTCCGACTAACACTTAACGTGAAAAGTCATCCGTTTCTCTTTCGAGCGTAGCTAAGATCAGTGCATTTTATTTTATTAAATAAAAAAAAAAAAAATTCTTAATAAATATTTCTCTTGTTGTGATACATTAATATTGTGATAATGGCCTCTGGCCCCCCTCTTATAGGGGATAACCGGTTTGCCTTACTAGCTGACCGTAGTCCCCAAAGAAAAAGAAAAAAAAGAAACAGAGCAATATCTCCAACTGAATTCCCAGCTCTACCTATTCAAAAGCCACTGAATCACAAATATGTTGTTGTTGCAGCTACAAACGTAAACAAACCTCTTTCTGACTACTCTTGCTTTGCTATACACAGAGCACTCTACCTTATTAGCAAAGATATTTTGTCGATTTCTCAATTAAGAGACGGAAAATTGCTCTTACTTGTTAAAGATAATTTAATAGCAAACAAATTTTTAGAGGCCAAAGAATTACTTGGTGTTTGTTCTATAACATGTAAACTACATGACCAACTCAATTTTACAAAGGGCACAATATTCGCCCCCTATCTCTCCAAAATCCCTGATAAAGAAATAGTGCAGGAACTCAGCAGTCAAGGGGTTGTTGATGTTTTTAAGTATGAAAGAGTAATCGAAAACAAAAAAGTGCATACTGGAGTAGTTCTCTTAACCTTCGACTTATACCATTTACCCGAATCAATTGACATATCTTGGTACAAAGTTAAAGTACGTGAGCATTACCCAAATCCGATGAGATGTAAAAACTGTCAATTATTAGGGCATACATTAAAACGTTGTACAAAAACACCCATTTGCGAAAATTGTAGTCTTCCCCCTCATCCCACCAAAGAATGCACTAGAACTTACTGCGCAAATTGTGCTGAAGAGCACCCCTCATCCTCCAATAAATGTACAAAATTTACACAACAAAAAGAAATTCTTAAAATCAAAATTAAACAAAAATGCACTATGCGTGAAGCTATTACAACTTATAAAGAACAAAATAAAAACACAAACTCCCCAACCTCTTACTCTTCAATTGCAGGCTCCAATATTACTACAAATAGCTCAACTTCAATTAATCCACAAACAACTATCATTACTCCCCTAACTGAAAAGAAAACAACAACCTTATTTCAAAATTTAACAACTGACTCATCCAAAATAAATGTAAACAACATCCAACTAACTACAACAAATACATCAAAAAATATTTCGTCCGATCGTAAAACAAACGACAATAACAAAAAAGAAGACGATAATACAAATTCCTCTCTAAAAAATACTAGCAATGCTAATTACTATAGTAATAAGCAACAAGAAAAAATTAAAACCTCATCTTCAAACCAAATTTCAAAAATCATAAAATCAACTACAAACGATAAACAACCAAAAACAAATTCTGCATCTAGCTCCCTAGCTGCATTAAATACTCCCCCTAGATACCCTAATTTTAATATTTTACTTTCAGAATCCAGTTCTGATCTAGATACCCAAAAAATAGAATTCATGGCAACTGACGATGAATCCGATTAATATAAGAACCTAATTCCCTAAATACATTAAAATCTCATTTTTTTTTTACATTAATATTTCTTATCTATGGTTCTTAATATTCTTCAGTGGAATATCCGTGGATATTTAAATAACTACTCAAATTTGCAACTTCTTATATCAGAAAATAAACCTGATATCATTTGTCTTCAGGAAACAAAGTGCAAAAACAACCTATCACCAATGACCCCCAAAGAATACATTGGGTACTTTTTTAATCCTAATCAATCTTCCAAACAGGGTTCTGCAATCCTTATCAGAAGGAATATTCCTCATAAGGTACTGGATACAAATCCACTATTATCTTTAGTTGGTTTGGAGATAAACACAGCCATTCGTTTTTCAGTATTATCTTTATATATACCACCTCAAGACTCAATTTGTGGGTCGGATTTAGAAAATCTAGTATCATCCATAAATACTCCTATCGTTTTAGTTGGCGATCTTAATGCTTGGAACCCTATTTGGGGGTCTCCTTCATTAAACGGCAGAGGTAAAGTTTTAGAATCATTCTTATTGAATTGTAATTTATCTACTTTAAATGATGGGTCTCCAACTCATCTAAGCTCACACAATACATTCACGCACATAGACCTCTCAATTGCCTCTATCTCAATCATACCATTGTGTAAGTGGTATGTAATCAATGACCTCCATAGTAGTGACCATTATCCCATAATTACTCAATTCCTCATTAACAACCGCACAAAATATAGTTCACAATCCAAATTTGACACCAGCAAAGCAAATTGGAATTTCTATCAAAACAAAATTTGCCAAACTTCTAATGTCATTGATATTTCCAATGATGTAAATAGAGAAGCCGCCATAATTAGAAAGATAATTAGATTATCAGCAAATGAAACTATTCCAAAGACCGGTAACAAGAAAAGATCAAAATCTGTGCCTTGGTGGTCAACCGAGTTACAGAAGCTAAGAGATGAGAAACAGCGTACATGGAGGCAATTTCGGCAAAATATGATAACCGAAAATCTCGTTTTATATAAGAAAAATAATGCTATTTTTAATAAAGCTAAAAGTTTAGCAAAAACAAAATCATTCAATGAATTTACCGAAAAATTAAACCCAACAACACCATCGGCTACTTTATGGCAAAACATTCGTAAGTTAACCGGCAACTACACTCCAACAACTATAAGTACGATTTCTATTAATGGAAACAATATAACAGACTCAAATCTTCTTGCTGAAGCTTTTGCGAAACATTGGTCTGACGATTCTTTGGATTCAAATTTTCCACAATCTTTTCAAATAGCAAAATATGAAACTCTCTCATCGCTCGAGGTAACTACTTGCCCAACTAGATCAATGGAAATAGAAAAACACTTTAACATGCATTAATTAACATATAGTCTGAATAGTAGCAAGGGAAAATCCCCAGGATTAGACAAAATTTCATATCCAATGCTTTTAAAAGCACCAGAAACCTTTAAATTTCGAATTTTAAACTTGTTTAACAAAATTCTGGACTCGGGAAACATTCCTCAATTTTTCAAAACTGCCTCAGTGGTCGCTATACATAAAAACAAAAAACCAATGGAAAACATTGATTCTTATCGTCCCATCTCACTTCTTCCATGTATTTCAAAACTTTTAGAGAAAATGATTTCAAGACGCCTAATGTGGTTTATAAAGAAACATAATTTATTATCTAAAAATCAAGTTGGTTTTCAATCCGGACTTAGTACAACGGATGCTCTTTTATACCTTGACCATATAATTTGCAGAAATCGTTCAACAAAAAGACATACTTCTATTTTGTCAATTGACTTTATCAAAGCATTTGACAAAATTGGTGTTCATGTCGTTCTTCAAAAATTAAAAGACTGGTCCGTCGGTCCGAAAATGTTCAAATTAGTAAAATCATTCCTGACAAACAGAAAATTTACTGTACGTGTAAATAATACATTTTCAAAAATTTATCCGATCCATAATGGGATCCCACAGGGATCACCGTTATCGGTTACACTTTTTATCATAGCTTTTGACGACCTTAGTCGTATTATTTCCAATAACAGAAGGATAGAACACTGCATTTATGCGGATGATCTATATCTCATAGCAAAAGATCAATCAAATGCTGATATTACCCAAAACTTTACAGAAACTCTACATAATATAGATGATTGGTCAAAACAATCAGGTGCAAATATTTCGTTCGAAAAAACGAATCATTTGCACATATGTAATAAACGTAATTGTGACAACATTAACATAGCCTATAATAATAATAATAATATCAATAATGTCGATAATTGTAAAATTTTAGGTTTAAATATAGACAAAAAATATAATTTTAAAAATCATTGTAATTACCTAAAAAAAGACTTAACTAACCGACTAAATGTAGTCAAGTATCTTTCATCATCGAAAAGTCGCATGCATACTAACAGTCTGCTCCGATTGGTGAAATCTATTATGCTAGGTAAAATAGAATATGGTCTTGTAATATATAGTAAAGCCTCTAAATCAGTGTTTAAAAAGGTTGAAAGTCTACTAAATGCTGGAATAAGAACAAGTTTAAGAGCATTCAGGACAACCCCAATTAAAAATCTTCATGCTGAGGCAGGATTTGATTCTCTGCGTATTCATGCTAACAAGCTAAAGTTTCGCTTAGTACACAAATCTTTCTGCAATAAAGCATCGCTTCTCCATAATCACATTAAGCTATTGAGCAAAAGGAAGACAGAGCTAAAATTTCCGTCAGCTTTATCAAATATTTACAAACTTTCAAATAAATTTAATGTGGTAAAATTTAAAACCCCTTGCGAAAACTTTCCACCATGGCTACTAAATCCTAAAACGTTTATGAAAAATCTACAAATATACAACAAGAACTCAACATCACCTGTTGTTTATACATCTTTATTTAACGAAATTTTTTCTGTATACAAAAATGAAAACTGGCAATTCTTATTCACTGACGGTTCAAAGACTACATCCTCTGTAGGTTTTGCAGTTAACAGTGAAGATGGTTCTCAACAAGCTATAGGAATCTTACCTCAAAATGGAAATATCTTTGAAGCTGAAGCTGAAGCAATTGCATCAGCACTCAATATATGTAAATCTTCAGCAAATAAATATATAGTTTGCACTGACAGTAGATCTGTTTTTGATGCTGCTTTTAACCCCAGAAACCGAAATGAAACAATACGATCTATCCAACAGCTCTTGATCCAACTGAGGCACAAAGTCAAACTGTTGTGGATACCTAGCCATATAGGAATAAAGGGAAATGAAGCTGCAGATAAAGCAGCAAAAATGGCGCATCTTCACCCAACATTTATTTACATCCCTCAAACGAAAAATTTTATTTCAAGGAGCCTAACCGCCAAACTCAACTCATCTATCTTGAATAAATGGAGCAGATATAACCATCTTTATCTTGATATAAATCCAAACAAAATACCCATCATGCTGCCAACGTCTACAAACTACCATAAAAATAAATGCTTCACAAGACTCCGTTTAACCCACACCAGGATCACCCACCAGTATCTGATGACCAGAAATCCTCAACCAATCTGTACTTTTTGCAGTACATCAACTTTAACAACCAAACACCTCCTTTCAGACTGCACCAATCTCCAAAATACTCGTCAAAGGATATGTAACTCTAACACTTTGATAAACCTATTAAGTTTTCCATCTGAGACAAATGTTAACCTTATATATGATTTCCTAAAATGTACAAATTTACAAAATGAAATTTAAAACATAAATATTTAATTTTTAATGTAAAAACAAATTTTATAGAATTTAAGCCGATAGCCTAAGTAGCTAGTGCTTCTTTTAATTTTTCTTGATTTATTATAATGTTTATTATGATAAATATGTAAATAATAATAATAATAATAGAAGATATATTTTTTCCGATTTTTACCCCCAAAATTAAAAAAAGTACCAAACACGTATTTTATGTTTTTTTCAATGTCAATTGATCAGTCAATAAATTATACTTCTGGCTTCATTAACCTAAAAGATATTCATAGCTAAAAAGCAAAAAACCTACCCTTGAAGATTTTCCCTTTTTTACCCTGTTTTTCCCCATTAATCATAAAAGTACCAAATACTCATTTAATAGTTTTTTAATACCTATCGATTTCGATGTAAATTATATTTCTATGTTTATTAATTCAAAAGATACATATGAGTTAAAAAAAGTACCAAAATATAGTTTTTACCCTTTTTTATCCTTCTAGTGCCATTTTCAAAAAAAAGTACCAAACACGTGTCCATTTATTTTTTTTAGCCGATCCAAAAAGAATTTCAAGTTTGTTTGCATTGATGTTGGTTTCGGAGATATGAATTTCTCCCGTTTCTACCCTGTTTATTAATACGCAAAAGTACCAAATAAGTGTTTAATTGTTTTTTAATATCCATCGGTTGCGATATAAATTATGTTTCTATGTTTTTTAGTTCAAAAGATATATATGGGTTAAAAAAGTACCAAAATATAGTTTTTATCCTTTTTTATCCTTATTAGTGCCATTTCCAAAAAAGTACCAAACACGTATTCCATTATTTTCATAGCCGATCCAATTTCAATTTCAACTTTGTTTGCATCGAGGTTGGTTTCGGAAATATGATGTTACTAATTTCTCCCTTTTCTACCCTGTTTTACCTTCTAGGAGCTTGAATTTCAAAAAAGTACCGAACACGTGTTCCTTAATTTTAAGTGCCAATCTTAAACCAATTTAGTTTTTGTTACTATCACTTTTGGGTTAGAAGATATACTTTACCGATTTTTACCCCCAAAATAAAAAAAAGTATCAAACAGGTAGCTTATTTCTTTTCAATGTAAATCGACCAGTCAATGAATTATACTTTTGGCTTCATTAGCCTAAAAGATATCCATAGCTAAAAAGCAAAAAACCTACTCTTGAATATTTTCCCCTTTTTACCCTTTTGTACCCCATTAATCGCAAAAGTACTAAATTCGTATTTAATTGTTTTTTAATATCTATCGGTTGCAATATAAATTATGTTTCTATGTTTATTAGTTCATAAGACACATATGGGTTAAAAAAAAGTACCAAAATATAGTTTTTTACCCTTTTATATCGTTATTAGTGCAATTTCCAAAAAAGTGTCAAACACGAATCCCCTTATTTTCCCAGCCGATTTAAATTCAATTTCAACTTTGTTTGCATCGATGTTGGTTTCGGAGATATGATGTTACTAATTTCTCCCTTTTCTACCCTGTTTTATCTTCTAAGAGGTTGAACTTCAAAAAAGTACCGAACATGTGTTCCTTAGTTTTAAGTACCGATCTCAGACCAATTTAGTTTTTGTTTCTATCACTTTTGGTTTAGAAGATATACTTTACCGATTTTTACACCCAAAATTAAAAAAAGTACCAAACACGTAGCTTATTTCTTTTCAATGTCAATCTACCAGTCAATAAATTATACTTCTGGCTTTATTAGCCTAAAAGATATCCATAGCTAAAAAGCAAAAAACCTACCCTTGAATATTTTACCTTTTTTACCCTTTTGTACCCCATTAATCGCAAAAGTAGCAAATACGTATTTAGTTCTTTTTTAATATCTATCGGTTGCGATATAAAATATGTTTCTATGTTTATTAGTTCAAAAAATACATATGGGTTAAAAAAGTACCAAAATATAGTTTTTACCCTTTTTCATTCTCATTAGTGCCATTTTCAAAAAAGTACCAAACACGTGTCCCCTTATTTTTTTAGCCGATTTAAATCCAATTCCAACTTTGTTTCTATCTGTATTGGTTTCGGAGATATGATTTTACTAATTTCTCCCTGTTTTGCCTTCTAAGAGGTTAAATTTAAAAAAATTGCCGAATACATGTCCCTTAATTTTAAGTGCCAATCACAGACCATTTTAGGTTTTGTTTCTATCACTTTTGGTTTAGAAGATATACTTTACAGATTTTTACCCCCAAAAATAAAAAAAAGTACCAAACATGTAGTTTAATTTTTTCAATGTCCATTAGGGCGTCTCGAAAAAATAAAGTTCGCCG
Source organism: Stomorhina lunata (assembly GCA_933228675.1). Taxonomy (NCBI): domain Eukaryota; kingdom Metazoa; phylum Arthropoda; class Insecta; order Diptera; family Rhiniidae; genus Stomorhina; species Stomorhina lunata. The sequence goes on from OW121745.1 coordinate 2,688,080, forward strand.
TACACCATCGAATATAAAGCATTGCTATGAGGTAGTTCCGAAAAATTTTTTTAATTTTTTTCGTTGCACATTGGGGTCGCCAAAATACATTTTTCGATATATCTTCACCATTTATAGTCCGATCTCGAAGTGTGATATATCGATGTTTTTGTCTAGAGGAGGCCAACATTTTTCTTTAATAGTCATTGTTCTCATGTATCCGGTTCTAGTATTTATCTATCAGACCCCTGTTCCTACCACCCTAATGTACCACAGTAATATCAGATAATTAAAGCTCTTAAAAAATCGTTAAACTTTTACTAAGGAAGTTTTTCGATTTTTCAAACCGATCTATTACAAACAAGGAATTTCTCATTTTGCCGCACATAGGGATCGCCAAAATACATTTTTCGTTATATCTTCGCCATTTACTGTCGGATCTTAAAGTGTAATATATCGATGTTTTTGTCTAACGAAGGCCAATGTTTGCGATATTAATCATTGACCTTAAATACATTCTTCTACATAGTACCTACCCAAGATATCTTAACTCATACAACAAGAATTATAAAAATTTTAAATCTTTTAATCAATTTTGTTTTGAAAAGACTCAAGTTTGCTGTATTTTTGAGTGCTCTCAAGTTCTGAAAAAATGTGGCCCATGCGTTGCTCACTAGTGACAGCCATGGCAGATTAATGTACTGCATGAAGAAAACGTTCAGTGTTTTGTTAAAGGCATCGATAAGCTGTGAAAATAATTAAGTTTAGTAAATAAAAGTATCAACAGAAAGTATTTTCCTTATGTTACCAGGTATTTCGATTACATCTTTGGAAAACTGTAATGCTTCCAGCAGTTCTTGCATTAAGAATTGCAAGCATGGCGGCTCAGTCAAAAAAATTCTGAAATTGTGGACCGGGTGAAAAAAGTAAACGATATTTTCTATGGGCAGACGAAGCATTTGTTGAACGTCATCCGGCAATTGATGAACCCAAGATATATCATCTATTGGAATTGCTTGAGGTTGGATTTCACAAGAACCAGAATGGCGGATAAAATAAAAGCGGAGAGTTCGGGAGGCTGTTGTTTATTTAAATTAATTTTTAATAGTTTATAATTAAAATAGACACCACACGATTAAATGTTATACAGACACAGACGAAATTCAAACAATTATTTCGTGTATAAAACGAACAGCAAGACAAACTAAGTGACTGTTTGGGTATTTACACTGTGAATTTTTACATGATATTTTTTCATAATTTTAAATAAATACTAGAACGGATATCTGAGATCAATGATTATTATCAAAAAAAAAAATACTAGAAGAATGTACTTGAGGTCAATGATTATAAAACTAAACTTAATTATTTTCACAGCTTATCGATGCCTTTAACAAAACACTGAACGTTTTGTTCATGTAGTATATTAATCTGCCATGGCTGTCACTAGTGAGCAACGCATGGGCCACATTTTTTCAGAACTTGAGAGCCCTCGAAAATACAGCAAACTTGAGTCTTTTCAAAACATAATTGATTAAAAGATTTTAAATTTTTATAATTCTTGTTGTATGAGTTAAGATATCTTGGGTAGGTACTATGTAAAATAATGTATTTAAGGTCAATGATTAATATCGCAAAACATTGGCCTTCGTTAGACAAAAACATCGATATATTACACTTTAAGATCCGACAGTAAATGGCGAAGATATAACGAAAAATGTATTTTGGCGATCCCTATGTGCGGCAAAATAAGAAATTCCTTGTTTGTAAAGGAAAGATGTAATCGAAATACCTGGTAACATAAGGAAAATACTTTCTGTTGATACTTTTATTTACTAAACTTAATTATTTTCACAGCTTATCGATGCCTTTAACAAAACACTGAACGTTTTGTTCATGTAGTATATTAATCTGCCATGGCTGTCACTAGTGAGCAACGCATGGGCCACATTTTTTCAGAACTTGAGAGCCCTCGAAAATACAGCAAACTTGAGTCTTTTCAAAACATAATTGATTAAAAGATTTTAAATTTTTATAATTCTTGTTGTATGAGTTAAGATATCTTGGGTAGGTACTATGTAAAATAATGTATTTAAGGTCAATGATTAATATCGCAAAACATTGGCCTTCGTTAGACAAAAACATCGATATATTACACTTTAAGATCCGACAGTAAATGGCGAAGATATAACGAAAAATGTATTTTGGCGATCCCTATGTGCGGCAAAATAAGAAATTCCTTGTTTGTAAAGGAAAGATGTAATCGAAATACCTGGTAACATAAGGAAAATACTTTCTGTTGATACTTTTATTTACTAAACTTAATTATTTTCACAGCTTATCGATGCCTTTAACAAAACACTGAACGTTTTGTTCATGTAGTATATTAATCTGCCATGGCTGTCACTAGTGAGCAACGCATGGGCCACATTTTTTCAGAACTTGAGAGCCCTCGAAAATACAGCAAACTTGAGTCTTTTCAAAACATAATTGATTAAAAGATTTTAAATTTTTATAATTCTTGTTGTATGAGTTAAGATATGTATCTTGGGTAGGTACTATGTAAAATAATGTATTTAAGGTCAATGATTAATATCGCAAAACATTGGCCTTCGTTAGACAAAAACATCGATATATTACACTTTAAGATCCGACAGTAAATGGCGAAGATATAAAATGTATTTTGGCGATCCCTATGTGCGGCAAAATAAGAAATTCCTTGTTTGTAATAGATCGGTTTGAAAAATCGAAAAACTTCCTTAGTAAAAGTTTAAGAGCTTTAATTTTATGATATTAGGGTGGTACATTAGGGTGGTAGGAACAGGGGTCTGATAGATAAATACTAGAACCGGATACCTGAGAATAATGACTATTAAAGAAAAATGTTGGCCTCCTCGGGACAAAAACATCGATATATCACACTTCGAGATCCGACTGTAAATGCCGAAGATATAACGAAAAATGTATTTTGGCGACCCCAATGTGCAACGAAAAAAATTAAAAAAATTTTTCGAAACTACCTCATAGCAATGCTTTATATTCGATGGTGTACGGCGAACTTTATTTTTCCCCATATAAGTCGAGACGCTCTAATGTCCATCCACCGGTCAATAAATTATGCTTCTGGCTTCATTAGCCTAAAAGATATTCATAGCTAAAAACCATAAAACCTACCCTTGAATATTTTCCTTTTTTTACCCTTTTGTACCCCATTAATCGCAAAAGTACCAAATACGTTTTTAATATCTCTTGGTTGCGATATAAATTAGGTTTCTATATTTATTAGTTCAAAAGATGGGTTAAAAACAGTACCAAAATATAGTTTTTACCCTTTTTTATCCTTATTAGTGCCATTTTCAAAAATTTCAAATACGTATCCTTTTATTTTCGTAGCCAAACAAAATCCAATTTCAACTTTGTTTCTATCTATGTTGGTTTCGGAGATATGATGTTACTAATTTCTCCCTTTTCTACCCTGTGTTGCCCGCTAGGCGGCCGATTTTCAAAAAAATACCGAATACGTGTCCCGATCTCAGACCAATTTAGTTTTTGTTTCTATCCCTTTTGGTTTAGAAGATATACTTTACAGATTTTTACACCCAAAATTAAAAGAAGTACTTAACTCGTAGTTTATTTTCTTCAGTGTCCATCGACCAGTCAATAAATTATACTTCTGTCTTCATTAGCCTAAAAGATATCCATAGCTAAAAACCAAAAAACCTACCCTTGAATATTTTCCCTTTGTTTACCCTTTTGTGCCCCTTTAATCGCAAAAGTACCAAATACGTATGTAATTATTTTTTAATATCTATCGGCTGCGATATAAATTATGGTTCTATGTTTATTAGTTCAAAAGATATATATGGGTTAAAAAAAAGTACCAAAATATAGTTTTTACCCTTTTTTATCCTTATTGGTGCCATTTTCAAAAAAGTACCAAACACGTGTCCCCTTATTTTCCTAGCCGATTATAATCCGATTTCAACTTTGTTTCTATCTATGTTGGTTTCGGAGATATGATCTTACTAATTTCTCTCTACCCTGTTTTGCCCGCTAGGCGGCCGATTTTCAAAAAAGTACCGAACACGTGTCCCTTAATTTTTAGTGGCAATCTCAAACCTATTTAATCTTTGCTTCTATCGCTTTTGGTTAAGGAGATATAATGTTACCGATTTTTTCCTTTTTTACCCTTTTAATTGAAAAAAGTACCAAGCACGTATTTGATATTTTGTACTTGGCAATCGACCTCCCTATAAATTTTATTTCTAGCTTTATTGGTTCAAGTGAAATACAAAGAAAAAGAAAAATGGACCTACCCTAAATTTTTTCCCCGCTTTTACGCCCTGAACCCTGAATCAAAAAAGTACCAAATACGTGTCTAATATTTTTTTCTTGTTTACCGGCTCCGATTTGAATTTTGTTAGTCTGTTGATTGGTTCAAAAGATACACATGGGTTTTAAAAAAGTACCAACATTTTATTTTTACCCCCTATTTGTCCCATCTGCTAAAAAGTAATAAACACGTGTCTACTTATTTTTGTAGCTGATCCCAACGCAATTACAATTTTGGGCCTATGACGTTTACTTCCGGAGATACAGCATTACTAATTTTTCCCTTTTTACCCTCTTAGAGGCCGAATTTCCAAAAATCTAAATTTCAGCTCTCTAGCTTTTGCCGTTTGGGCTGTGCGATGATGAGTCAGTCAGTCAGTCACGTTAGAGTTTTATATATATAGATATAGAATGGCTATCTCGAAATCGGCTCTAACGATTTTGACAAAATTTAGACACTAGGTACTTTTGTTCCGTACATATCGAATATGAAGGGACTTTTGGAAGTTTTACCGCTAAGGGGGTAAAAACGGGAAAAAAGGGGAAAAAATCGAAAACGTTACATCTTCTAAAGTAATTGGTATAGAAACAACAAACAAAACAAAATTAAAATTATGTTTTGAGCAGCTATGAAAATAAGCGGACAGGTGTTTGGTACCTTTTTGAAACTATGCCCGATAAGGGGTAAAAAAGAGTGAAAATAGTTTTTTGGTACTTTTTTAATCCACTTTTTTAATCTACTGAAGTCAATAGATGTGAACACGTATTTGGTACTTTTTTGATTTCGGGCCAAAATGGGTAAAAAAGGGATAAAATGATAACTAAACATTTCAAAATGTAATATGAATAGGAACATTATGTAAACTGCGTTTTAATAAAATGTACTGAATTCAATTGGTACCAAAGAAGTACCAAATATGCATATGGAACTTTTTTGAAATTAGGGGATAAAAAGGGGAAACAATTAGAAATGTTATAACTTTTAAACAAATGAATGTTTGTCTGTATGTATGTTCTTTATAGAATCGTAAATTATGAATTTGATTTTGTTATGCTCTTTACAGAAGATGTTGCGGATAAGCCAACGAAGGCTTTTAAGTTGGTAACAATAATTTCCGACAGGTGGCGCCATTGAAAATTACTAAAAATTAATTAAATCGTAAACTGTGCATTTGATCATGCTATAATCTTTAGCAAAGTTATAGCGCATAAGCCGGCGAAGGATTCTTAGTTGGTGTGAACAATTTCCGACAGGTGGCGTTACTGAAAATTACTCAAAGTGAGTTTAGTTGTAAACTGTGCATTTGATCTTGCTATGATCTTTAGCAAAGTTGTTGCACATTAGGATTGTTGGTATTAAGAAATTTCGACAGGTGGCTCCACTGAAAAACTGTGCATTTCATCAGGCTATATTTTTTAGCAAAGTTCTTGCGCATGGGTTGACGGAGGGTTCTAAGTCGATATGACTAATTTTCAAAATTATTCATATTAAACTATGCATTTGATCATGTGTTGATAGGACAAAATTTAAAATCAATTAGATATTTGTGTACCGTCTTTTCTCTAAATTTATTTTAGTTGGTTAGTACTTTATAAAATAAATATATTTGCCTCGAGCAAGGCTCGGTCGCCCAGGTACTTTACATTAAACAAGAAACTTTTTCTTAATTCGTAATAAAAAGAAATACAAAGAAAACTGCATACTAAACTAATAAAACATACACCAAGTAGTATCTTAGCTCTCCATTTGTCCAGCGTTTTTTTAACATAACAGTTTAAAAAAAATACTTACAAAATTATTGAAATAATTTTACTCGAGTATCTCGATTACTCGTGGATATATATATATGTATATTTTTTTTTTTTTTTTTAAAGTCTTGATGTTAATAAAAATTTATATAATTTTGCATTTTGAACAAAATTTGACAATCAATTCTTAATATTCTGTCACTTTCCCACAGAGAATGAAAAAAATTACCCCTGGTTAAACTTTTATAATTAAAAAAAAATACCGTGTACATTCTATATAGTCTAAGGAAGAATATTTTAATAACTTATTTTAAATAATCTATTTCTAACTAATTAAAATTTGGGCAAAAAGAAAATACTCCCATTTTTTCCATACAGAAATTGTAACACTAAGTGAGATGCGGAACGTGTTCCCCTCATGCAATTTAAAAAAAATCACAGCATGTTTTTATGTAATATAGAACATTTCTAGGGGGAGTAACGGTCCAATTTCGCACTTTCGCACTTTAAGGTACACTCTAATGTACAAATATGTATTTATATAGTTAGTACCTGGTTGACCGAGCCTTGCTCGGAGCTTTATGATAAGCATTTTGTACAACTATTCAGTTAATTTCGAATTATTTTATTTATTTTTTCTGATCAACACATAGTTTGCATAGTTTACAGATTAACTTATTTTGAAAAATTTTGGAAATTGGAATTTGGAAATTTACCAACAGAAACCTCCGTCGACTCATGCGTAACAACTTAGCTAAATATGATAGCCTGATCAAATGCACAGTTTACGATTTATTTAATTTTGAGTAATTTTCAGTGGCGCCACCTGAAGTTGTTCATACCAACTAAGAAACCTCCGCCTGCTTATGCGTAACAACTTTTCTAATGATTATAACATGATCGAATGCACAGTTTACGATTTAATTCATTTTGAGTAATTTTCAGTAGCGCCACCTGTTGGACTTTGGTCATTCCCATTAATAAACCTTCGTCGGCTTATCCGCAACAATTTTGCTAAAGATTATAGCATGATTAAATGTACAGCTTACGATTTAATTGACTTTGAGTAAATTTCAGTGGCGCCACCTGTCGAAATTTCTTCATACCAATTAAGAAACCTTCGTCGGCTCATGTGCATCAACTTTGCTAAACATTATTGCATGATTAAATGTACAGCTTACGATAAAATTGACTTTGAGTAATTTTCAGTAGCACCACCTGTCGGATATTATTGACACCAACTAAAAAACCTTTGCCGGCTCATGCGCTATAACTTTGCTAAAGATCATAGCATGATCAAATATACAGTTTAGTATAGTAATTTTCAGTGGCGCCACCTAACGTTTTCCCCTTTTTACCAGTTTTTACCCTCTTAGAGGCAAAGGTTCTAAAAGTCCCTTCTTCTTTGACATATACATCAAAAAAGGTACCCACTGTCCAAATTTTATCAAAATTGTTAGAGCCGTTTTCAAGATAGCCATTATATATATATATATATATATATATATATATCTATATATATATATATATATATATATATATATCTATATATATATATATATATACATACAATTATTGCTCGTCTAAGAATATAAGATAAGATATGTTAAATCATATATTGAAACTAACAATGAATATAAGTGTATTATTTTTTTATATATTGGATAGAAAGCTGATTTGGCCGTTGCCCCAATGACAATTACACATGCACGAGAAAGCGTTATTGATTTTACAAAACCATTTATGAATCTTGGAATCAGTATTCTCTTTAAAGTGCCGACGACACCACCAACGAAATTGTTTTCATTTATGAATCCTTTGGCATTTGATATCTGGCTATTTGTTTTAGCGGCATACATCTTGGTTTCCTGTACCATCTACGTTGTGGCAAAATTTTCACCAATTGAGCACAACAGAAATAGAACAAATATATGCATAAATAGCACTAGTGGCGATTTTACTTTGTCAAATAGCTTTTGGTTTACCATTAGTACCCTGATGCAGCAGTGCTCCGATTTGTCACCACGTGCCTTTTCGACGCGAATCGTAAGTGCTATATGGTGGTTCTTCACACTTATAATTATAGCGTCATATACTGCAAATTTAGCTGCATTTTTAACGGTTGAACGTATGATAACGCCCATAGAAAATGCTGAAGATCTGGCTAGTCAAACAGAAATTTCATATGGCACTTTGGACAGTGGTTCCACTATGACATTTTTTCGAGATTCTCTTATTGAAACATATCGTAAAATGTGGCGCAACATGGATAACAAAAAAAAGATAAGTGCCCTTACTAGCACATATGAGGAAGGTATTAAAAGAGTTAAGGAAAGCAACTACGCGTTTTTAATGGAATCAACAATGTTGGACTATATTGTTCAACGCGATTGTAATTTAACACAAATTGGAGGTCTTTTAGATACTAAAGGTATGATTAGTTCTTCATTTTAAATCTATTTATATATATACACTAGTCGGCATATTTATTTTAAAATAGCAGTTGTTTTTCTTCTTTTTATACCCACCATCAAAAAGAATGGGGGGTATATTGAGATTGTCATTCCGTTTGTAATTTCCTTAATATTGGCTCAAAACCCAAAAACGATATATATTCTGAAGCTTAGTAAAAATACTCTTCATCTCTTAGAAAACTTTGGTATTAAATTGGGCAAAATCGGTTCACATTTGACCATAGCTCCCGTATAACCTCGTCTAGGCTAATCGCTTATTTGTTAATAAATGAAAAATTATAACAGTTATGATGTTATTTACATAAGCCCTAGGCAGCATAAAAAATCGGTTCACATTTAGCCATAGCTAAAAACAGCCTAAATTTCACCTCAAATACACTTTAAAAAAGTATAACAGATGTAATCACTTAATTTGGCACAAGAAATTCTTATATCAGTGCCAGCCAGTGTGCAAAATTTTGTCGCAATCGGTCACCATTTGACCATAACTCCCATATAAAAAACTTACAGAAATACAAAAATTCCGTCCGCTAAAAGCGTGATAGCTCCTTAACTACAAGAGCTAGTAAGATTAAATCAAGCACAAGGAAGTCTTATGTAAATGCCAGCCAGTATGCATTTCGCCACAATCGGTCAAAATTTAACCATAGCTCCCATATAAAAAACTTATGGAAACACAAAAATACATAAAGAAAAGGCTGTTTATGTCCGTCAGATAAAAGTACGATAGCGCCTTAACGAAAAGAGCTAGAGAGACAAAATTTTACAAATGTATTTTGGATGTCTTGAAAAAGTTGCGTGTTGAAAATGGACAAAATCGGTTCAAATTTCATTAGAGCTTCCATGTAACCCCGCTCCAAGAAACACATTCTTCTTCTGTTATCCTTGACTCCCAGTGGAGCATAGGGCCTCAACCATCCTTTTATATCGGACTCTATTGCGAGATGTTAGGCATACATCATTCCATGAATAGTTTGCTGCTTGTAACTCCGCATCAATTGATCTTCTCCACGTTCTAGCAGGTGCACCAACACGACGGCCGCTTCCTTGTGGATTCCAACGAAGCGCTTGTCGAGCAATGTTGGTATTTGGCCTTCGAAGTGTGTGGCCTATCCATCGTTGACATACCTCTGTGGAAGCAGGGATTTGGTTTGTTGCATTAAGTAGATCTTCATTTCATATGCGATTCGGCCACCATATATTAAGAATTTGTCTTAAGCATTTGTTTGTAAAGGTTTGCAGTCGTTTATCGATGGCATTTGTGCGTTTCCATGTTTCGCAGCCGTAATACAGGATGGACTTGACATTCGAGTTATATATTCGTAACTTAGTTGTTGTCGATATTTGTCGAGATTTCCAAATAGCCCGAAGAATGCTGAATGCAGATTTTGCCTTATTAATACACGATTTAATATCCTTTCCCAGGTATTTGAAGGTATCTACACGCCCAATAACCTCGTTATTCACATTGATGTGTGTCAACAGGTTTGCGCCATAGCCTCCAGGTATAATCTTTGTCTTGGAAATATTAATTTCAAGACCAGCTATACGAGATTCAGCAGTAATAGCGTAAGTATTCTCTTGAAGGTGGCCAGAGCTTTGGCTTAGAAGACATACGTCATCGGGATATTCCAAGTCCTCAAGTTGTTTAAAGGGTGTCCATTAATTACCGTGTCTACCATTTAGAGCCGTGCGCATTATGTTGTCGATGACGAGGATAAAAAGTATAGGTGATAATATACATCCTTGCCTTACTCCAGTAGTAACATCGAACGGATCTGATAGTTTACCCTTGTGTAGGACTCGACTTTTAAAATCAACGTACATTGCCCGGATTAAGTTGAGAATTTTCATCGGCATGTTACGATTTTCTAAAATTCTCCATAGATAGCTTCTATTGACACTGTCGAAGGCCTTCATAAAGTCGATAAACGCTAGGTAAATAGGAGTGCGGAATTCATTACATTGCTCTAATACTATTCTTACTGTGTTGATTAGATCAACACAAGAACGGTTTTCTCTAAACCCAAACTGATTTTCGCGGAGTGTAGAGGAAACTGCGTCGGATATTCTGTTCAAAATTACACGACTTAGTATTTTGCTAGGTATTGGGAGAGTGTTATACCCCTGTAGTTATTACAGTCTTTAGGGTCACCCTTTTTTGGTATTTTGACTTGTATACCTTCATTCCAAGAGGTTGGCAGAGCTTCTTCTTCCAATAGGGCTGTTAAGTGTTGACTTGAAGTGCTCCATCCAGCGTATTAGTTGTTCATACGCAGTTAAAAGGAGTGTGCCACTACTACTCAAGATAGGGCTGTTACTGTAAGTAGGTTTGCCATACAACGCCCTTGATATGTTATACAAGGTCTTCATATCGCCTTTGCTTGCAGCTGATTCAGCTTGGCTCGCGTGCTCGTCTATCCACATTCTCTTGTCCCTTCTTGCAGACTTCTTTATTTTATTGGATAGATCACGATATATTGCTTTGAGGGCTCCATCATCTCCGTTTTCATTTAGCATTGTATTTTTAAGGGATCTGCGTTGTTCTACCAAGTCCCATGTTGCCTGTGTTATCCAAATCTTTCTTTTGTGATCTTTAAATCCTAGGATTTGTTGACCAACTTCATTGTATGTTTGTGTGACACACCTGGAGATTTCATTAATACTGGCACCATTGCTGTTTATTACATCTGGAAGCCGATTCCTTATGGAAGTAATAAAGGCATTCCGATGACTTTCGGATTCCAGTTTCCCTACATCTATTTTCCGATCTGCTTTCGCCGTATCAGACCTCAGAGCAGCAACCTTTAGTCGAATTTTACACATCACTAAATGATGGTCGCTATTTATATCAGCTCCGCGTCTCGAGCGTACATTAAGTAAAGATGATCGCCACTTAGAATTTATTAAAATATGGTCGATTTGATTTATTGTGATGCAATTCGGCGAAATCCAGGTTATTTTATGCTTTATGAGGGAAAATAGTGCCACCCACAACAAGATTCTTTTCGCAACATAGCTCGATCAGTCTTTCTCCATTATCGTTTCTTACTCCGATACCGTTTTTACCAATATAACGTTCCAAACCGGTATTAATTGAACCTACCTTGGCGTTAAAGTCGCCAAGTATCATGGTAATATCACAGTTATGTACGTTGCTGTTCATCCAACTGCTAAGTACATCATAAAATTCATCCTTATCATTTTCAGATTGGATTTCAGTCTGAGCGTAGACATTGATAATTATCAAATTGCGAGCTTTAGTTTTGATCTTTGTTGCCATGAGCCTCTCACTGATAGGATACCACGCTATCAAGGACTTAGCTATTTTTTTTTTTTTGATATTAGGAATCCCACACCTCTACTATGCTCATCGCCTTCCGGGCGACCGGAGTAAAGAAACACAGTATTTTCATTCCGTATCTCCCCTTGCCCTGTCCATCTTACTTCTTGCACCGGCAACAAATCAATTTTATAACTTAACATTTCTCGTCTTAGTTGTTCTAATTTCCCCGTTTCGTATAATGTGCGTACGTTCTATGTCGCAAACTTTAAACTTTCTTCCATGCCTATATTAGGTCTTATAGTCCGATTTCTTCGGATAGAATTGGTTTCATTTATCAGGATGTTCTTGCATAGATTAGGCACCTCCAAAATCTATGTGCCAGCTGCCGTAGCAGGGGGATTTCTCGCATGATTACTCCTTGGAGTAGTATATTCTGTTATGTTGTTTCTTTCCATGCTTAAAACATCGTAAGTGCTAAGTCGATGGATGATGAGTCCAAAGACAAGAGCCACGTTTGTAAAGCAAGTCGCTCGATCCGAGACAGACACCCGCTTGTAGCCGCAGCTAACATGTTGAACAGACGCTACAGTTCCGTACTTTACAAAGTACAATTATCATAGACCCTTAGACCATATACGTCGGAATGGCTCCAAGATAACTCCCTCTCACGTTGGCCCTGACCTAGAATCCCACTCGGGTTATTTACCGCATCTTCAACTAGGTTGCTCAGGTTTCCAGGATGTACCACTAGGAGGTGTGAGTAGGAATTGAATACAGTTGTTACCTGTTAGCAGGAAACTCAGGCAACAACTGCATCCCATTTTCATCCAAACACATTAATGCTGATAAATTGAATACAATTGTAATAGCTATGACGACTAAATTTAAAATAGGGAAGTTTCGTTCAACTTTTGATCAGTTTATCAAATTTTTTAGGAATCAGTTCATATTTGACTTTGGCTTTCATATAAAAAACACTCACGGGAACCAAAAATTTTAGCAAAGGCCAGTTAAAAGCCATTAAATTAGAAACTATGATACGCCACTAAATTTTGCAAGAATAATATATATATACCAGCTAGTGTGTAAAAGTTTGTTACAATCGGTCAACATTTGGCTATAGTTCTTATACATATAACATCCCCTTTTTATATCTACAATCAAAAAGATTTGGAGCTACATTCATAATATTAAGATTGCACCTATGAAATTAGATAGACATCAATCAATGTTCAGCCCAGACGTTATATATGATGGATGCATTAGGAACTCCTAACGAAAAATATGGACCTGCCGTATTACGATTAACATGTTTAGCATTACTACATATTAAGCACTTCGAAAAGTATTTAACAGCTTATTAATGTAAAACTATACCCGGTTATGAGACCGAATTTTGATCAAAGTAAATACTGGCAAAACTACTAAGATATTTTTAAATGTTGAACTATAAAGCTACTGCAATCGAATTAAGTCCAAGGTCTTACCATCAATATCAATTAGCTTAGCGATTTTTTCAGTTTTGGAGAGTCGATTTAGCCATGCCCGTCTGTCTGTCTGTTGAACTCAAGTTTGTGGAGCTCCTGGATGGTGTAGCGAGATAAATTGTATATCAGATTCTAGGAAATTGACCTACGCAGCACGCTATTAAATACTAAAATTCGATGGGTACAAATTGACGAATTTTAAATTTTTTTTTTAAATTTACATAATTTTAAAAAAATTTTATAAATTCTCATCGAATTTTGCATTTTGGCGATATCTCTGGTGCTTATGGACCGATTTTGATGAAATTTAATAGCGTGCTGCGTTGAAGTATTTTCTAAAATATGACATATAATTCGAAAAATTTTATTTTAAAAAATGCTGTTTAAAAAAAAAATTTAATTGTCAATTTGCGTATATCGATATATTTTGCTTTGGCGATATCTGAGTTGTTGATGAAATTCAACAGTGCTCTGCGTTTTGAATTTCGTCAAAAACTGTGTTTAAAAAAAAAAGTTTTTTGAACTGTATATCAAATTTTAGGAAATCATTCAACGCAGCACACTATTGAATTTCATCAAAATCGCTAGATTAATAACTGAGATATCGCCAAAGCAAAAGTTATCGATGTACGCAAATTGACAAATTTTATTTTTTTTTTTTTAACAGTATTTAAATAAAAAATTTTAATTACATATGAGATTCTAGAAAATAATCCAACGCAACATGCTATTAAATTTTATGGAAATCGGTCAATAAACATCAGAGATATCGCCAAAATTCAAAATTCGATGAGAATTTAAAAAATTTTTTTTTTTAACCTGTATTTTTCAAAAAAAAGTTTTGAATTTCGTCAAAATACTGTGTTTTTTAAAAAAAGTTTTTTGAACTGTATATTAAATTTTAGGAAATCATTCAACGCAGCACACTATGAATTTCCTAAAAATCGCTAGATTAATAACTGAGTTATCGATGTACGCAAATTGACAAATTTTAAAAAGTTTTTTTTTAAAAAAAACGGTATTTTTTTTAAATTTTGAATTATATATCAGATTTTAGAAAATACTCCAATGCAACATGCTATTAAATTTTATTAAAATCGGTCCATAAACACCAGAGATATTGCCAAAATTCAAAATTCGATGAGAATTTAAATTTTTTTTTTAAAACTGTATTTTTTAAAAATTTTTTTTAAAATTCGTCATCGAAGTTCAGTATTTTAGCGATATCTCGGGTGTTTATAGACCGATTTTAATGAAATTAAATAGCGTGCTGCGTAGGAATTTCCTAAAATCTGATGTATAATTCGTCTGGGTACACCCACCAGGAGCTCCACAAACTTGATTCCAACAGACAGACAGACGGACATGGCTAAATCGACTCTCCTGGCGATACTGGGGTCTAAGACGAATAATGAAAAAAATTACAAACTGAATGACAAACTTATAATACCCTTTCACCTATTGGTGAAGGGTATAAAAAATAGGTAAAAAAATCAACCCAAAAATTCCTTTTTACCTTTAAATATCTCGAAACCCAAATTAGATAACCTTCACATGTAAGCGTATTTTTTGTAGATCTTCTCAAGGACAACTTAAGTTTAAAATTTCTTTTCAATCCATCCATAAATGGATTTTTGGCGAATTTTTAAAAAAGTCGAACACCCGAGGTGACCAACTTTGAAGGTCCATCAATCACTCTCCCGACCCCTCGTAGAACAGTGCTTTTGAAAACCAACTCGAATTCTCCTTGACTATCACCATGCCAAATTTCAAGTATCTCTAGTCGTTCAAAAGTTACAGAATTATTTCCAAAAAAAGCGTCCGTAAACCACTGTGCGCCACTTATTGAGGTTATATCGAAAAATAATTTTTCGCCATTTAGACTTCTTTTATTGATAATTTCATTGAGATCACTTAATTCTATCATATTTTATTTATCATATGTGGTTACACTAAATTTAAAACCGCTTGGTCACTTACATCACATGCCTTTACCAAATCAAATATTTCTATTTCTAAAATTCTAAAGATTGATCGTCCATTTTTTCAACAATTTTTACAAAACTGTAGATAAATGAGAGTCACAACAAAATTAACCGCAAAAAATGCCAGTCTACTGTTTGGACAATAACAAAGTGCATTTATCGTAAAGAACTTCTGGCATGTATTTTCAAATAAAAATCATTTGACTTTAATAATTTTCTCTTGCCATGCGGTTTTAAATGCAATCATTTACTGTAACTAGTCTTGTATTTATCAGCTCTTTTGAGTAAGCGCTCTTTATAGCTCCGCTCTTTGTACTGAACTAGTTCACTCCTTAAGCTAAATAGCTCTTTTCAATTGTTTTAGCTCCTTATAAAAGAATACAAATAATTGTTTCTAATAAGTCCAATTTATATTAAAGGAAATATTACAACAAAATCAGATAAAATAAAAAGAAACTTCAGTGTTTATTATATATACATCAAATCAAAATAATATGCAAAAATAAAAGTTTGAAAACATAAATGTATAAAACTAATTAAAAATTTAATATAATTCTTACATAGGGTATAACACATTAGGAAGTGGCAGTTTTAAGATAGTTTACTAGTACATACATAGTATCATGAAAATAATAAAAATTTACATATTATGATGTACAAAGACTAAACTTGAAACTTTCTGTGGTTTAAGCAGTGTTCGTCTTTCGGAGACAATTTGCCCAGTCGCAGAAAAAATTCTTTCACATGGCACTGATGTAGCCATTATACATAAACGCTTCAAAGCGTAAGAGTAAATTCTTGGATACAGATGTTTTCGTTCTTTCCACCATATAAGAGGATCTTTTCTCCTATCCAAGTATTCTTCATTCAAATACTTGTCAAATTCCCTGATTCCGGCAGCAACGTTGTTGTCAGGCCTTACCGTTTTATTAAAATCTTGATCGTAATCGTTCCAAATAGAAGTTGCATCGGTATTACTCGAATTTGATTGCGATGAGATTTCGTTATTTGGTTCCGTTGTGTTTGGTAATCGGATTAGACTAATCCTGTCCCTGAGAATTTTAACAGCATTTTCATAAGTAGCATAATTTTTGAACCCCTTTCTTTTAAATTGTGGATCTAAAATCGTCTTTCTGAGTACAATGAATGCCTTTCATATTCTCATAACTTCTCTTTTAAAAATTACAATCATATTTGAAATACTGCCGTTTTTAGATTGACATTTTGATATGTAACTTTCTAATAGGTTACATAAAACAGTCACTTTTGAAAGGGTTACGTTTTTCTCCGCTGAAATTTCTTTAGTAACCTCATAAAACGGTTTTAGTATTGGAACGGTTTATTTTATCAATTCCCATTCTTCCAGAGGTAGAGACAAGTCAGGACGTGTTAGCGAGAGAGTGGCTATGACTGCATCTTTCACAGAGTATATCCTTTCTAACATTTCGTATGTAGAGTTCCACCGTGTTATAACATCCTGTTTCAGCTTTAACTCTGGAAGCTGTATTTGTTTTTGCGTTTCTTGTAATTTTCTTAATCCCAGAGTGCTTTTGTGAAAATATTCCACTATTCGTTTAACTTTTGAAACTGTATCACTAACCTCTAATAAAGCCGCTTGGACAACTAGATTTAACGAGTGAGCAAAACAACCAATTCCTCTCCAATTACCTTGGCGTATTGCAGCAACAATATTCGGCGCATTATCACTGACAATGGCAGTGATTTTATTATCGATCTCAAAATCTGATGATACTTTTCTTATAAAATTTGTTAAATTATCGGAAGTATGCCTCTCAGTAAACTCTTCGCAAGAAATTAGGTGTGATTTAAGTTCTGAATTTTCGTCTATATAGTGGGCAGTTATAGCTACAAAACTGGCATTAGTTTTCGATGTCCATCCATCAGTGGTCAGACAAATCGCTGCCGCAAATTTAATTTTGGTTTGGATCTCAGAATGTTATTATGAATTTTTGGTAGGATAGTGTTTGTTAATGTCTGTCTCGTAGGAAGAGTGTATCCTGGACAATGGAAAACAATTAATTTTTTTAACTCTGGCTCCTCCACAATTCGCAGCGCGTGGTGACTTTTAGCTACCATTTTTAAAACTTGGTTATCAATTTGTTCAACTCTGCGAACTGGAGGCTTCCAAAAAAATTGAGTAATATTTTGTTGAGGTTGAGTTTGTCCTAAGATTTGTGCGCTGGTAGATGGTTGTTGTGGTTCTCCTACATTAGTATCCAAATTAATAGTTGAACTGGATGTTTGCGGCTGCCTAAAACCAATGAAGTTAATGGATGCTTGCTTTTTAAGTGCCTACTTAAATTTCCATGGGATCCACCAGACACGCTTAAAGTTGTTTTACAATATTTGCATTTTGCCCTTTTATCGTCATCCTCCACAAAATGTAACCATATCGCACTATGTTTTCTTTTTCCAGACATTTTCGCTTTATATAAATGTTTCTGTTTTAATAAAATTATAATTTTTTACAAAAGCAAAAAACGTAACGATTCTTTCGTTCAAACGAAATAAATACAAAATAAAAAAGGTTGGCAACAAAAAAAAAAGCCAATATAATTACAATAGTGACGATAGACGACGAAAGTATATGTACATACATTTTCTATGTAAAACCATAAAACGCCAGTCGCACGACGACCAGTCGCTGTATTGGCAACATCAGAAAACAGGTCGTCGTGCTGGCAACACTAGAAAACAGATGGTAAAGTGAAACAGAATGATCAAAATGACAATGAGATAGAAACAAAAAAATCATTCAGATACAAAAGAGCTGAAGAGCTAAAAACAGTGAACTATTTCACATCGTTCAGTAAAGTGAATAGTTTAATTGAACTAGTTCGTTCATGAGCTACACAACTCCAACTGTAACCGAAATCTTATTTGGATTTAACTATTTTGCATTCGTTTTTTGTCAAATGCAACTTTGTTTTTAAAATAAATGCAATGTATGTGTCAGAAGCTTTTGTGGTAAATGTAAAACTATTTGAATAAACAATTTTTCATTTGCTAATAAAATAAAAAATGGTCAACTGCGAAAGGTATTTGTCAAAACAAAAATTTTTTTCTGTGTAGCTTTTATACAATGCCGACCGTCTGTCTCGAAATTTAACTACTTAATTAAAGTTCATTTAAAAATTCATCATTTTAAAATTCAGATTTGTGATCGTTTTTGTAATTTTCGTTGAATCAAATGAACACATTAAACTCAGTGATGTAAGGTATCCTATGGTTAGGCTTTACCGACTATAATACTTTCTTACTTGTTTTTATACCCTTCACCGTCATAGGTAGAAAGGGTATATTGGGTTTGTGCTGATGTTTGTAACGCATAGAAATATTGGTCAGAGACCCACCTTTTGGTATACCAATCGACTTAGAATCACTCCCTGAGTTGTTTTAACGATGTCCGCCAGGCTGGCCGGTTATCCATGTAAGCTTATTATCATTTTACAGGTCGTAACCTTAAAGATAATTTAATGAAATTTGGCACAGGCTCATATTCTTTTTGGGTGAAATCGGATTACTATTTCGGGTACCTGCCATAAAGATGCCTTTCCGGAATAGAGTCTTTGGTCCTTTACAGAAACAAATTTAGTTGTATTTTAATAATATTCAGCACAAATATTGCTAATCATAACTTTAATCAGTGTTCCTAATTTTGTAGAACTCGGCCCGTATTACTAAAACTTTGCACAAATAAATATTTTATAAATATGAACCAATAACCAAAATTTGGTAACAATCGGTTCACAATTGACCCTAGGTACCATATCAGGCCCTTAGCCGGACCACATAATATATGTTTGTCTCTAAGACTTAAGGAAAACTTGTTTAATTTTTGGTACATATTTGACCTTAGTAGTGAAGGGTATGATATTGTCGGACTTGACCGACTATAGCTTTTCTTGCTTGTTTTTTTTTTACCGATATTCGAACTGTTATTCAAAAAGTACCAAACAGGTGTTTTCTTGGTTTAATAGCTACTCAAAAATAAATTTTAATTTTAAACTTTTTTGACTTTGCACATTTTCTTTAAGGTTATGGAATAGCTACTCCAAAAGGATCTCCCTGGCGTGACAAAATATCTTTAGCTATCTTGGAACTTCAAGAAAAAGGCGATATTCAAATGTTATACGACAAATGGTGGAAGAACACTGGTGAAACCTGCATAAGAAATCGCAACAACAAAAAATCAAAAGCGAATGCCTTAGGTCTAGATAATATTGGTATGTTTTTAACTACATCCATTATTTTTGTTTTTAATACATAGCTATCTTTGCAGGTGGAGTTTTTGTGGTACTTATTGTAGGTATTGGTGTAGCTATATGTGTTGCAATGCTCGAATTTTGGCACCATTTTAATAAGCAACAAATAAAGTTGGACAATTTTTCATTTTCCACAACAGACGAGTATCCCCAAAAGGTTTCAGAATACGTTGATGAAGAGAGACAGAAAGAAATTGTCAAACCAACGGACTATAACCTTCAATTACAGCAATATATCTCCCAACCAGTGCCACAGATTCGTTCATTATGGGTTGAAATGTTTGATGAATTTCAATATGCCCTGCGTTGCATGGATAGACGTCGTAGACCAGCACTTAAACGGCGTTGTTCACAATGTCATGTGTTGCAAGTTTTTGCTCGCAATGATGGTAAAACTCTAACTACTATAACAGCAAATAAAAGGAGTAAACAAAAAACCGCCGTTTAAATTTTGTAAATAACACAAATAAACAAAGTTGGATTAGTTGAACTTAACGTGAGGCTGTCTTAATGGTACATCACAGCTGATCGTTTCTATTGTGTGTAAATCAGTTATAGCAGTTAGTGGCTTTTGATGTAACTTTACCTTGACATCTGAACCTGTTAAAAATAAAAAAATCCTTAAGTTCTTAAGTGACATTAATTAAGATTGCTGTCAATATGTTGATGAAAAATATATTTTAAAAACTCAAAATAATATTTGTAGTTCTATAATTATACTGAAATCAAAGCTGAATTTGCATAAATAAAGTTTATATTTGATTTTACATACAACATATTCTATAAATAACACGGTATTACAAATAATCAACTTTTGTAAAAACTTGGAAAGCGACCAAGGTGAGGATATACAAAAACCATTTCCAAAGATTTCGAAACACGTGCAAAATTTCGATATATTCTCAAAAAATTGTTTTCGGGTAATAGCGATTTTGAAACTTTAAACAGTTTTGGAAAGTAAAGGGATAAAAATTTAGCGAGCTGTATGCTCGCTTCGCTCTTTTCTTTAATTTTTTCGTAGTCTAAAACAATTATTTTAACTTTTTTCTATAAAAATAAATTTTGTTTTATACAGTGGTATATCAGGCTTTGCCGAATCTTGGATACCCTTCACCAATGGTGTTCCAAAAGTAAAGTACAAAATTGTAAGAATTTATTGATAATTATATAGTTTCTGATTACTCACTTAGTTGGGCCCCACACAAATGCCTGATATGTATATTAATTCTCTTTTGTTCATACTAAATATAATTCCTAGCAATCAGGTATGTGATGGACATTTTTCTTTTTCAAATCGATCGATTTCAGACATATTTTTTAGCTAATTTTCGGTTATTTCCCCCAAAAAAATGAAAATTTTGGCTTTAATACTTTTGACTGATATTTTATCTTTCATTTGGTTTGAATTTTTTGGGAAAATAACCGGAAATTATCTCAAAAATATATCTGAAATCGATCGATTTGAAAACGATCGTTTTCCATCACATACCTGAATATTTGGTTATACTAGTATTATATGCAAAGAGTCTTTAAAATTAAGAGTCGTAAAATGAAAAGCTTTTTGGTGGCGTTATCATCTAGAATAGTTATGGACCCAAAGGTTAGGTTGGGCAGGTGGCTGACGTCGAAGGCAGCGTCACTTGGGTTCTAAAGTGGTCCCTTTGTGAAAGATAATGATTACTAGACTACAAGTAGAGAATGCCAGTAGCTTCGATATACATATGTGTCTACTTTACGAACATTTAATAATGTTCGATAGATCAGATAAACTATGCAGAAAAGATTCTCCAAATGTAGATGCCCTTAGATTTGCAAGAGCACATCGATTGGTAAACTAAAGTTTAGCAAAATTCCTTAAAGTATTATCCTAAAACGATTTTAACTTAACAAACCGATGTTAATCTTTTGTTAACATCAAATAATTTAAAGTAGCTGTCTATATAATTTAAAGCTACGTTAAATATTTTACTGTTTTGACAAATAATATTTTGTGAAAACTTTTAAAGAAAATATTTAATTTTTTAGACTTTTCTGATAAAAAAATAATATTTTTGCTAAATTTAGTTATCATATTTTTTCTAATTTGCTATTTTTTATCATATAAAAGGTTTCGGGGATGGGGAATTTATGAAATATAATTTCCATGATATTTCATACTCTATTTTACATATTTCATACTAAAATCAAACTTTTCAAAGAAATTGATAATATAAATTCTAATTTTTAACAAAAAAATTCGTGTTTTCAACAAAAAACAGACATCGCACAGTGGGGCCATTTGACTTTTTTCGTTGCAAAAATCATATCTTCTGAAGTAATAAAGGTATTTTAAAAAATTAAAACGATATTCAAACAAAACACCTTAGGCTTTCAGACGGTGTTCACTAGATGCTGATAGCATTACACAGTGCTACAAAAATTACAGTAAAATCTAGAAAATTTTTCTGGTATAAATTCTATGCGTTTTTTTCGTAACGAAATATTATTCGTATCGCAATTATACATTTCTAGCACAGCTTAGCCCTTAAGTGAGAGTTATTTTATACTTGATTAATAAATAATCCCTAATAAATAATCCCTAATAAATAATCCCTAATAAATAATCCCTATTTTCGTTTTTTGTTTATTACATATCCCTACTAAATAGTTCAATAAACTTGACATTTCGAAATTAAAACTAAGTTGTCGTAAATCACAAAGTGCTCCTAGCTATTTCTTGTACGGGGAAAACAGCACACCTTGCTCCGATCCTGTAATTTTTTTTTTTTTTTTGGGAAACGCACTTAATGGTAATCAAAATTTCAAAAAAGTCCGTTTGAAAAGTTTTGAATATACAGTGCAAGTGCAAAAGGTATTTTCCTTGCATAGGCAGAGGAACTCACCCATGCCCTATCCTGTTTCCTTTTGACCAAACTATTTTATTTATCTTGATGAAAAGACAGGACCATTTTTTGTTAAATAATCCTGGAAATTTTTGTATGCCATATAAATAAAAAAATAATCAGAAGATAAAAAATCAGAAGATTCACGAAAAACAAAAAAAGTAAAACTTGTAGGTATAATTTTTTTATTAGTTAATTCTCTCTAAAATATGCATTGACATTGGGAGCGATATCTAATAGACTTAACATTTCGGGACTATAATTATGTTCCTCCAAATCCTTTCGAGATCTTACATGTCTGCATGATGAAATAAGTGGGTCTGAGGAGGCCGCCAACATATTGAAAAGGTTCTCATTCTGTCTAATCCGTGAAATTTTGCAAGTATTTGTCTATCTAAAGTGTTTGTAATCTTTATTTTTGCATAATTCCGATAATTCTCCAAAAGGTAAGCTTTGATATTCAATCAGATTTTTACCATGAGCCAAAATCTTATGGACCGTAGGAGTAAGTTTTTTGTCAGGATACTTTTTAGCCAAAAGTTGGGCAGTTTTCAATGCATAATCATGAAACTTTGGACCGTTTACGATTTCTTTACAGTTTATTACATTTAGAATAACTGCCAACCTTTTTATAATATGATTGTCGACCCCAGTAATTCGAGCTGTTACCTCATCATTGTTACATTCTTACCGAAACATTCGTTTTCTCGCGGAATCGTATACGCTAGTTTTAAAATAAACTCCATGCACCTAATTCTGGCATGTAACGGAGAAATTCTATATTCATAGTTTTGATCATCACTTGCATCATCAAAATTTGCAAAGTCTTTCTGTGACTTTTTGCAAATCGCGCACTTCAAAGTTGACGAAGTATCTGTTATTACATTTAACACTTTACTATCGATCATTGTAAGCCAAAATTCATAATCAACGAAAACAGTTTTTCCATTCTTCATTTCAATAACTGACGGCTTTAGTTCAGAAATTTGCTTTTTATATCGTTTACTGTAGATTTGATTATTTCAGGAGACTCCTTTGCATATGTAAAGGATATCGGACGACAAAAATGAACTGATGATGGGCGAGGATTTCTCCAATGCTCAGAGATTTCACTTCTAAGGCGTAAAGGAACTACAGAAGCCATAAACATGTTTGCATCTGTAATAGTTGTGTCATTTGTCGATATTGTTTGTTTGTAAGCACTTTGACCGGATGATCCATCACATCCCCACTTATTTATAAGTGTAAGCTTATCTGCAAGTAATACTGCTTCCTTCTCAGGCAAACTTTGGATAAGGCGTTTGTCTGTATGATCCATTAAGTCTTGCAGTTTAACCTCTACCGATTCTTCTGTAACATTTATATTAGGTGGTACTGCTTTTTTTTGGCGGATGCAACTTTTTTGTATCCAGAAAGAATATTATGATTCTTTAAAGAGGTTCGTAAAATATTGTATTTTTCCTTTGATAATCCCAAGTCCATAAATAACGCCAAGACTTCCTCTATGCTATACTTTGTGGGTAAAGCATTTGGAGGAGTTGGAATACTCTCTTTAATCCTTTGCAGTCGAACTGGGTTTGCAAGCTCCACAGCTTTGGTAACGTAAGATCTTGATTTATCTTTATCTTTTACATACTTAAGGCATAATGCTTCTGAAAGATGTAGATATATATTTTGTTGCATTTTGAAGCTTACGTTTTTTCGTGTACTCCGAACAGTCGATTACAGTTTTCGCAGGTCTTCTTCTTCTCTTGTTAGAAGATGTATGTGGTTCTTCGATGTTCTCAAAAGAGGTTACTTCATTTAGCCAGTCTAAGTTATTATACCCTTCACCAATAGGTGAAAGGGTATTATAAGTTTGTGATTCCGTTTGTAATTTTTTAGTGATCGTAGACCCCATAAAAATTATACCGATCGACTCAGAATCGGGAGGAGAATCGATTAAGCGATGTCCGTCTGTCTGTCTGTCTGTCCGTCCGTCTGTCTGTCTGTCTGTTGAAATCAAGTTTCTGAAGCCCCTGGAGGATGGACCTACATAAATTATATACCAGATTTTAGGAAATTCTCCCGCAATGAACGCTATTAAATTTCATTAAAATCGGTTTATAAACACCGAAAATATCGAAAAATACCAAAAATTAGACGAAAATTTTAAAATTTTTGATTGAAACACACTTTTAAATAACAAGAGAAAAAAGATACTCCTGGTGTACATGTGATAATATGTTATACATCAGATTGTAGGAAATAGTTTCTTAAAGCACTCTATCAAATTTTATCAAAATCGGTCCATAAACAACTGAGATATCGCCAAAACACTGAATTTGATGTATCGCAAATTGCCAAAAGTTCGCATTAGAGAATGTTTGTTGAAAAAATGAAATGCAGAAATAGGGAAAACCATCCTCCTTTAGCACGGACCTACATAAATTTTATATCAGATTTTAGGAAATTCCCCCGCCAAGCACGTTATTAAATTTTATCAAAAGCGGTCCATAAACAATTGAGATATCGCCATAACACTACATTTGATGTACAGCAAATTGCCCAAAGTACGTGTCCAAGAAATTTTGTTTACATTTTGTAAGTATTGTTTTAGCGATATCTCAGGTGTTTATGGACCGATTGTGATGAAATTTGACATCGTTCTTTGTGTGAGGATTTTCTAAAATATATACTCCACAAATCTGATTACAAATACCATTCAAATTGTACCGATCAACTCAGAATCGGCAGGAGAATCGATTTCGCGACCTTCGTCCGTCCGTCTGTTTGTCTGTCTGTCCGTCCGTCTGTTTGTTTGTCCGTCCGTCCGTCTGTTTTTTTGTCCGTCCGTCTACCTGTCTGTAATTTTTTCTGTTGTAGTCAAGTTTTTGGAGCTCCTGTTTTGTGGATATCTCAGGTGTTTATTTTGATGAAATTTAATAGCGTATTTCACAGGGGATTATCTAAATCCTGATGCATTCGGTAATTTGTGGTAGATATAATTTAGCGTTTAAGCGATGGTGTTTTGATCGACAATGATAAAATTCAGGGTGGGACAATATCCTAAAATTTTGTATAAAATCCAGGAGCTCCACAAATCTGATTTTAGCAGACAGACACTCTGCATTAATCTTAATTTTGTGTCTGACTTTTGAACATTATGATAACATTTGAGAATGTATTATATATCAAGTTATAGGTAATCTTCCTAGGAAGTACAAAAATGCAGCTAACTACATGATATCCGTTCAAAACCTACATATGTATGTAAGTATCTCACATATCAACGAAAATTTAAATTTTTTAATTGCAATTGGGAGAAATCCGTTCACGTTTGACAATTGATCCCGTATAACTTCGTTGTACAATATTGATATTCAGGGCCTAAAATAAACTTTCTAGAGGGACAACATTTGACAAAAGTATTTCTGATCTCTTGAAAAGTTCGATATTGAAAATGGGCGAGCTCTATTCGCATTTAGTGAAATCTCCCATATAACCCCGACCGGGAATCGATTTAATGCTGATAAATTAAATCACATTAAAATTGCACAAGGAACTAGAGCAAAACTTTCCAAACATCCATCGGACAGATCGAAAGAATACATCCCAAATATTATTGATGAAGTGTTCATTTAAATTAATTAACTAACTTCAGATTAATAAATAAATCTTTAATAACTTTTCCGACAAAGCTGATATCCATCCATTCAAAAGCTATATATTTCACGTATGTATCTAAAACTAAGAGTGTATACCCTATAATTTTAAGGCTTATCATTGTTAAAGCTTTGACCTAAATCAGTCCGCTAACTTCAGAGTTTTACATAACTAATCAAGAACTTTTACTAGTTGGATAATTCGTACGAATTAAAGTGCACAACCCTTACTGGGCACTGTGTTTTTGGGTTGCATGCCAGAATACTTAAACTTCATCAAATCGATGTGCTATTGCAAATGTAAGGGCATCTACATTTTGAAGCATCTTTTCTGCATGGTTTATCTGGTCTATCGAACTTTATTAAATGTTCGTAAAATATGTGTCTATTTTATTTCGAAGCTACTGGCTGGCATAAATATGCATTCTCTACTTGTAGTCTAGTATCATTATCTTTCACAAAGGGACCACTTTAGAACCCAAGTGAAGCTTCCCTAGACATTAGCCACCTGCCCAACCTAACCTTTGGGTTAGATGATTACGCCACCGAAAAGCTTTTCTTTTTCCGACTCTTAATTTTAAAGACTCTTTATATACCACTCTTACTTGTTTTTCATAAAGCTTTGTAGCTTGCGGCAGCGTTACCGCTGACAAATTCGAAAAAGTCGCAAAAATAGTCGCTTTTTACAAAAAAAGTCGCACAAAAAGTCGCTTTCAATAAAAAAAAGTCACTTTTTTTATAACATTTTTTTTAACAATGAACAAAAGACTATAAAACAATTCATACTTGAAAAGATATTATATATAGGCAAAAATCAAACAGTTTTAATTCCTATAAAACCGACTTTCAACTCGAATAATTTTTGTACTCTTAAGTGTTCGGAAAATCTAATTACAGATTTGAACTCCTAAGTCTACAGGTATATTGAACGCAAAATCTTAGCGCAAGTTTGCACTTCTAAGCGTAATTGGCATGCAAATTTCAAAAACGTAAAACATCGAATGAAGCATTTATGTTTTTTTCATATTTCGTCTTCTTTTTTTGTTTCATTTGGACCCAGTCGTTATTTTATGATATAGACACCATACATTGCCCTCTAAATTTTAATTTCACGTTTTCGCCACTTTTAAATTTTTTTCGCATATTTTTCGGCCCCTCAATGAATTCCTAAAAAATAGATAAGGATTGGTAGATCTTTCAGTTGTGCATCGTTTGATATATATCTCAATTATGTTCTCCATGTTGATATAACATACGACAAATATGTATAAAAATTCCAAACTACCTCGTAAACTGAATTTTTGCCATTTAACACCTAAAAGCAAAAGCGCACCAAAAAATAATTTTTTCTAAAATTGTATGAAGATTTTGAAAATCGTGCAAAATATATATTGCTTTTAATGGTTTTAGATAGCAAACTGAGACCAAAATGATGGCATTTATACTTAAGTTACAATAATTTTAGGGAATTTTAGTTGAGATATTGAATATGGACTAAAAATAAAAATTTTAAATAATTTTCTAAAAAGGTGTCAAAAGTCGCACAAAACTCGAAAAAGTGGCAAAAAAGGGCCATGGAAGAAAAGTCGCAGCTTGCGTCGCAGGCCACCTAAAAAGTCGCAAATTGCGACTTTAGTCGCATAACGGTAACGCTGGCTTGCGGTGTGAGGCAATCCATTTTTTATTAATTTTTAAGTAAACAAAGTGTAATTTACTTTTAATATCCTTTTCGTGGTATCCTGGTAAATCTTTCAAAAATTTTTCAAAAAAAACCAATTGAAATTCATTTTCATTAGGTGACTTTCTGAATAACTCAAACAATTCCGAATTCTGAAATGACATTATCGCTTTAAAGTAAAATTGTATACTAACCAATTTAAACAAAATTATAATCGTCTTCGCTACAGAATTGTAACAGACTTCTTCATATTTCAAGAATTTTTTTTTTAATTTAATTTAAATTATTGTGTTTTTGGTAATTATTTGGCACGTAGTACTTTTTTTTTGTAAAAATTACTTGTGTATACTTATTGGACTTAGTGCCTTCCTAGTCCACTTTTTGAAAAAATGAATTGCCCACGCATGCTAAGTGTTTATCTATATCCTAAATTTCATGAAAATCGGTCGAACGTTTTGTTCATATATACAGTGGTGGTCACATATTTAGCACACTAGTTATGCGTTTTTTTCAAAACCGTATATATAACCGGACTAATAATTTTCTTTTTTTTTTTGCCACGATGTGTAGCTTATGGTGTGATCGACAAGTCCCGTTACTCTTTTTGTTATTCCCTTTTTTCAATTGCTTCATATATAACTTATTTGTTGGTAATACGTAATTGGAGCTGGACACATTTTACATTTCTGTTATTTTTTGAATTTTTAATTAATTTTTGGTAAGTTTTTCATCATATTGTGTACAGTTGAAGGTTTTTCAGAAATAAAATATTTATTAGACATGGCCAAAAATAAATGGTGCACAGATACGCAACGACAGGTGATGTGTGAATTAAATTCAAAAGGATGTCCTGTAAGTGAAATAGCAAGTATTTTAAATTGCTCCAGAAAGATGGTATATAATGCTTTGAGCCATATAAAAGCACACGGAACAATTAAAAAGGGTTCACGGGCACCTAGACCAAGAAAAACGATAACAAAAGAGGATTATTTAATACATAGAATGTCAGTGGCCGACCCTTTTTAGAGCTCCAGTGAAATAAATAGTGAAGTGTCATCAAAATACGGTATTGATGTCTCCGACAGAACGATACAAAGACGCCTTAATGAAAAAAATTCGCGTGGCTGTATTGTTCAACACAAACCACATGTGTCAAAAAAGAATTTGAAATCACGAATTTCTTTCACCCGATAGCATTTGGAAAAACATACTTTGGAGCGACGAATCAAAGTTTTGCAGATTTGGATCTGATGGAAAGAGATATGTATGGTATCTACCGAACATGCAGCACAACCCAAAGTATACGTCAAAGACTGTAAAACATGGTGGAGGTAATGTGATGGTGTGGCTTGCATTCTCAGGGCATGGAGTTGGTCCAATACACAAAATTGACACACGTATGGATCAACACGTTTATAAAAATATTCTAGCCGATATCATTATACCATAAGCAGAGGCAAAGATGCCACCTAGCTGGCGCTTCATGCATGACAATGACCCTAAACATACTTTACGTACTGTGAAGTGTTGCATGGAGGAGAGTCAAATAAATGGTTTGAAATGGCCAGCTCAATCTCCAGATCTCAATCCTATTGAGAATCTTTGGAATGATATAGAGAAGCATGTAACAAGCGTAAAACCTAACAACTTAAATTATTTATGGACGGAAATCCAAAAAATATGGCACGCTATCCCAAATGAGCGATACCTGGCTCTTGTGAAGAGTGTGCCTAAAAGATGTGCGGCAGTTATACAAAATAAAGGATATCCTACAAAATATTAGGTTTTTTTTTAAGAAATTTTAATTAATAACTTGTTTTTTGATTTTTAATAAATATTGTTTTTAATTTGTGCTAAAAATATGTCCAGTATTTTTAATGGGTTAGTTTTAAATAATTGTAAAAATAAATATAATTTTTAAAAAAATATGTATATAAAAGGAATACGACTTCATCTTCGCATCACGTGTAATACATTACAAAAAAAAAGTAGTGAAAAAAATTGAATTAGGACTTAATATTTCCTATAAGAGATAACAGATGCCATTTGTGCTAAATACGTGACCACCACTGTATGTGTATAAAAGAATTAACTATCAATCATATTTTTTTGGATTTTTACTTTGATATTGTAACACTTTTCTTTAATTTTCTCGAAAAGCGCAAGATGGTCCTGGATCATTTTAGAAAACTAGTTAGTGCACTGTCTGGTAAATATGCTCAGAAAATATTGAGGAGACCATTTTTGGCCATTTTTAGATAAACTCCATTTTATGTGCAAAAATGTCCTAAATATAGGGTGTCTGAAAAATGGCCACTACCGGAAAAGTAGGTTAGCTGAGCGAATTTTTTTCATTTATTTTAATACAACATAGATGTACCTTTAATATAATACTAAAAAAGTTATGATCCATTCGCAATATTTTTTACAATTGAATTCTAAATTTTAGATATTTTTTAAAAATCACCTTTTTTCCCGATTTGCAAAAAGTTGTCGACTTTGAGCATCTCCGCCAGCCACAATCTTTGACCCATATGATTTATGATCAGTGGAAAGTTCCCTACATGATTCATCCATTAACTTACTAAAACCTTGCCATCAAATTTTGTATTTTTGCCACGTAAATCCTCAAAAGGCGCAACAGTGCATCGGCCAATGAAATTTACAAAAAACATTATAGTGATGTATATATACTCAACATGAGTTAAAAGTACTCGATTTTTAAATAATCGGTTTAAACCCTTAGTAAAAATTTGTCTATTTATTATTTTACTGTATTATAAATCTGTTTTGTTTGTGCTTTTATATAACATAAACATAATTTTACATTAAGAAACGAAGAAAAATGTTATTTTATATTAAAAACATACAAAACATTATTTAGAAATTCGACTACCCGGAGGAAACAATGAATAATTCATTCGTTGTTTTGTATATTTAACTATAAAGAGACAAGAGAGAATGACTATGTTGCCAGCATTAACATGTAAAATTGACTTGACGTATTCATTAGTTAAAGAACTGTTTTTGGATACTATTTTTTAACAATCGTTTGTTAGCCTTAAAGTATTTGGTAACTAACGTGTTCTTTAAGCAATATTTAAGATTTTTTTAGCATAAGATCGTATATATTTTCCCAAAAAATATTTGATCAAATTTTTTCAAAACAAAATTGTGTATCTAGCAATTTGTTTCTCATATTTGATGTTGTTTTTCCTCAAATTTGATGTTGTTGTTTCTCAAATTTGATGTTGTTGTTTCTCATATTTGATCTTGTTGTTTCTTTAAATAGTTATTTGCCCCTGTTTGATGTTCAAATTTGTAATATTTGTTTAACAAAATTTTCAAAAAAATAAAAAATGCGTTTTGAAACCCACCTGAGAAAAATGACGCATTTTCGATTATGAAAAAAACTAAGTAAATAATGTTATATTGTAACAAAATTAAACTATGAGTACTTACAAGTCTTAAAATGATAAATCATGTCTTGCTTTGCGAGTTCTTGTCCAAAGTAGTTTTTTCTAGCGGTGTATCCTTAGGCGTATTGTCAAGGACACGAATTTTTGGGGGGAAATCGCAATAACTTCAAAACTGTTTTATGGATTTCAAATATTGATGACTTCAGTTAATGCTGCATTAGTTCACTTTTAGGTTCCATTATCTTTTCTCTTTAAAATAAATTGTAAATGGACGAAATGTAGCAAAAACTGCAAATACTCTCAGTTTTCCCCATATAAATGGGCTCAAAAACTTTGAGCTCGTTGCGCGGGCTCGTATCCTAAAAATAAATCAATAATATTTTGCACACTTCCGATTGACATAATTTGGCCTTATAATTTTACTATTAGAAGTCGATCAGAGACAAAAGTTAAAAAACGACCCACCCTAGTATACACATACGTTGTTTTACCTAGTTTTATATACATACGTTGAATATATAGCTTTTGAATGGATGGATATCAGATGAATATCAGGATATCAGTCGGAAAAGTTATTGAAGATTTACTTATTTATCTGAAGTTAGTTAACTAATTAAGATGAATACTTTATCAATAATATTTGGGATGTATTGTTCTTCCGATCTGTCCGATAGATGTATGGAAAGTTTTGATCTAGTTCTATGTGCAATTATAATGTGATTTAATTTATCAGCATTAAAGTGATTCCCGGTCGGGGTTATATGGGAGATTTCACTATATGTGAACCGAATTCGCCCATTTTCAATACCGAACTTTTCAAGAGATCAGAAATACTTTTGTCTAATGTTGTCCCTCCAGAAAGTTTATTTTAATCGCCATCGCGCTGAATAACGGTATTGTACAACGTCTTTATACTAAATGTCATCATCGTATCTATTATAATTTGTCATTTATTATCTACTAAGAGATTGCCTTAGGCGAAGTTATACGGAAGCAATTGTCAAACGTGAATGGATTTCTCCCAATTGCAATTAAAAAATTTAAATTTTCGTTGATATGTGAGCTACATACATATGTAGGTTTTGATCATGTACTTAGCTGAATTTTTTGTACTTCCTAGGAAGATTACCTATAATTTGATATATAATACATTCTTAAATATTATCATAATGTTCAAAAGTCAGACACAAAATTAAGATAAATGCAGTGTGTCTGTCTGGTAAAATCAGATTTGTGGAGCTCCTGGAACATATACCCACATGCATTTTACATACAATTTTAGATATCGTCCCGATCAAAACGCCTGAAATATCGCTTAAATACTGGATTATATCTATCACAAATTACCGAATGCATCAGAATTTAGGTAATCCCCTGCGAAGAACGCTATTAAATTTCAAAATAAACATCTGAGATATCGACAAAATAGGAGCTCCAAAAACTTGACATACGGACAAACAGACAGATAGACGGACGGGCGGATGGACAGACAAACAGACAGACGGACGGACGTCGCGAAGTCGATTCTCCTGACGATTCTGAGTCGATTGGTACAATTTGAATAGTATTCATAATCAGATTTGGGGAGTTTATATATCAGATTTTAGGAAATCCTCCCGCAAATGACGCTGTCAAATTTCATCACAATCGGTCCATAAACACCTAAGATATCGATGAAATACTACTTACAAAATATAAACAAAATTTCTTCGACACGCACTTTCGGCAATTTGCTGTACACCAAAATTAGTGTTTTGGCCATATCTCAGTTGTTTATGGGCCGCTTTTGATAAAATTTAATAATGTGCTTGGCTTCCTGATATAAAAATTATGTATGGCCGTGCTCCAGGAGGATGGTTTTTCCTATTTCTGCATTTCATTTTTTCAACAATCGTTCTCTAATGCGTACTTTGCAATGTGCGATACAACAAATTTAGTCTTTTGGCGATATCTTAGTTGTTTACGGACCGATTTTGATAAGATTTTACAGAGTACTTTAGGGAACCATTTCATAAAATCGGATATATAATATCTTATCACTCGTACACCAGGAGTATCTTTTTTCTCTTGTTATTCAAAAATGTTTTTCAATTAAAAATTTTCGTCTAATTTTTGATATTTTTGCGATATTTTGGATGTTTATGGATTTTAATGAAATTTAATAGCGTTCATTGCGGGGGAATTTCCTAAAATCAGATATATAATTTATTTAATTGTATGTCCATCCTTGATTTCAACAGACAGACAGACCGACAGACACACAGACGGACATCGCTTAATCGATTCTCCTCCCGATTCTGAGTCGATCGGTATAACTTTTATGGGGTCTACGATCACTAATAAAAAACAATTACAAACGGATGCACAAACTTATAATACCCTTTCACTTATTGGTGAAGGGTATAAAAAAAAAACGAAATATAACTTATTGATATCTGTTTACATTTACAAAAGTTAATTAACTTTTTCTAAATTAAAAATTTTTTGATTGCATACAAAGTACTTTTTATAATGAATTTTTGGTAAATATGTTTACATCCCATGGTAGTACATGGCCCAGTCAGTTTATGAAAAGGTTAATAACTTTTCAATATTTCGTTTTTTGTTTTTTTTACATATTCCCAACAAAAAAAGTAAGAGTGGTATATTTGACTATGCCGAATCTTGGATACCCTTTAACAATGGAATTCCAAAAGTAAAGTATAAAATCGAAAGTTTATAGTTAATTTTATAGTTTCTGACTACTGACTTAGTTGAGCTCTACACAAATGCATGATATGTATATAAATTTGCTTTTGTTCATTCTAAGCGTGAGTCCTAGCAATATTTACTTACACGAGTATTATATAAAAAAATTCTTTAAAATTTTAAATCGAAAAACTTTTCGGTGGCCTCGTCATATCCAAGAGTCATGAGCTCATAGATTAGGTTAGGCAGGTGGTAAAGGCTTGTTTAAGCCAGCCAGTAGCTTAAATATATGTGTCTATTTTACAAACATTTATTTATGTTCGATAAATCAGATAAATCATGCAGAAAAGTTCAGAGGAGGTGAGTGACTGTCTCTTCTTCATCGATATTATGACAACAGCGACAGTAGTCGATATTTTGAAAATTAAGTCTTCTGGCATGCAACCCAAAAACGCAGTGCCCTGTGAGGGTTGCGAAGTCTGCTGTGTGGTAAAGATACCAAGCATTTTGAGAGATTGTTATCTTAGATTAGACATGTTTGCTTTGAAACTAAAGAAGTAGTTTAAGTGGAAGAAGTGTTCTATGCTGACCGGTAAAGAAATTGCCTCATTTGCGATTTGCAGGCAGATTGCGGCAAGCAACATATTTAGCAAGTTTATCCGCAATAATGTTATTATGACGAGGTATGTACCCACTGAGAGATGCCCGGCATTCGCGAGTTAGAACATTAGATAGATATTTTATGGTGGCCTGACTGTCGATACTGATACGAATATATGTATGTATCTTCCGTATATTCAATGGTACCTTAGTCACTTGAGTGCGTTGAATAGACGATCAGAGAGCTTAAGCAGATTTTCTTCCCTAATAGAGGGCTGAAGAAGCCATGGCGTGACTGATAAACGTTATCATATTGCAATAATACAGTTTTTCAAGTAATTATTTGCATTATACAAAAATATTGAAAATTTAATTTAAATTTCGAAAATTAAACATAAAATTGTTAATGTAACTGTTTACTACAAAAAGTCGTAAAGAATTGAAATAAATACATGATTTGCAACAAGAACATTACAAAAAGAAATATACCTAATTTAAAAGGCGTCAAATAAATGTTTGCGCAATCAGTTATATTTTGATTTTATGAGTGTTGTCCAATGACTCTTTACGTGTTCTTACGATGCACACTGGATTTTAGTTTAAGATACATACGTAAAATAGTTTTTTAATAAATATTAGGGCTATATTAAACAATTTAAAGGTTAACCATGGAAATTTCTCAAGATTTCAATTAGTTCTTCATAAAAAAGATTTGGTAAAAACCGCTCCTAAATTTTGGTATTTTAGCGATATCTCAGGTGCTAATAGACCGATTTTAATGAAGTAGCTTGCTTTACAGGAGGACTTCCTAAAATCTGATACATAATTTCTCCAGTAGCTTTAGAAACTTGATTTTAATAGACTGACAGATACTCTGAGATGCAAAAACTTTTATTAATAATAACAATGCATTTCAATATACATACATATGTATGTATCAGTGCAATCTGTAGGTTCTTAGGGTTTACACAGGTTGTTATATTGTTTTGTTGATATGTAAGATACATATGTAGGTTTTAAACTCATATCATGTACTGAGCTATATTTCATGTGCTTCAAGGAAATATTACCTATAATTTAATATTTAGTACTTAAATATAATGCACACAATGCGTTCACAATGATCAACAGTCGGACACAAAATTTTAGACACATGCAGTGTCTGCTGAAATCAGATTTGTGGAGCTTCTGTGAAGAAATTTGAAGATACTGGAGCGGTTACAAATATTGTAAGGCCTGTGCATCATCTTTTCGCTCGTTTCGCTGAAAATATAGCTGCTGTACGTGAAAGTTTTGCCGAATACCCGAATGTGTCGATTCCTCCTCATTCTCAGGAATTTAGACTGTCTTTCGGCATATTATTGAAGAATACGACTTGGAGAATATGTGTTTTCAACAAGATAGTGCCACATGCCACACAACTCGAGCGAATATGGCTTTATTGCAAGAGACATTTCATGGCCGCGTAATTTCTCGTCGTGGCGATATTAACTGACTACCAAGAATTATATTATTCGGGTAAAAGAAAAAATGTATGGTATGCGTTTTGCACCTAAATTTATAACATTTGGTAGGTGTTGTTCCTTCAATATGGTTTATACAGGGTATTGAATATATCGATGTGTACTTTATGCTAGAAACACAATCACGGCAACAGGCTACACGAACACCGACTACAAAAGTCGTTGGCTGCAACAGTCGCCTTGTAGTCAGCTACTTAATTATTTTTAAGACTGCAGCTGCATTGAAAACAGCTGATATAGATTTTTGACGTTTGGACCATACACATTTTTAATTTGTTTTTTTAAATAAATGGCTGAAAACGTTTTATTAATAATAAATAAAGAATAAGTTATAATAAACTTACCAAATAAAACAAATAGAAAAATAATAAATTTAATAAAATAAAATTAAATCAAAACGTCTTCAGTTGCTTATGAGTGATGCTTATGTTGCTTATGAGTGAGCGATTTATATTTTGACAGAAATTACATAAATCCTTTTTAGTAATCAACCTCCGATACCAACGGTTTTCATGTTCCTGATAGTATATATAAATCAAAAAATTCTAATAGAAAGATTTTAGTGGAATCACTTATAGTTTGAGAGTTATAAGCTTTTTAAATTTTAAGAATTATAGGGCATAACTTTAGAAACTTATATCCGATAATACCTCTTTTGATATCCATCAAAAATACCTTTCAAATTATATATATATATATTCCTTCGATTTACAATGGATTAAGAGCCTATATCCTAAAAAAATATTTTTACAACCGACACTTTAATGAAAATACGCATATCTTAAAACAACATATATAATAGATTTTATACAGGACATACTGAGCTTTTATATAACTTAAACCAGCGTTGCAAATGCTGCCTGAATATTAGCAAAAGCACAAAAATTCAGCTTTTGCTTTCATTTTATTTAGCTAAATAAAAAAATGTGTTTTCAATACCTGCTGATATAATTTCATACACACACAGCAAAAGACAAAAGTAGAAGCCAACAAACGAAATGAGTTCGTTTGTTCTGGCTGTCGGCTTCTGTAGTTTCTGCTTGTGCAGCTCAGTCAAAAAAATTTGCTTGTATTTGCTGAAAGCAGCTACTTTTTCATTTTCAAGTTGTTTTTATTTAATTTGCTGTTTACTTGAATATTACTGATATTGCTTACAGCACCCTTTCTTAGTATTATAAATATACACACGCAATTACATATAATCCTTCTTGTCTCTTTCTTATCATATTCATAAATACGACATAGTTACAAGCGCTGCGTCGCCTTTAGCTGACTGATTTGAAGTTAAATTTATGGTGTGTGTAACTGTTGTGTTTAGCTGAGAAAACTTCATAGGAAAAAGTCAAGCAAAAGCAAAAGGCGAAAGAGAAAAAAACTTGAAGTTGGCAGCATCAGCTAAATTTTCAAGCATTTCTATTGGGCTGTGTGCGTCAGCCAAAATAAACGATCAGTCAGCTTTACTTTTTTCATTTTTTTTTCTTTTCATTTAGCTTTTGCAGATTTTGTTACTGCAGTTTCAGTTAAGCATAAAACTTATACTGTGAAAAACTGAAGTAATTTTCAACCCTGACCTAAACTAACCTAAACGTAGCTCTAGCACATGAAGAGTGTGAGTTATGACAGTTTTAAAACTAACTTCTTAAAAATTTACTTTTATTGATATACAAATTTTTATGTCATATATTTATCAGATATTATTATATACATTATATCGGGTGGTTAAATTTCAAGGGCCGATGTTGATTTTGAATAAAACACGAACTATTTAGGAAATTATTATAATTTTATTTTATTATGATATATTGGTATTACTCAATTATGTATGGAACAAAATATCGGCCAAATGGGCGCCGCGACCACGGCGGCACACCTCCATCCGATGGTCCAAATTTTCGATGACCCTGAGGCATAATGGTGGTTCTATGCCGTTAATGCGCCGAATTATCTCATCCTTTAGCTCTTGAATTGTTGCTGGCTTATAGACGTACACCTTTTCTTTCAAATAACCCCAAAGAAAAAAGTCCAACGGTGTCAAATCACATGATCTTGGCGGCCAATTGACATCGCCATTACATGAGATAACACGGCCATTGAATTTGTTGCGCAAGTGGCAAGTGGCACCGTCCTGCTGAAACCACATATCGTCCACATTCATATCTTCCAATTCGGGCCATAAAAAGTTCGTTATCATCTCACGATAGCGAACACCATTCACAGTAACTTCCTGACCGGCCTCATTTTGGAAAAAATACGGCCCGATGATGCCGCCAGCCCATAAACCGCACCAAACAGTCACTCTTTGTGGGTGCATTGGTTTTTCGACAATCACTCTTGGATTCTCATTCGCCCAAACGCGGCAATTCTGTTTATTGACGAATCCACTGAGGTGAAAATGTGCCTCATAACTGAAGATGATTTTCTTCGAAAATTGATCATCCACTATTGCCATTTCTTGCCACCATTCTGTACATTCACGACGTTTAGAATGGTCAAGAGGCTTTAGTTCTTGAGCCAATTGCACCTTGTAAGCGTGTAAATGCAAGTCTTTATGCATAATTTTCATCAACGACGAGCGTGAGAGGTGCAATTGTTGGGCACGACGACGAGTTAAGGTGGACGACTCTTCAGCCACACTATCGCGAACAGCAGCAATATTTTCTGCACTGGTGTTCTCACATCTTCTACAGACCCGGTTTTCTCGAATTTTTCCACGATTTTTGCGATTGTGCGCACATTTGTACGATCAAATTGACCAAAAAAATCACGAAGTGCAAGATATGCATTTTGATTTGAACACCCATTTTCATAATAAGTCTGGATAACTTTATCACTGAATTATGCATCTTTCTATGGTTAAAATTGAGTAAGTCTGAAATAGAGAAATGTCAAATAAAATTTGGAAAAAAACTTGGCGTTTAGGTGTGGTTTACATTCAACATCGGCCCTTACAATTTAACCACCCTTTATATGTATAAATGTGAACCGCCGTGGTGTAGCAGGTTAGTCATCCGCCTAGCATACAGAGGTCCCAAGTTCGATCCCCGGTCAGACCCACTTGAAAAAATAAATTTTCAAAAAAAAAGCGGCGGTTCACCTCATAACTTAGCTAACCACTGGTTATTGAGTATTAGGCTATGTAAAAACTTCTCTAACTAATGTATTTGCCGTTCGGAGCCGGAGTTAAAACGTAGGTCCCTTTCAATGAGTTAAAAATAGAATCGGATGCAGCTCATTGTCTGAGAGAAGTACCCCTTGTTCCAATTGGAATGTTGTCGGGGAATTATATATATATATTATATATATATGTATAAATATTTGATAAGTATATTAATTGTTTAATTCAATTTCCTTCATAATTATTGTAAATAAAGTTAAATGGTTGAAATGGCTCTTTTATTTTAATATTGTATGGTTTTGACACCACTTAATCTGTTATTGTCGCCAATAAAAGTAGAAATTAGTTTAATCTTGGCTACAGCTAGAACGGTGGTCGGTAGTCGTGTAGCTGTGCCGACGCTAAAAAATGTATTCCCATTTCAACGCGTGTAACCTAATTTTGACAGGTTGTAGCCTGTAGCCGTGATTGTGTTTCTAGCATTAATTCGAGCGTATCATCCAAATAATAAAAGTTCTTGATTAGTTACGTAAAACTCTGAAGTGAAGATTAGGATCAAAGCTTTGGCAATGATTGTTTTATCAATGTATACAAGCCTTAGAATCATATGGTATACACTCTTAGTTTAAGATGCACGCGTGAGATATATAGCTTTTGAGTAAATATATACATATATCTAGTTAGTAAATATATATATCTAGTTAGTTGCTAATGTATCATTGTCGGAAATTTTATTAAATATTTACTTATAAATCTGTTTTTATACCCTTCACCAATAGGTGAAAGGGTATTATAAGTTTGTGCATCCGTTTGTATTTACTAGTGATCGTAGACCCTATAAAAATTATACCGATCGACTCAGAATCGGGATTAGAATCGATTAAGCGATGTCCGTCTGTCTGTCTGTTGAAATCAAGTTTTTGAAGCCCCTGGAGAATGGACCTACATAAATTATATATAAGATTTTAGGAAATTCTCCCGAATGAACGCTATTAAATTTCATCAAAATCGGTTTATAAACACCCGAAGTATCAAAAAAATAACAAAAATTAGACAAAAATATTAAAATTTTTGATTGAAAAACACTTTTAAATAACATAAGAAACAAGTAAGAGTGGTATATTCGGCTTTGCCGAATCTTGGTGTTCCAAAAGTAAAGTACAAAATCATAAGAATATATTGATAATTATATAGTTTCTGATTACTGACTTAGTTGAGCCCCACACAAATGCATCATATATGTATATATTAATTTTCTTTTGTTCATACTAAATGTAATTCCTAGCAATATTTGGTTATACTAGTACAAGGTGGCGTAAGTAATCCTCCTATCAGAAAATGCTATAAATTTTGCGATTGGCCCCTAATGTCAATTCTGTTTTGACATTTGTATAGTAAACACTTGCAAAATACACGTTAATAAACAATTTTACTCTACACTGCTCCAGAACGCGGAATATTGGTGACTATTTATTTGACCAATAATCGGTAGGTGACTTTGGCACAACGTGAATTTCGTCGCAGATTTCCTGGCAGTCCAACGCCTACTGGTGAAATACTGCGACGTTTATCCACTCGCCTCGTTTTGGCGATTTGCACTGGCCAGCAAAATCTCCTGATTTGACCGCTGCAGAAATCTTTTTTGTTGCTTTTAGAAGTCGCGGGTTTATGTCAACAAGCCTCAGACTCTTGCAGCTCTTAAAGACAATATCCGTCAAGAATGTGAGGACCTATCGCCGGAAGTTTTGGCCAAAGTGATGGAAAATGCCATAAAAAGGGCTCAAATGACAATCAACTGTGGCGGCGGCCATTTGCATGACATCATATTCTCGACTTGATGTAAAAACAAATAAAAGACCAAATAAAAATAATCCATAAGAAGAATCAAAGTTGTTAATAAGAGGTAACTCCTCTTACCAATTAGTAGAATGAGTTCACTAGAGGTAACTCCTCAATGAGTATAACTAATCAATAGAAGTAACTCCTCTTTCCAAAAATTATTGAGGGAATGATTAAACCACCCTCGCATATTATTTCCACCAAAGAAATAAAAAAGACGACAATTATTTGTATATTTTGTTCACCTAGAACATTTATTTGAGCCTCTTGCTCTTTTGAGAATTCAGTTGTTACTTAAAAATAAAAATGTAAAGCAGAATTCATTTTTATGTACATATTTACATATTAAACTTTTTCAAAAATAAAAAGCAAAAACAACAAACTAACCGTTAACGGTACCAAATATTTTTCAATCTTTGACTATAAAAACAAAAATTAAGAAGAAATAAATGCAATAAATAACTATTTTTTACATATATATTCTTATTCATTTCTTGTGTACCTACAAGTGTACACATCGCTACTTGAAAAGAAGAAATGAAAAATGAAAACATAAAATAAATTCAAAAATTCTATTTTAAAGAAAAACAAGTAAGAAAGCGCTATAGTCGGTCAAGCCGACCATACGATACCCTTCACCACTAAGGTCAAAGGTGTTATTTTTCCTGTATAAAGACAAATATTTGCTAAATTTTGTCATCATACAAACATTTTCTCAAAACTTATATATTCAACCTGTTTCCGTCATTTGGACTTATATGAGAGCTAGGGTCAAATGTGGACCGATTATCTCGAAATTTGGCAAATTGATTTCAGTTGTTACAAAAATTATGTATGCAAAAAATAAACTCAAAATTTTCATTATCTTTAGATTTACGAGCGTTTTAGTGATTTTTTCGTCTCATTTAGTGCGTTTTTAAAGAAGAGTTTGTATGGGAGCTATGGTCAAATGTGGACCGATTTCAACGAAATTTGGTACAGTGATTTACGTTTACATAAGCAGTATTTGTATTTGGGAAGTGGGACCTATGGGAGGTACCATAAATAATGGACCGATTTTGACGAATTTCAATAGCCATGGTCCCATTATCAAAAAAATTATCTGTGCCAAATTTCATCAAATTATCTTTAGAACTGCGACCTGTAGTTTGATTACAAGGTTTACATGGGGGTCCATCCAGCCGGCCAGCCAGCCGTCCAGCCAGCCAGACGGACGGACGGACGGACATCGGTAAATCGACTCAGAAAGTGATTCTAAGTCTATTGGTATACTAAAAGGTGGGTCTAAGACAAATATTTCTATGCGTTACAAACATCAGCACAAACTTATAATACCCTTTCCACCTATGGTGGTGAAGGGTATAATAATAAAATTTTGTTGAACTGGCTTCAACAAAAGTCTTTCATTTTTTTTTAAATTGCAGCCAAAAAACATCGGAAGGTTATTTATGCAGTGTATTATATGCAAAGAATCTTTAAAATTTGGGATGCATTGTTCTTTCGATCTGTCCGATGGATATGTGGAAAGTTTTGCTCTAGTTCTTTGTGCAATTATAATGTGATTTAATTTATCAGCATTAAAGTGATTTCCGGTCGGGGTTATATGGGAGATAATCTATTATAATAGATACGATGATGACATTTAGTATAAAGATAATTATAATTTGTCATTTATTAGCTACTAAGAGATTGCCTTGGGCCAAATGTCAAACGTGAACGGATTTCTCCCAATTGCAATTAAAATATTTAAATTTTCGTTGATATGTGAGATACATACATACATATGTTGGTTTTGAACGAATATCATGTACTTAGCTGCATTTTTGTACTTCCTAGGAAGATTACCTATAATTTAATATATAATACATACACAAATGTTATCATAATATTCAAAAGTCAGACACAAAATTAAGATAAATGCAGTGTGTCTGTCTGCTAAAATCAGATTTGTGGAGCTCCTGGAAGGTATACCCATATGCATTTTACACAAAATTTTAGGATATCGTCCCACCCTGAATTTCATCGTTGTCGATCAAAACACCTAAATATCGTTTAAATACTAAATTATATCTACTAAAAATTACCGAGTGCAGAATTTAGGTAATCCGATGCGTAGAACGCTATTAAATTTGATCAAAATAAACATCTAAAATATCGACAAAACAGGAGCACCAAAGACTTGACTACAACAGAAAAAAAGGACAGACAGGTAGACGGACGGACGGACTTCGCGAAATCGATTCTCCTGCCGATTCTGAGTCGATCGGTACAATTTGAATGGTATTCATAATCAGATTTGTGGAGTGTATATATCAGATTTTAGGAAATCCTCCCACAAAGAACGCTGTCAAATTTCATCACAACCGCCTGAGATATCGCTGAAACAATGCTTACAAAATGTAAACAAAATTTTTTAGACACGTACTTTGGGCAATTTGCTGTACATCACAAGTAGTGTTTTGGCGATATCTCAGTTGTTTATGGACCGCTTTTGATAAAATTTAATAATGTGCTTGGCGGGGGAATTTCCTAAAATCTGATATAAAATTTATGTATGTCCGTTTTCCAGGAGGATGGTTTTTCCTATTTCTGCATTTAATTTTTTCAACAAACATTCTCTAACGCGTACTTTGGGCAATTTGCAATACATCAAATTTAGTGTTTTGGCGGTATCTCAGTTGTTTATGGACTATGGATTTTGATAAAATTTTACAGAGTGCTTTGGGAACCATTTCCTACAATCTGAAATATAATATATTATCACATGTACACCAGGAGTATCTTTTTTCTCTTGTTATTTAAAAGTAAATTTTTGGTATTTTTTCGATATTTTCGGTGTTTATAAACCGATTTTAATGAAATTTAATAGCGTTCATTGCGGGAGAATTTCCTAAAATCTGGTATATAGTTTATGTAGGTCCATCCTCCAGGGGCTTCAGAAACTTGATTTCAACAGACAGACGAATGGACAAACAGACAGTCGGACATCGCTTAATCGCTTAATCTTCTCCCGATTCTGAGTCGATAGGTATAATTTTTATGGGGTCTACGATCACTAATAAAAAAATTACAAACGGAATCACAAACTTATAATACCCTTTCACCTATTGGTGAAGGGTATAAAAAGATACTCATAGTGTACAAGTGAATAATATAAATCGGTCCATAAACAACTGCGATATCGCCAAAACACTAAAATTGCCCAAAGTACCCATTAAAGAAATTTGTTGGAATAATTAAATGCAGAAATAGGAAGAACCATCCTCCTGGAGCACGGACATACATACATTTTATATCAGATTTTAGGAAATCCCCTGCCAAGCACTTTATAAAATTTTATTAAAAGCGG
Source organism: Stomorhina lunata (assembly GCA_933228675.1). Taxonomy (NCBI): domain Eukaryota; kingdom Metazoa; phylum Arthropoda; class Insecta; order Diptera; family Rhiniidae; genus Stomorhina; species Stomorhina lunata. The sequence goes on from OW121745.1 coordinate 2,732,395, forward strand.
TCCATAAACAACTGAGATATCGCCAAAACACTACTTTTGATGTACAGAAAATTGCCCAAAGTACGTGTCTAAGAAATTTTGTTTACATTTTGTAAGTATTGTTCCAGCGATATCTCAGGTGTTTATGGACCGATTGTGATGACAGCGTTCTTTGTGGGAGGATTTCCTAAAATCTGATATATAAACTCCACAAATCTGATTATGAATACTATTCAAATTGTACCGATCGAATGAGAATCGGCAGGAGAATCGATTTCGCGACGTCCGTTTGTTTGTATGTCTGTCCGTCTATCTGTCTGTCTGTCTGTCTACCTGTGTGTCCTTCCGTCTGTCTACCTGTCTGTTCGTTGGTTTGTTGTAGTCAAGTTTTAGGAACTCCTGTTTTGTCGATATCTCAGATGTTCATTTTGATGAAATTTAATAGCGTTCGTCGCAGGGGATTACCTGATGCATTCGGTAATTTGTGGTAGATATAATTTAGTGTTTATGCGATATTTCAGGTGTTCTGATCGACAATGATGAAATTCAGGGTGGGACGATATCCTAAAATTTTATGTAGGTATACCCTTCCAGGAGCTCCACAAATCTGATTTTAGCAGACAGACACACTGCATTTATCTTAACTTTGTGTCTGACTTTTGAACATTATGATAATATTTGAGAATGTATTATATATCAAATTATAGGTAATCTTCCTAGGAAGTACGAAAAATGCAGCCAAGTACATGATTTGCGATCAAAACCTACATATGCATGTATCTCACATATCAACGAAAATTTAATTTTTTTAATTGCAATTGGGAGAAACGTTTGACAATTGCACCTGTATAACTTCTCCTAAGGCAATCTCTTAGTAGCTAATAAATGACAAATTACAATAGATACGATGATGACATTTAGTATAAAGACGTTGCGCCAAAAATAAACTTTCTAGAGGGACAACATTTGACAAAATTATTTCTGATCTCCTGATAAGTTCGGCATTGAAAATGGGCGATAAATTAAATCACATTATAATTGCACAAAGAACTGGACACATATTGTTCAATATACCTCTGCGACCAACAAGTAACTTTAAACCAATTTTTACACAATTTTGTCGTCAAAATTATGCTGCTAATGATCCAATCAGAAGAATATGCACACAATATAACAACTTTTCAAGCATAATAGATTATAATGAAAGTGAAATTACACTATATTAAATGTTTAATTTATATTAATTTATTGCATGTACTTATTTGTATTTCATAGTCAGTAAGGACTTTTTATTTCCATTGACTTAATAAATAAAAAAAAAAGAAATAAAAAAATACCTCTCCATATAGACATATAGACCATGAAAATCCATGATGAAAAGTGGGGTCACTTTTTCGCGGGCGTTAAAAAAGTTCCCCCTCAAATCATTTTGAAGTTTAGTATTTGGATTTAAAACATATTTTTTATACCCTTCACCAATAGGTGAAAGGGTATTATAAGTTTGTGATTCCGTTTGTAATTTTTTTAAAATTATACCGATCGACTCAGAATCGGGAGGAGAATCGATTAAGCGATGTCCGTCTGTCTGTCTGTCTGTCTGTCTGTCTGTCTGTCTGTCTGTCTGTCCGTCTGTCTGTCTGTCTGTTGAAATCAAGTTTCTGAAGCCCCTGGAGGATGGACCTACATAAATTATATACCAGATTTTAGGAAATTCTCCCGCAATGAACGCTATTAAATTTCATTAAAATCGGTTTATAAACACCGAAAATATCGAAAAAATACCAAAAATTAGACGAAAATTTTAAAATTTTTGATTGAAACACACTTTTAAATAACAAGAGAAAAAAGATACTCCTGGTGTACATGTGATAATATGTTATATATCAGATTGTAGGAAATAGTTTCTCAAAGCACTCTATCAAATTTTATCAAAATCGGTCCATAAACAACTGAGATATCGCCAAAACACTGAATTTGATGTATCGCAAATTGCCCAAAGTTCGCATTAGAGAATGTTTGTTGAAAAAATGAAATGCAGAAATAGGGAAAACCATCCTCCTTTAGCACGGACCTACATAAATTTTATATCAGATTTTAGGAAATTCCCCCGCCAAGCACGTTATTAAATTTTATCAAAAGCGGTCCATAAACAATTGAGATACCGCCATAACACTACATTTGATGTACAGCAAATTGCCCAAAGTACGTGTCCAAGAAATTTTGTTTACATTTTGTAAGTATTGTTTTAGCGATATCTCAGGTGTTTATGGACCGATTGTGATGAAATTTGACATCGTTCTTTGTGTGAGGATTTTCTAAAATCTATACTCCACAAATCTGATTACAAATACCATTCAAATTGTACCGATCAACTCACCTGTCTGTAATTATACCCTTCACCAATAGGTGAAAGGGTATTATAAGTTTGTGATTCCGTTTGTAATTTTTTTATTAGTGATCGTAGACCCCATAAAAATTATACCGATCGACTCAGAATCTGGAGGAGAATCGATTAAGCAATGTCCGTCTGTCTTTCTATCTGTCTGTCCGTCCGTCTGTCTGTCTGTCTGTTGAAATCAAGTTTCTGAAGCCCCTGGAGGATGGACTTACATAAATTATATATCAGATTTTAGGAAATTCTCCCGCAATGAACGCTATTAAATTTCATTAAAATCGGTTTATAAACACCGAAAATATCGGAAAAATACCAAAAATTAGACGAAAATTTAAAAATTTTTGATTGAAACACACTTTTAAATAACAAGAGAAAAAAGATACTCCTGGTGTACATGTGATAATATGTTATATATCAGATTGTAGGAAATAGTTTCCCAAAGGACTCTGTAAAATTTTATCAAAATCGGTCCATAAACAACTGAGATATCGCCAAAACACTGAATTTGATGTATCGCAAATTGCCCAATGTTCGCATTAGAGACTGTTTGTTGAAAAAATGAAATGCAGAAATAGGAAAAACCATCCTCCTTTAGCACGGACCTACATAAATTTGATATCAGATTTTAGGAAATTCCCCCGCCAAGCGCGTTATTAAATTTTATCAAAAGCGGTCCATAAACAATTGAGATACCGCCATAACACTACATTTGATGTACAGCAAATTGCCCAAAGTACGTGTCTAAGAAATTTTGTTTACATTTTGTAAGTATTGTTTCAGTGATATCTCAGGTGTTTATGGACCGATTGTGATGAAATTGGACATCGTTCTTTGTGTGAGGATTTTCTAAAATCTATACTCCACAAATCTGATTCCGAATACCATTCAAATTGTACCGATTGTACAAGGTGGCGTAAGTAATCCTCCTATCAGAAAATGCTATAAATTTTGCGATTGGCCCCTAATGTCAATTCTGTTTTGACATTTGTATAGTAAACACTTGCAAAATACACGTTAATAAACAATTTTACTCTACACTGCTCCAGAACGCGGAATATTGGTGACTATTTATTTGACCAATAATCGGTAGGTGACTTTGGCACAACGTGAATTTCGTCGCAGATTTCCTGGCAGTCCAACGCCTACTGGTGAAATACTGCGACGTTTATCCACTCGCCTCGAAGAGACGGGCACAACACGAGATGCTGCCAGGCGTGGCAGACCCCGGAGTCGCCGTTCTGCAGAGAATATTGCTGCTGTAGCCGAGGATGTCATGGAAGCGCCGTCGACATCCACCAGACGACGTGCCACGTAAATGGGTATCAGTCGACGGTCTTTACAGCGAATTTTGGTAAAAGATTTGAAGATGTTTCCGTACAAAGTCCAGACGGTGCATCAGCTGTTAGCTGCTGACAGCCAATCGCGTCTATCACATTTTTCATCAAAAATAATCATGAGTGATGAGGCCCATTTCCATCTTAGCGGATACGTAAATAAGCAAAATTTATGTGAAAATCCGCGTGTAACCCACGAAGACCCATCACACCCTCTCAAAGTCACTGTATGGTGTGCTGTTTTCGCTGGAGGAGTCATCGGACCTTTTTTCTTCGAAGACGTAGCGGGCCAAACGGTTACTGTGAATGGTTAGCGCTACAGAGCAATGATTAACGAGTTCCGTTTGCCGCAACTTGATGAATTTGGATTGGAAAACATGTGGTTCCAACAGGACGGTGCAACGGCACACACTGCACGTGCCACAACCGATATGCTGAAGGATGCATTTCCCGGGCGCCCAATCCAAAAAGTGGGGTCACTTTTTCGCGGGCGTTAAAAAAGTTCCCCCTCAAATCATTTTGAAGTTTAGTATTTGGATTTAAAACATTTTTTTTATACCCTTCACCAATAGGTGAAAGGGTATTATAAGTTTGTGATTCCGTTTGTAATTTTTTTAAAATTATACCGATCGACTCAGAATCGGGAGGAGAATCGATTAAGCGATGTCCGTCTGTCTGTCTGTCTGTCTGTCTGTCTGTCTGTCTGTCTGTCTGTCTGTCTGTCTGTCTGTCTGTCTGTCTGTCTGTCCGTCTGTCTGTCTGTCTGTTGAAATCAAGTTTCTGAAGCCCCTGGAGGATGGACCTACATAAATTATATACCAGATTTTAGGTTTATAAACACCGAAAATATCGAAAAAATACCAAAAATTAGACGAAAATTTTAAAATTTTTGATTGAAACACACTTTTAAATAACAAGAGAAAAAAGATACTCCTGGTGTACATGTGATAATATGTTATATATCAGATTGTAGGAAATAGTTTCTCAAAGCACTCTATCAAATTTTATCAAAATCGGTCCATAAACAACTGAGATATCGCCAAAACACTGAATTTGATGTATCGCAAATTGCCCAAAGTTCGCATTAGAGAATGTTTGTTGAAAAAATGAAATGCAGAAATAGGAAAAAACATCCTCCTTTAGCACGGACCTACATAAATTTTATATCAGATTTTAGGAAATTCCCCCGCCAAGCGCGTTATTAAATTTTATCAAAAGCGGTCCATAAACAATTGAGATATCGCCATAACACTACATTTGATGTACAGCAAATTGCCCAAAGTACGTGTCCAAGAAATTGTGTTTACATTTTGTAAGTATTGTTTTAGCGATATCTCAGGTGTTTATGGACCGATTGTGATGAAATTTGACATCGTTCTTTGTGTGAGGATTTTCTAAAATCTATACTCCACAAATCTGATTCCGAATACCATTCAAATTGTACCGATTGTACAAGGTGGCGTAAGTAATCCTCCTATCAGAAAATGCTATAAATTTTGCGATTGGCCCCTAATGTCAATTCTGTTTTGACATTTGTATAGTAAACACTTGCAAAATACACGTTAATAAACAATTTTACTCTACACTGCTCCAGAACGCGGAATATTGGTGACTATTTATTTGACCAATAATCGGTAGGTGACTTTGGCACAACGTGAATTTCGTCGCAGATTTCCTGGCAGTCCAACGCCTACTGGTGAAATACTGCGACGTTTATCCACTCGCCTCGAAGAGACGGGCACAACACGAGATGCTGCCAGGCGTGGCAGACCCCGGAGTCGCCGTTCTGCAGAGAATATTGCTGCTGTAGCCGAGGATGTCATGGAAGCGCCGTCGACATCCACCAGACGACGTGCCACGTAAATGGGTATCAGTCGACGGTCTTTACAGCGAATTTTGGTAAAAGATTTGAAGATGTTTCCGTACAAAGTCCAGACGGTGCATCAGCTGTTAGCTGCTGACAGCCAATCGCGTCTATCACATTTTTCATCAAAAATAATCATGAGTGATGAGGCCCATTTCCATCTTAGCGGATACGTAAATAAGCAAAATTTATGTGAAAATCCGCGTGTAACCCACGAAGACCCATCACACCCTCTCAAAGTCACTGTATGGTGTGCTGTTTTCGCTGGAGGAGTCATCGGACCTTTTTTCTTCGAAGACGTAGCGGGCCAAACGGTTACTGTGAATGGTTAGCGCTACAGAGCAATGATTAACGAGTTCCGTTTGCCGCAACTTGATGAATTTGGATTGGAAAACATGTGGTTCCAACAGGACGGTGCAACGGCACACACTGCACGTGCCACAACCGATATGCTGAAGGATGCATTTCCCGGGCGCCCAATCCAAAAAGTGGGGTCACTTTTTCGCGGGCGTTAAAAAAGTTCCCCCTCAAATCATTTTGAAGTTTAGTATTTGGATTTAAAACATATTTTTTATACCCTTCACCAATAGGTGAAAGGGTATTATAAGTTTGTGATTCCGTTTGTAATTTTTTTAAAATTATACCGATCGACTCAGAATCGGGAGGAGAATCGATTAAGCGATGTCCGTCTGTCTGTCTGTCTGTCTGTCTGTCTGTCTGTCTGTCTGTCTGTCTGTCTGTCTGTCTGTCTGTCTGTCTGTCTGTCTGTCTGTCCGTCCGTCTGTCTGTCTGTCTGTTGAAATCAAGTTTCTGAAGCCCCTGGAGGATGGACCTACATAAATTATATACCAGATTTTAGGAAATTCTCCCGCAATGAACGCTATTAAATTTCATTAAAATCGGTTTATAAACACCGAAAATATCGAAAAAATACCAAAAATTAGACGAAAATTTTAAAATTTTTGATTGAAACACACTTTTAAATAACAAGAGAAAAAAGATACTACTGGTGTACATGTGATAATATGTTATATATCAGATTGTAGGAAATAGTTTCTCAAAGCACTCTATCAAATTTTATCAAAATCGGTCCATAAACAACTGAGATATCGCCAAAACACTGAATTTGATGTAATGCAAATTGCCCAAAGTTCGCATTAGAGAATGTTTGTTGAAAAAATGAAATGCAGAAATAGGGAAAACCATCCTCCTTTAGCACGGACCTACATAAATTTTATATCAGATTTTAGGAAATTCCCCCGGCAAGCACGTTATTAAATTTTATCAAAAGCGGTCCATAAACAATTGAGATATCGCCATAACACTACATTTGATGTACAGCAAATTGCCCAAAGTACGTGTCCAAGAAATTGTGTTTACATTTTGTAAGTATTGTTTTAGCGATATCTCAGGTGTTTATGGACCGATTGTGATGAAATTTGACATCGTTCTTTGTGTGAGGATTTTCTAAAATCTATACTCCACAAATCTGATTACAAATACCATTCAAATTGTACCGATCAACTCAGAATCGGCAGGAGAATCGATTTCGCGACCTTCGTCCGTCCGTCTGTTTGTCTGTCTGTCTGTCTGTCCGTCTGTTTGTTTGTCCGTCCGTCTGTTTTTTTGTCCGTCCGTCTACCTGTCTGTAATTATACCCTTCACCAATAGGTGAAAGGGTATTATAAGTTTGTGATTCCGTTTGTAATTTTTTTATTAGTGATCGTAGACCCCATAAAAATTATACCGATCGACTCAGAATCTGGAGGAGAATCGATTAAGCAATGTCCGTCTGTCTTTCTGTCTGTCTGTCCGTCCGTCTGTCTGTCTGTCTGTCTGTTGAAATCAAGTTTCTGAAGCCCCTGGAGGATGGACTTACATAAATTATATATCAGATTTTAGGAAATTCTCCCGCAATGAACGCTATTAAATTTCATTAAAATCGGTTTATAAACACCGAAAATATCGGAAAAATACCAAAAATTAGACGAAAATTTAACAATTTTTGATTGAAACACACTTTTAAATAACAAGAGAAAAAAGATACTCCTGGTGTACATGTGATAATATGTTATATATCAGATTGTAGGAAATAGTTTCCCAAAGGACTCTGTAAAATTTTATCAAAATCGGTCCATAAACAACTGAGATATCGCCAAAACACTGAATTTGATGTATCGCAAATTGCCCAAAGTTCGCATTAGAGACTGTTTGTTGAAAAAATGAAATGCAGAAATAGGAAAAACCATCCTCCTTTAGCACGGACCTACATAAATTTGATATCAGATTTTAGGAAATTCCCCCGCCAAGCGCGTTATTAAATTTTATCAAAAGCGGTCCATAAACAATTGAGATACCGCCATAACACTACATTTGATGTACTGCAAATTGCCCAAAGTACGTGTCCAAGAAATTGTGTTTACATTTTGTAAGTATTGTTTTAGCGATATCTCAGGTGTTTATGGACCGATTGTGATGAAATTGGACATCGTTCTTTGTGTGAGGATTTTCTAAAATCTATACTCCACAAATCTGATTCCGAATACCATTCAAATTGTACCGATCAACTCAGAATCGGCAGGAGAATCGATTTCGCGACCTCCGTCCGTCCGTCTGTTTGTCTGTCTGTCCGTCCGTCTGTTTGTTTGTCCGTCCGTCCGTCTGTTTTTTTGTCCGTCCGTCTACCTGTCTGTAATTTTTTCTGTTGTAGTCAAGTTTTTGGAGCTCCTGTTTTGTGGATATCTCAGGTGTTTATTTTGATGAAATTTAATAGCGTATTTCACAGGGGATTATCTAAATCCTGATGCATTCGGTAATTTGTGGTAGATATAATTTAGCGTTTAAGCGATGGTGTTTTGATCGACAATGATAAAATTCAGGGTGGGACAATATCCTAAAATTTTGTATAAAATCCAGGAGCTCCACAAATCTGATTTTAGCAGACAGACACTCTGCATTAATCTTAATTTTGTGTCTGACTTTTGAACATTATGATAACATTTGAGAATGTATTATATATCAAGTTATAGGTAATCTTCCTAGGAAGTACAAAAATGCAGCTAACTACATGATATCCGTTCAAAACCTACATATGTATGTAAGTATCTCACATATCAACGAAAATTTAAATTTTTTAATTGCAATTGGGAGAAATCCGTTCACGTTTGACAATTGATCCCGTATAACTTCGTTGTACAATATTGATATTCAGGGCCTAAAATAAACTTTCTAGAGGGACAACATTTGACAAAAGTATTTCTGATCTCTTGAAAAGTTCGATATTGAAAATGGGCGAGCTCTATTCGCATTTAGTGAAATCTCCCATATAACCCCGACCGGGAATCGATTTAATGCTGATAAATTAAATCACATTAAAATTGCACAAGGAACTAGAGCAAAACTTTCCAAACATCCATCGGACAGATCGAAAGAATACATCCCAAATATTATTGATGAAGTGTTCATTTAAATTAATTAACTAACTTCAGATTAATAAATAAATCTTTAAAAACTTTTCCGACAAAGCTGATATCCATCCATTCAAAAGCTATATATTTCACGTATGTATCTAAAACTAAGAGTGTATACCCTATAATTTTAAGGCTTATCATTGTTAAAGCTTTGACCTAAATCAGTCCGCTAACTTCAGAGTTTTACATAACTAATCAAGAACTTTTACTAGTTGGATAATTCGTACGAATTAAAGTGCACAACCCTTACTGGGCACTGTGTTTTTGGGTTGCATGCCAGAATACTTAAACTTCATCAAATCGATGTGCTATTGCAAATGTAAGGGCATCTACATTTTGAAGCATCTTTTCTGCATAGTTTATCTGGTCTATCGAACTTTATTAAATGTTCGTAAAATATGTGTCTATTTTATTTCGAAGCTACTGGCTGGCATAAATATGCATTCTCTACTTGTAGTCTAGTATCATTATCTTTCACAAAGGGACCACTTTAGAACCCAAGTGAAGCTTCCCTAGACATTAGCCACCTGCCCAACCTAACCTTTGGGTTAGATGATTACGCCACCGAAAAGCTTTTCTTTTTCCGACTCTTAATTTTAAAGACTCTTTGCATATAATATTAGTATAACCAAATTTTGCTAGGAATTACATTAAGTAGTGTTGCAAAACACCATTGGTGAAGGGTATCCAAGATTCGGCAAAGCCGAATATACCACTCTTACTTGTTTTTTATTATTTTTTTATACCCTTCACCAATAGGTGAAAGGTTATTATAAGTTTGTGATTCAGTTTGTAATTTTTTCATTATTCGTCTTAGATCGACTCAGAATCGCCAGGAGAGTCGATTTAGCCATGTCCGTCTGTCTATCTGTCCGTCTGTCTGTTGAAATCAAGTTTGTGGAGCTCCTGGAGGGTGTAGCGAGATTCTAGGAAATTGACCTACGCAGCACGCTATAAAATTTCATCAAAATCGGTCCATAAACACCGGAGATATCGGCAAAATACTAAAATTCGATGGGTACAAATTCTCATCGAATTTTGAATTTTGGCAATATCTCTGGTGTTTATGGACCGATTTTGATGAAATTTAATAGCGTGCTACGTTGAAGTATTTTCTAAAATCTGATATATAATTCGAATTTTTATACCCTTCACCAATAGGTGAAAGGGTATTATAAGTTTGTGATTCCGTTTGTAATTTTTTTATTAGTGATCGTAGACCCCATAAAAATTATACCGATCGACTCAGAATCGGGAGGAGAATCGATTAAGCGATGTCCGTCTGTCTGTCTGTCTGTCTGTCTGTCCGTCCGTCTGTCTGTCTGTCTGTTGAAATCAAGTTTCTGAAGCCCCTGGAGGATGTTCTTACATAAATTATATATCAGATTTTAGGAAATTCTCCCGCAATGAACGCTATTAAATTTCATTAAAATCGGTTTATAAACACCGAAAATATCGAAAAAATACCAAAAATTAGACGAAAATTTTAAAATTTTTGATTGAAACACACTTTTAAATAACAAGAGAAAAAAGATACTCCTGGTGTACATGTGATAATATTTTATATATCAGATTGTAGGAAATAGTTTCCCAAAGCACTCTGTAAAATTTTATCAAAATCGGTTCATAAACAACTGAGATATCGCCAAAACACTGAATTTGATGTATCGCAAATTGCCCAAAGTTCGCATTAGAGAATATTTGTTGAAAAAATGAAATGCAGAAATAGGAAAAACCATCCTCCTTTAGCACGGACCTACATAAATTTTATATCAGATTTTAGGAAATTCCCCCGCCAAGCACGTTATTAAATTTTATCAAAAGCGGTCCATAAACAATTGAGATATCGCAATAACACTACATTTGATGTACAGCAAATTGCCCAAAGTACGTGTCTATGAAATTTTGTTTACATTTCGTAAGTATTGTTTCAGCGATATCTCAGGTGTTTATGGACCGATTGTGATGAAATTTGACATCGTTCTTTGTGTGAGGATTTTCTAAAATCTATACTCCACAAATCTGATTACGAATACCATTCAAACTGTACCAATCAACTTTGAATCGGCAGGAAAATCGATTTCGCGACCTCCGTCCGTCCGTCTGTTTGTCTGTCTGTCCGTCTGTTTGTCCGTCCGTCTGTTTGTTTGTCCGTCCGTCCGTCTGTTTTTTTGTCCGTCCGTCTACCTGTCTGTAATTTTTTCTGTTGTAGTCAAGTTTTTGGAGTTCCTGTTTTGTCGATATCTCAGGTGTTTATTTTGATGAATTTTAATAGCGTCATTCGCAGGAGATTACCTAAATCCTGATGCATTCGGTAATTTGTGGTAGATATAATTTAGCGTTTAAGCGATGGTGTTTTGATTGACAATGATAAAATTCAGGGTGGCCCAATATCCTAAAATTTTGTGTAAAATCCAGGAGCTCCACAAATCTGATTTTAGCAGACAGACACTCTGCATTGATCTTAATTTTGTGTCTGACTTTTGAACATTATGATAACATTTGAGAATGTATTATATATCAAATTATAGGTAATCTTCCTAGGAAGTACAAAAATGCAGCTGATTACATGATATCCGTTCAAAACCTACATATGTATGTAAGTATCTCACATATCAACGAAAATTTAAATTTTTTAATTGCAATTGGGAGAAATCCGTTCACGTTTGACAATTGATCCCTTATAACTTCGCCTAAGATACGATGATGACATTTAGTATAAAGACGTTGTACAATATTGATATTCAGGGCGATAGCGCCTAAAATAAACTTTCTAGAGGGACAATATTTGACAAAAGTATTTCTGATCTCTTGAAAAGTTCGATATTGAAAATGGGCGAGCTCTATTCACATTTAGTGAAATCTTCCATATTACCCCGACCGGGAATCGATTTAATGCTGATAAATTAAATCACATTAAAATTGCACAAGGAACTAGAGCAAAACTTTCCAAACATCCATCGGACAGATCGAAAGAACAATACATCCCAAATATTATTGATGAAGTGTTCATTTTAATTAATTAACTAACTTCAGATAAATAAGTAAATCTTTAATAACTTTTCCGACAAAGCTGATATCCATCCATTCAAAAGCTATATATTTCACGTATGTATCTAAAACTAAGAGTGTATACCCTATAATTTTATGGCTTATCATTGTTAAAGCTTTGACCTAAATCAGTCCGCTAACTTCAGAGTTTTACATAACTAATCAAGAACTTTTACTAGTTGGATAATTCGTACGAATTTAAGTGCACAACCATCACTGGGCACAACGTTTTTGGGTTGCATGCCAGAATACTTAAACTTCATCAAATCGATGTGCTATTGCAAATGTAAGGGCATCTACATTTTGAAGCATCTTTTCTGCATGGTTTATCTGGTCTATCGAACTTTATTAAATGTTCGTAAAATATGTGTCTATTTTATTTCGAAGCTACTGGCTGGCTTAAATATGCATTCTCTACTTGTAGTCTAGTAATCATTATCTTTCACAAAGGGACCACTTAAAAACCCAAGTGAAGTTTCCTTAGACATCAGCCACCTGCCCAACCTAACCTTTGGGTGCATAACTATTCTAGATGATGACGCCACCGAAAAGCTTTTCTTTTTCCGACTCTTAATTTTAAAGACTCTTTGCATATAATACTAGTATAACCAAATTTTGCTTGGAATTACATTAAGTACTTATGCAACACCATTGGTGAAGGGTATCCAAGATTCGGCAAAGCCGAATATACCACTCTTACTTGTTTTAATGCTGTTTTAAAAAAAAAAAAAATTTTAATTGCCAATTTGCGTACATCGATATATTTTGCTTTGGCGATATCTGAGTTGTTGATATACCGATTACGATAAAATTCAACAGTGCTCTGCGTTGAATGATTTTCTAAAATTTGATATACAATTCAGAAAACTTTCTTCAAAAAAAATTCTATTTTTTTTACAAAAAAAAATTTGCGGGACATCGAATTTGGAGTTTTGGCTATATCTCAGATTGTTATATACCGATTTTGATGATATTTAATATCGTTTTGCTTTAGTGGATTTCCTAAGATCTGACATATTATGCATGTCAGTATACTATCCGCAAATTGAGGAATTTTAAACAAATTGAAGAATTTTATACAAATTTTTTCGCTCTGTCTAGAATTAGGGATAATCCTCCTGAAAAGATGGTTTCCCCACCAACATTTTTTGGTTTTATCAAAAAACTATTTATTACAATAATAAATAATTGTAATAAATTGGGATTCTTAGTGCAATACACTACAATAAAACTTTTTAATTAAATGTTTGATGTCCCAAATTTTGATAAACCTTTTTAATAAATATACGGCTGCACATGTGCCAAGCTTTAAAATAAACTTTTGTTTATTTAAATCTTTCTTTGAACCCCCTTTATAGCACTTTTGTCTTAGTCGCCAACAAAGCAACAACAAAAGTGTGGGAAATAAAGAAATGATAAAACTGAAAAATGTTTGTGTCTTTCTGTTCGGATGATAATCTTAGCTTTATGTTGATATTTGTTGGACACAATAATAATAATTCGTATTTATTCAGTCCCTCAAATTATGCATAATGTGAGGTTTTCGCTCTGTCTAGAATTAGGGATAATCCTTCTGATGAGATGGTCTAACCAACCATCGAAACGCGTCGAGAAAAGGTTTCCCCACCAAAATTTTTTGGTTTTATCAAAAAACTATTTATTACAATAATAAATAATTGTAATAAATTGGGATTCTTAGTGCAATACACTACAGTAAAACTTTTTAATTAAATGTTTGATGTCCCAAATTTTGATAAACCTTTTTAAAAAAATATAATTTAAAGGGAAATATAAAATTTTAATTCGGCATCGAATTTCGAGTTTTGACTATATCTCAAGTGTTAATAGAAATGTATATTGAAATTTGATAATAAACTTCATAGAACACTATTAACATCCAATATTTAACTTATGTCGGTATGCCATCCAGGAACTACACAAACCTGATTTCAGTAGTCGGAAATACGATGTACATATGTCTAAAATTGGTGGTATGACTTTTGAACATAGTGATTGCTCATTATTTGCGACATATAATAAGTATATATTTATATTAAATTGTAGGTAATCTTTTTATGAATTATGCAAAATACAACTCATTACAATGGTATTCGTTCAAAACCATACATATACATATGTATAAAAATCTAACTGAACTTATAGGTTAATATATTAATTATATATAATTGCATATATTGGTACTAATTCTGCCTAAAAAATTCACAGACATTCAAGATTAACCATGTGCTTTTCCTATAATAAAGACATATACACGTATTTTAAAATGTTGTGATATTTGTTAGTTGCCAGATATAAAGTCAAGACACCGAAATCAGGATACAAAATTTTGAACAATATAAAACTTTTGCGTTTAACTTTTAAATGTATTTTAGGTCCAATTTATGTAAGTTTAACATTTCAAAATATAGATAAGATTTCCGTGATTAACACAAAAAACAACTTAATAAAACTGAAAAAATTAATTTTGAAAATATCCTTTCAAAATCTATATACAATATCAATCAATTAAAGAGTCTAAGTATACCCTAAGAACAAAAGGCTTGCCAAATTGAAATAACAATACTTTCCAAATATTATTTCTGAAGTATTTATCTAACTTTATAACAATTGATCGACTGAAGAATTACTACCAAATGTAATTGCCATAAGTCTAACATAAACTACTTCTTGTTTTTATACCCTTCACCAATTGGTGAAAGGGTATTATAAGTTTGTGCATCCGTTTGTAAATTAGTGATCGTAGACCCTATAAAAATTATACCGATCGATTTAGAATCGGGAGGAGAATCGATTAAGCGATGTCCGTCTGTCTGTCTGTTGAAATCAAGTTTGTAAAGAACCTGGAGGATGGACCTACATAAATTATATATCAGATTTTAGGAAATTCTCCCATAATGAACGCTATTAAATTTCATCAAAATCGGTTTATAAACACCTGAAATATCGAATAATTAGACGAAAATTTTAAAATTTTTAATTGAAAAACACTTTTAAATAACGAGTGAAAAAATATACTCATGGTGTACAAGTGATTATATATTATATATCAGATTTTAGGAAATTTTTCATCAAACCACTCTGTAAAATTTTATCAAGATCGGTTCAATAAACAACTGAGTTATCGCAAAATGAAATGCAGAAATAGGAAAAACCATCCTCCTGGAGTGCGGACATACATAAATTTTATATCAGATTTTAGGAAATTCCTCCGCCAAGCACTTTATTAAATTTTTTCAAAAGCGGTCCATAAACAACTGATATATCGCCAAAACACTACTTTTGATGTACAGCAAATCGCCCAAATTACGTGTCTAAGAAATTTTGTTTACATTTTGTAAGTATTGTTTCAGCGATATCTCAGGTGTTTATGGACCGATTGTGATGAAATTTGACCTAAAATCTGATATATAAACTCCACAAATCTGATTGTGAATACCATTGAAATTGTACCGATCGACTCAGAATCTTCAGGACAATTGATTTCGCGACGTCCGTCCGTCTGTCTGTTTGTCCGTCCGTCCTTCAGTCCATCTGCCTGTCTGTCTTTTCGTATGCCTTTTGAAGTCAAGTCTTTGGAGCTCCTGTTTTGTTGATATCTCAGATGTTTAATTTGATGTTTATTTTGATGAATTACCTAAATTCTGCTGCATTAGGTAATTTCGGGTAGATATATTTTAGTGTTTAAGCGATATTTCAGGTGTTTTGATCGACAATGATGAAATTCGGGGTGGGACGATATCATAAAATTTTATGTAAAATGCACGTGGGTATACCTTCCAGGAGCTCCAAAAATCTGGTTTTTGCAGACAGACACACTGTATTTATCTTAATTTTGTGTCTGACTTTTGAACATTATGATAATATTTGAGAATGTATTATATTTCAAATTATAGGTAATTTTCCTTGCAAGTACAAAAAATGCAGCTAAGTACATGATTTGCATTCAAAACCTACATATGTATCTCACATATCAACGAAAATTTAGATTTTTTTATTGCAATTGGGAGTAATCTGTTCACGTTTGACAATTGCTCCCGTATAACTTCGCCTAAGGCAACCTCTTAGCAGCTAATAAATGACAAATTATAATAGATACGATGATGGCATTTAGTATAAAGATGTTGTACAATATCGTTATTCAGCGCGATAGCGCCTAAAATAAACTTTCTAGAGGGATTTTAAATGGTTCGCCCATTTTAGTGAAATCTCCCATATAACCCCAACCGGGAATCACTTTAATGCTGCTAAATTAAATCACATTATAACTGCACAAAGAACTAGAGCAAAACTTTCCACACATCCATCGTACAGATCGAAAGAACAATACATCCCAAATATTATGGATGAAGTATTCATCTTAATTAGTTAACTAACTTCACATTAATAAGTAAATCTTCAATATCTTTTCCGATAAAGCTGATATCCATCCATTTAAAAGCTATATATTTCCCGTATGTATCTAAAACTAAGAGTGTATACCCTATTGTTCTAAGGCTTGTATACATTGACAAAACAATCATTATTAAAGCTTTGATCTATATCGGTCCGCTCACTTCAGAGTTTTACATAACTAATGAAGAACTTTTACTAGTTGGATTATACGTACATTTGAAAGCATCTTTTCTGCATGGTTTATCTGATCTATCGAACTTTATTAAACCTAACCTTTGGGTCCATGACTTTTCTAGATGATGACGCCACAGAAAAGCTTTTCGTTTTCCGACTCTTAATTTAAAAGACTCTGCATACAATACTAGTATAACCAAATATTGCTAGGAATTACATTTGGTATGAAACAAAAATATACATACATATCAAGCATTTGTGTGGGGCTTAACTAAGTCAGTAATCATAACTATATAATTATCAATAAATTCTTACGATATTGAACTTTACTTTTGGAACACCATTGGTGAAGGGTATCCAAGATTCGGCAAAGCCGAATATACCACTCGTGCATTAAAGTTAGTCCTCGTCGAATCGACGAACAATTTTTTTAAATGATTCTAGCAGAAACAATTTTAAAATTAAAATTAAATAAAAATATTTTTAGTTAAGCATTTTATTCAAAAATAAATATAACATAAAAAGTTAATTTTTATACCCACCATCAAAAAGAATGGGGGGTATATTGAGATTGTCATTCCGTTTGTAATTTCCTTAATATTGGCTCAAAAAACAAAATTGAAGTGTATTCTAAATTCTTATGAAATTTTAAGACGATTGAGCGATGTCCGTCTGTCCGTCTTTCTGTCTGTTGTCGGCACAATAAAAACCTAAACGAAAGGATATAGGTCACTAAAATTTGGCATAAATATTCTTAATTTCTTGGAAAATTTTGGTATTGAATCGGGCAAAATCGGTTCTCATTTGACCATAGCTCCGTATAACCTCGTCTAGGCTAATTGCTTATTTGCTAATAAATGACAAATTACAATAGCTATGTTGATAAAAAAAACTTACGGAAACAGTCTAAATTCCACCTAAAATACACCTTAATGCCTATAAATGATAAACTGTAATAGCTTTGGCCACTTAATTTAGCACAAGTAAGTCAATATATCAATGCCAACCAGTGTGCAAATTTTTTTCACAATCGGTCCCCATTTGACCATAGCTCTCATATAAAAAAACTTACGGAAACACAAAAATACAAAAAGAAAAGGGGGTTTATGTCCGTCAGATAAAAGTGCGATAGCGCCTTAACAAAACGACCTAGAGGAACAAAATTTTACAAAAATATATACCTTGAAAAAGTTGTGTATTGAAAATGGACGAAATCGGTTCACATTTAATTAGAGCCCCTATATAACCCCGATCCGGGAAACACATAAATGCTGATAAATTGAATACAATTATAATAGCTATGACGACTAAATTTAGAATAGAGAGTTTTATGCAACTATTGGTCAGTATATCAAATTTTATAGGAATCGGTTCATATTTGACTATAGCTCTCATATAATAAACACTCCCGGAAACCAAAAGGCCACTTAAAAGCTATTAAATTAGAATTTATGACAGCTATGGCCACTAAATTTAGCAATAATAAGCTATATATAAATAGCAGCCAGTGTGTAAAATATTGTTACAATCGGTCAACATTTGGCTATAATTCTTATCAAGTTTCTGAATCCCCTGGAGGATGGACCTACATAAATTAAAAATCAGATTTTAGAAAATTCTCCCGCAATGAACGCTATTACATTTCATTAAAATCGATTTATAAACAATTGAAAAAATACCAAAAATTGGACGAAAATTTTAAAATTTTTGATTGAAACACACTTTTGAATAACAAGAGAAAAATATACTCCTGGTGTACATGTGATAATATTGTAAGAAATGCTTCCCCAAAGCACTCTGTAAAATTTTATCAAAATCGGTCCATAAACAACTGAGGTATCGCCAAAACACTAAATTTGATGTATCGCAAATTGCCCAAAGTACGCATTAGAGAATGTTTGTTGAAACAAGTAAGAGTGGTATATTCGGCTTTGCCGAATATTGGATACCCTTCAGCAATTGTGTTCCAAAAGTAAAGTTCAATATCTCAAGAATTTATTGATAATTGTATAGTTATGATTACTGACTTAGTTGAGCCCCACACAAATGCTTGATATGTATGTATATTTTTGTTTCATACCAAATGTAATTCCTAGCAATATTTGGTTATACTAGTATTGTATGCAGAGTCTTTTAAATTAAGAGTCGGAAAACGAAAAGCTTTTCGGTGGCGTCATCATCTAGAAAAGTCGTGGACCCAAAGGTTAGGTTCAATAAAGTTCATAGATCAGATAAACCATGCAGAAAAGATGCTTCCAAATGTACGTATAATTCAACTAGTAAAAGTTCTCGATTAGTTATGTAAAACTCTGAAGTGAGCGGACCGATATAGATCAAAGCTTTAATAATGATTGTTTTGTCAATGTATACAAGCCTTAGAATAATAGGGTATACACTCTTAGTTTAAGATACATACGGGAAATATATAGCTTTTAAATAGATGGATATCAGCTTTATCGGAAAAGTTATTGAAGATTTACTTATTAATCTGAAGTTAGTTAACTAATTAAGATGAATACTTCATCCATAATATTTGGGATGTATTGTTCTTCCGATCTGTCCGATGGATGTGTGGAAAGTTTTGCTCTAGTTCTTTGTGCAGTTATAATGTGATTTAATTTAGCAGCATTAAAGTGATTCCCGGTCGGGGTTATATGGGAGATTTCACAAAAATGGGCGAACCATTTTCAATCTCTCTAGAAAGTTTATTTTAAGCGCTATCGCGCTGAGTAACGATATTGTACAACGTCTTTATACTAAATGTCATCATCGTATCTATTGTAATTTGTCATTTATTAGCTACTAAGGGATTGCCTTAGGCAAAGTTATACTGGAGCAATATTCAAACGTGAACAGATTTCTCCCAATTGCAATAAAAAAATCTAAATTTTCGTTGATATGTGAGATACATATGTAGGTTTTGAATGCAAATCATGTACTTAGCTGCATTTTTTGTACATGCAGGGAAGATAACCTATAATTTGAAATATAATACGTTCTCAAATATGATCATAATGTTCAAAAGTCAGATACAAAATTAAGATAAATGCAGTGTGTCTGTCTTCTAAAACCAGATTTCTGGAGCTCCTGGAAGGTATACCAACGTGCATTTTACATAAAGTTTTAGGATATAGTCCCACCCCGAATTTCATCATTGTTGATCAAAACAACTGAAATATCTCTTAAACACTAAATTTTATCTACCCGAAATTACCGAATGCAGCAGAATTTAGGTAATCCCCTGCGAAGAACGCTATTAAATTTCATCAAAATAAACATCTGAGATATCGACAAAACAGGAGCTCCAAAGACTTGACTTCAAAAGGCATACGGACAGACAGACAGCCAGGCAGATGGACGGAAGGACAGAAGGACGGACAAACAGACAGACGGACGGACGTCGCGAAATCAATTCTCCTGCCGATTTTTAGCCGATCGGTATAATTTGAATGGTATTCACAATCAGATTTGTGGAGTTTATATATCAGATTTTAGGAAATCATCCCGCAAAGGATGCTGTCAAATTTCATCACAATCGGTCCATAAACACCTGAGATATCGCTGAAACAATACTTACAAAATGTAAACAAAATTTCTTAGACACGTACTTTGCTGTACATCAAAAGTAGTGTTTTGGCGACATATCAGTTGTTTAATAACGTGCTTGGCGGAGGAATTTCCTAAAATCTGATATAAAATTTATGTATGTCCGTGCTCCAGGAGGATGGTTTTTCCTATTTCTGCATTTAATTTTTTCAACAAACTTTCTCTAATGCGTACTTTGGGCAATTTGCGATACATCATATTGAGTGTTTTGGCGATATCTCAGTTGTTTATGGACCGAGCTTGATAAAATTTTACAGAGTGGTTTGGGGAAAAATTTCTTGTACACCAGGAGTATATTTTTCCTCTCGTTATTTAAAAGTGTTTTTCAATCAAAAATTTTCGTCTAATTTTTGGTATTTTTTCGATATTTCAAGTGTTTATAAACCGATTTTGATGAAATTTAATAGCGTTTATTGCGGGAGAATTTCTGATATATAATTTATGTAGGTCCATCCTCCAGGGGCTTCACAAAATTGATTTCAACAGACAGACGGACGGACAGACAGACAGACGGACATCGCTTATCGATTCTCCTCCCGATTCTGAGTTGATTGGTATAATTTTTTATGGGGTCTACGTACATGAATCTTCCATGGCTTTCACCGATTAGCAATGCATGGGCGATATTTTTTTCTAAACTCGAGAGCCGTCAAAAATATTGCAAACTTATGCTCTAAATACATAGACAACAGCAAACAGCAATATGTCAAAAATAAAATCCATGTGTTTAAATGAAAACAATTTTTTTGACGACAGCGCAGCAGCACGACTGCACAACAGCATGACTGCACAACAGCATTTGCTACTGCTGCCAACTTAGGCTAATTTCTATTTTGACAGGCAGCAACAAACAGATAAAGTATTGCCACTATGTATATAAATTAAAAACAATAAGAACAAAAAAATTTTGTTAATATTTAGCATAAACGAACATTATAAAATTGAAGTAAAGGAAATGAATTTATTTGTCTGTTTTAGTTTTTCGTGATATTATTACGTTTTTGATTAATAACTTTAATTTGATTCATTATAAAACATACATGTGGCATCTCTAAAATTTGTATTGCTAAAATACTCAGCTGTTCATTTCTAATTTCATATTTTGTTTTTCGTTTGTGTTAATTTTTGTTATATTTTATTTAATTTTTAGTTTTAAGATTTGTTTGATTTTCTGTTGTTTTTTTTAAATACTTTTGTAAAATTTTGCAAAGGAATAGTATGGACGTAGATGAACAATTAATCGAAGAGGTGCGCAACCGCACAATTTTGTTTGATTTGGGCCACACCAACTACAAAAATTTAAAGAAAAAAGAGCAGGAATGGAGGGAAGTTGCAGCTATTGTTAAGATAAATGGTAGGATAAATGAATTTGCATTAATGAATGTATGTAGTTATTATTTCTTTTAATTGTGATGGTATAGAATTTGAATGTAAGAAAAGGTGGAAGGTGCTTCGAGACTCTTACAAGCGATGTAAAAGAATGGAGCAAGTCGCTTCTGGCAGTGGTGCTAACTTTCCTAAAAAGAAGTGGAAGTACTTTGATGCCATGTCATTGCTTTTGCAGCAACGTCTAAGACCGAAGACTCCACTTCAGCATATTTTATAGCTTTAGCTGCAAAAATGAACGAAGCAAATGCCAAAAAATATTGTAAATCAAATTGAAAGTAAGGTATCGAATTTAGTTTTCTCAGAAATTGAAATTTTTTTTTTCAAATAATTCTTAAATTAAGATTTAAGTTATTAATATCATCTATTTATTTGAACTTAAAGGTCTTATATTATTTTGTTTTTAGTTTCTTCAATATTTTGCCTCGTCAAACGAACGAAATGTTGAAAATGTTTTAATTCTGTTTAATGTTTAAATTCTATTTAATGTTGATCTCACATGAAGTGCAAATTTATTTTTAAAAACATTCTAAATAAACATATGTAGTTTGTAGATATGTACATAGTACATACATATTATTTTAGAAAACATTGCTTATTGCATGTATGTATGTACGTTAGGGTGCACCTTATTTCTTGAACTTGCGAAATTGGGTGTACCCTAATATACTGTTACGTTTTTCCTTTAAAAACGTGGAAGGAATTCTTTTTGCAAACAACCGTAATCAAATTAATTAAAACACTTTATTTAGTTTTCCAAAGTTATATTTTTATTAACTTAAGAGTTAATCACTTTAAACACACTTTCACAAAAACTGTAAACAAACTTCACAAAACTGCTTTACAAATACTCTTAGTCACACTGTTCTCTTTATACGCGTCTTAATTAAAACTGTTTCCACAATACTCGTCCATCAGCCTTATATAGTAGAGAAGAGAGTTTCTAGCAATTTCTGCAGACGTAAACAAAGAGCTGCTGTAGTTGATTACACTAACAATGTGGCTTACGAATGTTCATGTGTGTTCCACTACATTCTCACATGATCAAGAACACACACACGTTGTACAAACAGATTATCTAAAGTTAACAGTAACAGAGAGAGAGAGAGAGAATGTAGATAAAAGAGAAACATGTTGTTATACTCTTTACTGTAAATAAGAGAAACATGTTGCTCTGCTTATAGGCACAAACAGAACAACAACAACAACGTCAACAGAAGCATTCTAGAAAACTAGGGGAAGAATTAAAAGTAGTGAACTTTGCACAATGGGGCAGATAACTCAAATATCTTTGTGAACAACTGGATATGCCATAGCGGCATATCCAGTTGTTCACAAAGACGTCTATAATTGTTTTAGCTTCTTTGTTAGGTACTGCATACACCTCAGGCCATTTGGTAAAATAGTCCATCACCACCAACACATAACGATTACCGGCCTCGCTTACAGGAAAAGGTCCTGCCACATCCATAGCTATCCGCTCAAAGGGGGCACCAGAATTGTACTGCTATAGCTGGCCACGACTTCTTCGGACTGGACCCTTGGCTGCAATACAGTTTGGACAATTAGCAATCCAGTCAGCCACACTCTGAGGACAACCAACCCAATAGAACCGCTGCTTCAGTTTCCTAGAGCAACCGTCTATTATTTTTAGACTTTCCCAGAGAGCCCAATATGACTTCATCAGCGGACTTTCCTGCGATATCTCGTTACGCGTTGGCCTCTTGTCTTCTTCTTTAGCTTGCATTATTTTTCCCAGTACTGGATCGTTCCTCTGCACTATAGACCAATCTCCACTTTATTCTACGCGCAGTAGCCGAACATCAATAACACACTCCTTTTCTTCGGTCTTAGCGCAGTGCTTACACTCTACACTGCAAGGACGTCTGGAAAGGGCATCTGCATTCCGTGATTTCCTTTCCTGTGGTCGATCGTAAAATCGTAGCTCTGTAGCCGTTCGATCCATCTTGCAAGCTGGCCTTCTGGTTGTTTGAACTGCAATAACCATCTGAGTGCGGAATGATCGGTCCTTAGTTGAAACTTCGGACCATACAGGTACTTATGGTAGTGCTTCACACATTCTACTACTGCCAGGAGTTCTCGTCTTGTAACACAGTAGTTCCTTTCGGGCTTTGAAAGAGTTCGACTGTAGTAGCCAATCACTCGTTCTGTTCCATTCACCTCCTGTGAGAGCACACCTCCAATTCCGCATGCGCTTGCGTCGATGTCGAGCACGAATTTCTCTCCGGCAACAGGATAGGCCAATATTGGTGCTGAGCAGAGTAATGTTTTCAACCTCTTAAACGCTTGCTGCTGCTCACTACCCCAATAGAACGGTCGAGACTTCTTGGTAAGCTCATGCAAACTTGCAGCCACGCCTGCGAAATTTGGAACAAATCGCCTGTAGTGCGATTCCTAGTGCATAGCCCTAGGAAGCTGCGTAATTCGTGGAGATTTGTTGGTTGCGGCCAGTGTTTGACAGCTCGTATTTTGTCCTCATCAGTCGCTATGCCATTTTCAGTTACCAAGTGCCCCAAGTATTTTACTTCATTTACACATTTCTTGGCACTTAAGGTGAGACCAGCCTCCGCTATGCGTTTAAGGACTTCCTCCAGATTTTTCAAATGTTCATCGAAGGTTTTTCCCATGACGATGATGTCATGTTTCAAGTTTTCCACTGAAGACCTTTCAATACTCGTTCCATTATGGGCATTGCAGAGTCCAAATGGCATAACGTTGAACTGCCATAGCCCATCAATTGCACTAATCGCTGTTTTCTCTTTGTCTTTCTCTGAGATATCCACCTGCCAGTAGCCGCTTTGAAGATCTAGCGTAGAAAACCATTTCGCTCCACCAAGGGGTAGCTGTCCTTTTTCGTAACATTGTTTAGCTTTCTGTAGTCAACACAAAATCTGGTGCTGCCATCTTTCTTCTTAACCAGAACCACCGGAGAGCTCCATGGACTTGCGGATGGTTCAATTACTCCACTACGCTCCATTTCGTTGACCAACTCCTTCGTCTCGCTTGGCCAGGGGAATACTCCTAGGCGCCTGTTTAATTGGTCTCGCCTCGCCCCACAGTGTGTCGCGTAGAACATGCTAGGTGGACAAAGTTATTTTATGTTATGTAAAGATGATTATACATAGTGGTAGTCATATTGAGTTATTGTTGACAGTTTTTGGTTTATTTTATGTGGGTTATTTTGTTTAAATTAGAATAAATATATTTTAAAAACTAAAATACATGCATATACTGAAATCCTTTTTAATTGATGGGGAAATATGTATTTACATGTCAAGGTAAAAATAGCTGCCTAACATTATTACTATTATCGGAGTCTTGTGATGAGTTGTAGTCATAAACACGCGAGTTTTTTTCATTCTTCGTGTATTTTAACCACTTCTCAAAAAAGGCTACCCTTCAAATAGGGTGTTCTGAAAAATTAAAAAAAATATGTTCTAGTGGAGTGTGCTAAACAATATGTATATTTTTACGAACAATAAAGATATTTCTGCGTAATGTCAAAAAACTAGCCCAGACAGAGGTGAATTTCTGCATATTCTGAAATTTTTCTTATAAAAAAAAATACGCTAAAATATATAGGATATTTAAAATAATGCTAAAAATTTAACTTTACAGATTTTTATTAAAAAGGTACATAAAAGAATAGTACTTACCCTCATTATTAATATGCATCACAAAAAATTTTAAAATATTACACAATGCTACTACAATTTGCTACTAAGTCACTAAATTCAAATTGAGTGTTTGAAAAAGTTGTATTAAAAATATGACTTCTGACCGATTTAACTCATCTATTCCGAATTTGACAAATAACCTTTTCTCGGAATTCGGAAGTGTTATTTATGTTTAGAACTCTTACAGGGACTCTTCCGTTATTGCAGGGCTTCACTAGAGCTTTTGCCGTTATGTCATTGTCGAGTTTTGATTCTACCACCCACAAACTGTTGTCCTCACAATCTCCCTCCATTCGTGCCCATATCAACGATTCTGACTGTGGTGGTAGCTTATGATGCTCGACAGCTATCAGTTTTCTAACATTGGGCTTGCTCTCGTAACCAACATTGAGGGGTATATCTATATTTCTCCAAATCATTATTTTTGGCCCCAGATGTAAACTAATGCTGTTCATAATCATAAAATCTGCACCGATTATAACTTCATCCACAATGTCGGCAACAATGAATACGTGGTTGACGTGCAGGTTGACAATGGTTACTTTAGCACTTACTTTACCATAGACTGTCGCATGCTCTCCAGTTGACGTGCGCAGGTTTACACCGCTCAAGGATTCAAGGTTTCCACGCACCAAATCGGGCCTAATAATTGACTGAGACGCCCCTGTGTCTATGGTAAAAACATGCCTTTGGCCATTGATGTATCCCCGAGCTGTAAGGTTGCTGTTTTTCTGTTGCATGACTGATATATATGAAGATTGTGGGAGCTAACTCATGCCCCGCGGAGCTAGCTCGTTTTAGTTTAACGATTGTTCTTGGGATGATTGTCTTCTCGGTGCCCTGCAATTTCGCTGGAAATGGCCTTCTTTACCGCAGTTGACTCATTTACTCTATCAGTTGCTTTGCTATAATTTTTGCTGTTTCTTGGGCTAATGCGAATGACACAGTTTCAGCAAATGTTGATTTTCGAGTGGCACACACCGCAAATTTAATATCAGGATCTCGTATACCGTTCACAAATGCTTCAATCTTGTACTGATCCAAGAAAGTCTGGTTTTCTCCAGGATAAATTTGCTCCACCAAACGTTCAATATCCAAGGCAAAGTCCTGTAAACTTTCGTTTGGTTTCTGGACCCTGCCGCGAAGTTCCAGACGGTAAATTTCCTTTTTGTGTTCGCCACCGTACTTACGCTGAAGGGCAGACATGATGTCATCAAAGTTCTTTCTATAGCTTAACGGCACACTTTCTAGGACTTCCGCGGCATTGCCTTTTAGAGCCAATATTAGTTCCAGAGCTTTCTGGTCGTTGTCCCATAGGTTCCTCTCGGCGACTGTTTCGAACTGGAACTTGAAGACATTAAACGGTTGACTGCCATCAAAGCTGGGTGTTTTTGTTTTACCGGATGTTTCCTGAACAACTCTTACTGGACTCCCCTGCTGTTGTATGTCATTCAATTTCGCTTTCAGATCGCTAATCTCCTTTCCGACTTCTTTCTCTATATCAGAAAGTTTTTTGTCAAATTTGTTCTCATTAACTTTCGCTTCTAAATCGTCAATCTTCTTTTCGACTTCATTCTCTATTTCAGTCAGTTTTTTTATCAAATTTCTCGATCTCAATCTCAACGCCATCGATGTGCTTGCAAATCGTTGCCGAAATTTCTTGAAGTTGTTTGTTTATGGATCCAGAAATTTCTACCAATTTTTCTTCTATTTGTTTGTTTTCCTGCCTTACCTCAGCAATAAGCTTCTCGTTGTTACCTGCAATTATGGTTCTCGTTTGCTTATTGTTGGTTTCTATCTTTTCCATTTTTTCCACCATCGCGGGGAACATTGAGTTTATGTCCAGGCTGCTAGTCATTGAACGGGTGCTAACCTCCATTTCTTCTTTAGTCTCAAATTCGTAAGTCGCAATGTCAATGCCTTGATTTTGGAGCCTTCTTTGAAGTTCAGCTTTGGTACCGGCTGTTGGCACGTTCATCTTTCCCAACTCCTTCTTAAGTTGGTCCAATTTTAGTTCATCTAGTTTCACCATGGTTGTTATTTTTGCAATTCCACTTCTGACACCAGTTGTTACGTTTTTCCTTTAAAAACGTGGAAGGAATTCTTTTTTGCAAACAACCGTAATCAAATTAATTAAAACACTTTATTTAGTTTTCCAAAGTTATATTTTTATTAACTTAAGAGTTAATCACTTTAAACACACTTTCACAAAAACTGCTTTACAAATACTCTTAGTCACACTGTTCTCTTTATACGCGTCTTAATTAAAACTGTTTCCACAATACTCGTCCATCGGCCTTACATAGTAGAGAAGAAAGTTTCTAGTAATTTCTGCAGACGTAACCAAAGAGCTGCTGTAGTTGATTACACTAACAATGTGGCTTACGAAAGTTCATGTGTGTTCCACTACATTCTCACATGATCAAGAACACACGTTGTACAAACAGATTATCTAAAGTTAACAGTAACAGAGAGAGAGAGAGAATGTAGATAAAAGAGAAACATGTTGTTATACTCTTTACTGTAAATAAGAGAAACATGTTGCTCTGCTTATAGGCACAAACAGAACAACAACAACGTCAACAGAAACATTCTAGAAAACTAGGGGAAGAATTAAAAGTAGTGAACTTTGCACAATGGGGCAGATAACTTAAAAATTAGTGACAATACATATGAACCCTTTTTTGTTAACGGTAAAACAATTTTTTAGTTTAAAAAACAAATGAAATAAACGTTTTATTTTTAAAATGAAAAAAAGTTAATGTGATTGTTTTATTTTAAAAACGATTTATTCAAGAATTTTTCTTTCTTAAAGGTGAGTACAATGTATATAATATAAATGCACAGTAATACATATGAATATAGCAATATTATACAGTATTATCGTGCATAAAATCTTTTAACGTATTTCGGAGTTCAAATGCTGTTGTGGATGAGCGGTTCGATGATGTAGGTTGGTATGATGGCAAAGAGTGTAGTTCATCCCTCCACTGACCCTGGATTTCTCTGTTTTCAATCGAGTGGTCAGCAAGCTCAATAGTAACATCAATTGCAACATCAAGAAGTTATGAAGCACTGTGGTGGCCAGCACAATTTTATCTGCATTTTTTGGGCTGATATGTATTGTTGTGTGTAACACTCTCCACCTGTTGGCTAATATGCCAAAAACATTTTCAATATGAACTCGAGCTTTACTTAATATTGTGTTGAACTTATCTTAATCTTGAGGCAAGTTATTTCCAGGAAATGGTCTCATTAAATTATGCTTTAATGGAAATGCGTTATCGTCAACAAAATATCATGGGAAATTTATTGAAGATCCTGGTAAATTTGAACTTTGAGGAATTTCTAGAGTGTTATTCAATAATTTTTTTCCAAAGACACTTCGAGCAAATACGCCACCATCACTTTGGCTACCTAGAGCACCCACATCCACGTATGTAAAAACGTAATTTGCTTCACAAGCTGCCATTAACACTATACTAAAAGTTTTCTTGTAATTGTAGTACAATGAACCGCTTTTGTTTGGACAAACTATGGGCACATGTTTTCCATCAATGACTCCCAGGCAATTTGGCATACCAGTTTTTACATGAAACTTGTCCGATATTGTTTTGAACTCATCAGCCGTTGGAGGCGACAAGTACACGGCATGTAGCTCATTCCAAATGGCATCACAGGTTTCATAAATGACTTTTTGAACAGTTGAAATCCCCATTTTATAAGCCCAGGCAAGAATTTGGATGCTACATCCCTGCGCCAAGTACCTATGCAGAACTGTTTTGAGTATTATATCAAAAATTGTTATAATTGTTATTGCCAAGCGTGTCTCGGGATCAATGGCTTTTCTGTTAGAAAATCGCTCCAGTTTTTCCTTTAATAGTTCCAGTAGTAAATTGAAACTACCTACATTCATCCTGGTTGCCTTAAAAAAGTGTTCATCTTTTTCTTTTAGCTGTTGTACACATGTTTTGTAAAATCCCTCTTCATCACGGGTAATATTTACTGGGCGAACCCACCATCTTCGGTTTCTTGTACTATTCGACTTATATGTTTTATGTACTTTAGATTTAGTATGAGCTTTTTTAACAATAGATGTAATTAAATTCACTAATTTTTGTTTCCCCATTTTTTATATTTTTAAACTTTGAAGTAATTTTTAATATTTATCAAAAATTTGTTCATCAGCTGTTTATAATGTTGCTGCTGCCTTCAAAATATTTATGAAGCTGACTTCAGAACAGCATTTAAAGTTGACTGCATTTGAAGCCGTGAAGTTATGAAGTCTGCTATTGTCTAAGTGTTTAGAGCTTTACTTAAAATAATTTTTAAAATCTTGTTGTGTGAGTTGAGATATCATGGGTAAGTACTAGAAGAATATACTTGATATATTACAATTTAAGATCTGACTGTAAATGTGCGGTGAAAAAAATTTTAAAAAAAATTGTTTGAAACTGTCTTACAACAATATTTTATATTAAGTAGTGTACGGCAAACTTTTTTTCTGTCATATAAATCGAGACGCTCTAATGTGCATGTTCTGTATTCTTAAATACTTGCTGCAGCGTTACCGTTGTGCTACTAAAGTCGCAATTTGAGACTTTTTCAGCTGGCCTGCGACGCAACCTGCGGCTTTTCTTAAAAATTAAAAAACTATTAAAAAAAAATATTTAAAATTTTTAATGTTTGCAATTTGCAAATGTATTAAAATGGTGCTTCCAACAAGGCGGACTTATACATACATATGTATACACTGAGTTTTACTTAAATAATCTACCGTACACATTCATCCCCAAGGTTAGGTTAGGCAGGATGCAGTCCGTATGGTCCGCGTCACTTGGGTCCAAAAAAGAGGTCTCTTTGTGATTCCTGCAAGGGAGAGAAAAGAAAAAATTCTAAACCACCAATATATAAGAGGCTCAGTTAGAGCCAGCCAGTTGCACCAATAAAAGAGCAAATTTTATGAATGTTGATATTCGAGATCTCTGATAAATCATGTAAGAAAGGGAATCTCAGATGGAGTGTTCTAATATCAGCAAGGGTTGGACAGTGGCAGAGAAAGTAAGTGATGGATTCTTTCTCCTGTACGTTGTGACAGCTTCTGCAGTAGTCATTGCTTTAAAGATTAAGTCTAGCATGTAAACCTATTAACCAGTGTCCTGTGAGTACTGAGATAAGGGTGCAAAGTCTATGGCACGGAAAGCTGACCAAGATTGCAGAACGCTTACAATCGTAAGTTGGCCATGTAAGTCTAGACTTAGAACAGGTCATTTCTGTGGGCCAGTTGACCTAAAAGGAAACTGATTAATGAGCAGTTTGCATGCTGATTGCGGTAGACCTATAAATTGGTCAATGTTCTCCTGACCAAGGACAGCATTACCTTTTGCTTGGTTTTCCGCAGTGATGTTGCCTGGTACATTACTATGACTGCGTACATTGTTTTACTTTTGCCCCAAAAAGTGGGATATCAGTGGTTAAAATAGGTAAGGGTTTTTTTAGAAATCTCAATCTCATATATTAACAAGTAAAAGTGTTATATTCGGCTATGCCGAATCTTATATACCCACCATCAAGTTGTCTTAAATTTAGAAATATCTCTCATATATCTACGGGGGTGCAGCTAATTCAAAATGTGGACCAAATTCAAAAAAGTTGTTACGCTAGTTGGTATTGTTAGTAAAATATTTGGACTAAATTCGGTTGCAGGAGCTTTATAGTTCATCATTTAAAGTGTTTTCCCTAGTATTTACTTTGAACAAAATTCGGTATCGTAACCTGGTATGGTTTTACATTAATAAATTGTTACATGCTTTTCGTTTATTAAGCTAGTTAGGATAAACATGCTGATAGTAATGCGACAGGTTCATATATTTTGTTAGGAGTTCCTAATTCATCCACCGTATATAAATTCTGGACATTTGTGCAATCTTAATATGCTGCTTGTACCTCCGAATCTTTTTGATTGTAGATATAACAAGTAAGAGTGCTATGTTCGGCTATGCCGAACCTTAAATACCCTCCACCAATGGTGTTACAAGTGTGTATGATTCTGAAGACTGATTTAGGTGAATCCTACAAAAATAGTAATATATGTATATTGATTTTCTAATCTGAAAAAGTTTCAAATTTCGTGTTAATTGGACGCCTTTTAAATGTATGTATGTCCTCATACATTTTATTTTTAGGCGATATATGAATAATACTTTAATTAGTGAAAAACCATGTTTTATATTGGGTCTACATTTTGGAGGTAGATTGAAATACAAACAATTTCAGAAATTACAAAACATTTCGCACCTTGAGAGAACCGATTAAATGGTTGCTTTAATGAGAATATTTAGCGGACCTATTTAGATTAAACTTTTGGCAACAACACTTATGTAAGATATGAATAAAGGCCATCATAATGTTCAAAAGTCACTTATTTAAGACATATTTCATTATGCTGATATCAAGTTTGATGAGCTTCTAGATGGCATACCGGCATAATTTATATGTATAGGTATTATATATTAATAGTGTTCTACGAAGTACAATATTAAATTGCAACATATAGTTCTACTTACAACTGAGATATAGCCAAAACTCGAAATTTTATGCTAATATACCAATTCACCAATAGGTAAAAGGGTATTATAAGTTTGTCATTCAGTTCGTAATTTTTTTATTATTCGTCTTAGACCCCATCAAAATTATACCGATCGACTCAGGAGAGTCGATTTAGCCATGTCCGTCTGTCTGTCTGTTGAAATCAAGTTTGTCTAGCTCCTGGTGGGTGTACCCAGACGAATTATACACCAGATTTTAGGGAATTTCCCTACGCAGCACGTTATTTAATTTCATTAAAATCCAGTAAAAAAAAAAATTTAATTCTCATCGAATTTTGAATTTTGGCAAGATCACTGGTGTTTATGGACCGATTTTAATAAAATTTAATAGCGTGTTGCATTCGAGTATTTTCTAAAATCTGATATATAATTAAAATTTTTTTTTAATATACCGTTTTTTAAAAAAAAAAACTTTTTAAAATTTGTCAATTTGCGTACATCGATAACTTTTGCTTTTTCGATATCTCGGTTATTGATCTACCGATTTTGATGAAATTCAGTAGTGCGCTGCGTTGAATGATTTCCTAAAATTTGACATGAAGTTCAAAAAACTTTTTTTTAAAAACACAGTTTTTTGACGAAATTCAAAACTTTTTTTTTAAAAATACAGGTTTTAAAAAAAAATTGTTTAAATTCTCATCGAATTTTGAATTTTGGCGATATCTCTGATGTTTATAGACCGATTTTCATAAAATTTAATAGCATGTTACGTTGGAGTATTTTCTAGAATCTCATATCTAATTAAATTTTTTTTTTAATACTGTTTAAAAAAAATAAAAATTTAAATTTCTCAATTTGCGTACATCGGTAACTTTTGCTTTGGCGATATCTCAGTTATTAATCTGTGCTGCGTTGAATGATTTCCTAAAATTTGATATACAGTTCAAAAAACTTGTTTTTTTAAACACAGTTTTTTGACGAAATTCAAAACTTTTTTTTGAAAAGCACAGGTTTAAAAAAAAAAAAATTTGTTTAAATTCTCATCGAATTTTGAATTTTGACGATATCTCTGGTATTAATGGACCGATTTTGATAAAATTTAATAATATGTTGCGTTGGAGTATTTTGATATATAATTCAATATTTTTTTTTAATACTATTTAAAAAAAAATTAAAATATGTCAATTGGCGTAAATCGATATCTTTTGCTTTGGCGATATCTCGTTTATTGCTCCACCGATTTTGATGAAATTTAATAGCATGCTGCAATGGAGTATTTTCTAAAATCTGATATATAATTCGATTTTTTTTAAATATTGTTTTTTAAAAATTGTTTTCTAAAATATCTCAAATTTGTGTACATCGACATATTTTGCTTTGGCGATATCTCAGTTACTGATCTACCGATTTTGATGAAATTCAATAATGTTGCAGCGTTGAATGATTTCTTAAAATTTGATATACAGTTCAAAAAACTTTTTTTAAAAAAACATAGTTTTTTGAAAAAACATAGTTATTTTGAAAAATACAGTTACTAAAAAAAAATGTAATTCTCATCGAATTTTGAATTTTGGCGATATCTCTGGTTTTTATAGAAAATAAAAAATTTTTAATTTAGCATCGAATTTCGTGTTTGGGCTATATCTCAGTTGTAAGTAGAACTGCTGCAATTTAATAGTGTACTTCGTAGAACACTATTAACATCTAAAATCTATACATATAAGTTATGTCGGTATGTCATCTAGAAGCTCATCAAACTTGATTTCAGCATACCGAAATATCATATCTTATGTAACTGTTGTTACCAATATTCTCATAAAAGCAACCATTAAATCGGTCCTCTAATTTTAAAGATATATGCACTTAAATACGACCTCTCTCAAGGTGCGAAATGGTACAATGTTGTGTAATTTCTGAAATTGTTTGTATTTCATTCTACCTCCAAAATGTAGACCCAATATAAAACAAAGTTATTCACTGATTAAAGTATTATTCATGTATCGCCTAAAAATTAAATGTATGAGGCGTGTTAATTATCAAGATTTCAAACTTTTTCAGATTCGAAAATCAATATACATATATTAGTATTTTTGTAGGATCTACCTAAATCAGTCTTCAGAAACATACATAGTTGTAATTGACCAAAAACTTACTTTTGTAACACCATTGGTGAAGGGTACTTAAGGTAACACAGCACTCTTACTTGTTTTATTTTCTATAAACACTAGAGATATCTCCAAAATTAAAAATTTCGATGAGAATTATTTTTTTTAATAACTGTACTTTTCAAAATAACTATGTTTTTTCAAAAAACTATGTTTCTGTTAAAGTTTTTTGAACTGTATATCAAATTTTAGGAAATCAATTAATGCAACACACTATTGAATTTCATCAAAATTGATAAACCAATAACCGAGATATCGCCAAAGCAAAATATATCGATGTACGCAAATTGGCATATTTTAGAAATATTTTTTTTAACAATATTTAAAAAAAAATAAATTATATATCAGATTTTAGAAAGTGCTATTTAATTTCATCAAAATCGGTTTATAAACACCAAAGATATCGTCAATTCAAAATTCGATGAGAATTAAACTTTTTTTTTAAAAAACTGTATTTTTCAAAAAAAAAAAAATAATTTCGTCAAAAAATTGCGTTTTTTTTTAAGTTTTTTGAACTGTATATCAAATTTTAGGAAATCATTCAACGCTGCAACACTATTGAATTTCATCAAAATCGGTAGATCAATAACTGAGATATCGAGAAAGCAAAAGTTATCGATGTACACAAATTGACAAATTTTCAAAAAAAATTAAAAAAAAAACAGTATTTAAAAAAAATGAATTATATATCAGATTTTAGAAAATACTGCAACGCAACATGCTATTAAATTTTATCAAAATCGGTCTATAAACACCAGAGATATCGCCAAATTCGATGAGAATTTAATTTTTTTTATACCCTTCACCAATAGGTGAAAGGAAAGTGTTCGTAGACCCCATAAAAATTATACCGATCGAATCAGATTTGGGAGAAGAATCGATTAAGCAATGTCCGTCTGTCTGTCTGATTGTCTGTCCGTCCGTCTGTCTGTCTGTTGAAATCAAGTTTCTGAAGCCCCAGGAGGATGGACCTACATAAATTATATATCAGATTTTAGGAAGTTCTCCCGCAATGAACGATATTAAATTTCATTAAAATCGGTTTATAAACACCGAAAATATCGAAAAAAATACCAAAAATTCAACGAAAATTTAAAAATTTTTGATTGAAACACACTTTTAAATAAAAAGAGAAAAAATATACTCCTGGTGTACATGTGATAATATATTATAATATATTATATGGTTCCCCAAAGCACTCTGTAAAATTTTATCAAAATCGGGCCATAAACAACTGAGATATCGCCAAAACACTAAATCTGATGTATTGCAAATTGCCCAAAGTACGCATTAGAGAATGTTTGTTGAAAAAATTAAATGCAGAAATAGGAAAAACCATCCTCCTTTAGCACGGACATACATAAATTTTATATCAGATTTTAGGAAAATACACTTCCAAGTACGTTATTAAATTTTATCAAAAGCGGTCCATAAACAAATGAGATATCGCCAAAATACTACTTGTGATGTACATCAAATTGCCCAAAGTACGTGTCTAAGAAATTTTGTTTACATTTTTTAAGTATTGTTTTAGCGATATCTCAGGTGTTTATGGAGCGATTGTGATTTGACATCGTTCCTTGTTGGAGGATTTCCTAAAATCTGATACATAAACTCTACAAATCTGATTATGAATACTATTCAAATAGTACCGATCGACTCAGAATCGGCAGGAGAATCGATTTGGCGACGTCCGACCGTCTGTCTGTTTGTCTGTCCGTCCGTCTGTTTGTCTGTCCGTCCGTCTACCTCTCTGTCCTTTTTATACCCTTCACCAATAGGTGAAAGGGTATTATAAGTTTGTGATTCCGTTTGTAATTTTTTATTAGTGATCGTAGACCCCATACAAATTATACCAATAGACTCAGAATCGGGAGGAGAATCGATTAACCGATGTCCGTCTGTCTGTCTGTCTGTCCGTCCGTCTGTCTGTCTGTCTGTCTGTTGAAATCAAGTTTCTGAAGCCCTTGGAGGATGGACTTACATAAATTATATATCAGATTTTAGGAAATTCTCCCGCAATGAACGCTATTAAATTTCATTAAAATCGGTTTATAAACACCGAAAATATCGAAAAATACCAAAAATTAGACGAAAATTTTAAAATTTTTGATTGAAACACACTTTTAAATAACAAACGAAAAAAGATACTCCTGGTGTACATGTGATAATATGTTATATATCAGATTGTAGGAAATAGTTTCCCAAAGCACTTTTATCAAAATCGGTCCATAAACAACTGAGATATCGCGAAAACACTGAATTTGTTGTATCGCAAATTGCCCAAAGTTCGCATTAGAGAATGTTTGTTGAAAAAATGAAATGCAGAAATAGGAAAAACCTCCTTTAGCACGGACCTACATAAATTTTATATCAGATTTTATGAAATTCCCCCGCCAAGCACGTTATTAAATTTTATCAAAAGCGGTCCATAAACAATTGAGATATCGCCATAACACTACATTTAATGTACTGCAAATTGCCCAAAGTACGTGTCTAAGAAATTTTGTTTACATTTTGTAAGTATTGTTTCAGCGATATCTCAGGTGTTTTTGGACCAATTGTGATGAAATTTGACATCGTTCTTTGTGTGAGAATTTTCTAAAATATATACTTCACAAATCTGATTACGAATACCATATAAATTGTACCGATCAACTCAGATTCGGCAGGATCTGTTTGTCTGTCTGTCCGTCCGTCTGTTTGTTTGTCCGTCCGTCCGTCTGTTTTTTTTGTCCGTCCGTCTACCTGTCTGTAATTTTTTCTGTTGCAGTCAAGTTTTTGGAGCTCCTGTTTTGTCGATAACTCAGGTGTTTATTTTGATGAAATTTAATAGCGTCCTTCGCAGGGGATTACCTAAATCCTGATGCATTCGGTAATTTGTGGTAGATATACAGCCATGTCACAGAACACAATTCCGTTCGGAAGTGGAATGAATTCCGTATTTTGCTTCTATAGAAAAAGCATTCCGAAAAAGTTTTTCGGAATGAAACCACTTTCAATTTTCTATGTGGAATTGATATTTTAAGCATTTTCAAGGTGTACAAAGTACTTATAATACCTTTTTATTTGTAAATTATTTTGTTTTTTTGTTTATTTTTCTAAAATAAATTTTCTTTGATTAAAATTTAACAAAAAAATTGCATTTTTCTAAATACTTCCTCAATGATAAAAGAAAAACACGGAATTTGTTTATTTAGTGTTGCCGTACTTTTAGTTTGTAAGTTTTTCTAAAAAAAACTTTATTTTTCTAAAATAAATTTTCTTTGATTAAAATTTAACAAAAAAATTGCATTTTTCTAAATACTTCCTCAATGATAAAAGAAAAACACGGAATTTGTTTATTTAGTGTTGCCGTACTTTTAGTTTGTAAGTTTTTCTAAAAAAAACTCTAGTGGCATCACGTAAAACAAGAAAAGTCACAAAACGGAATTATAACAATTTAAAAAAAATTGCCGCAGAAACATTAACATCTACATAAAATTGAAATAAATAATCATGTAAGTATTTGAACATTTATTTTTAAATTTTGAAAGCATTTTTAAACATATTGCCTTTCGTAGGGGTAAACATCGAAGTGCAAATCAAGAAAAAATTTTCATTGATTTCATGGAACGTCATCAAGATATTGCCCGAGGATACGTAAAAGGAGATCGGGTTATGGTGGAGTCGTTGTGGTCTGAATCGGCAAACGAATTAAATTTAAGTGAACCACCAACCAAAGATGTTAATGGCTGGAAGAAAGCATGGGCCGATTGGAAGACGTACGTGAAGAAGAAGATGTGTCACAACAAAAAAGAAAACCAAAAGACTGGCGGTGGTGAGTACAATAAATATATTTTGACGGATCTAGAGGAATCCCTGACACGAATAAGCGGTATATACAAAAGCGTTGATGGTATAAGCGGCGCCAAAAGTTTTGCAGAGTTTGATGAAATTTTGTATCTATACGATTCGGAAAAAGAAAATGAAGAACTCGATTTACGCCCCTCTACATCAAACCGAGCACCGGCAAAGAGAGAAAGATCCCAATCACCTTTCCCAGATCTGAAAAAATCTCAAGGCTGTGCACACCACGTCCGGATCCGGAAAGTTCCTCGTTGCCTCCCACAACACCGCCAATTGTTTCAAAAAGAGCCAGACCAAACACTCCATCTAAACCTGATGTCAACAGCCTTTTAGTAGAGGAGAACCAACATTTAAAAAACCTCGTACAAGTAATGACTCAAAAACTTGCTGAGGAAAAAAAAATGACAATGTTATTGGAAGAGCAACGTAACCAAATGTTAACCCAAAACCAAATGCTTGATAGGCTTTGAAATATTTTAGAAAAAAATATCAATGCTAAGCAGACTAATGACATGGAAGTCCGAAAGATTTTGTGTGAAAAAAATAAGTTTAAACTGAAATTAATAGAACTCGAAACTTTAAAACTGGAAGTAGAGCTTTGTCAGCTTTATGTGGGTACCATCAATACAGCCCACAATTCCAGGAATTTGGTATTTTCCATAAAAAACGATTTTGACTTTTTCTTCTCCTCGTCAGACATTTGTAGTCTTATCAATTGCGGGCATATAAGAGCTTCTATTAAATAAATTATTCTCCACAATATCAGAGAAACTGTGCTTCTTGCAAGACTTATATCAACATCTTTTGCTGTAGTTAATAACATTGGAATTGTAGTTAATAACATTGGAATTGTTTGGTAATCCATGTATGCTTACCTATAACACCCTGAAAAGAACCAGTTGCCAGAAACCTAAGTGCAGTTGCCAACTGTAGCATCGGTGGAATTGTCGAGCTGGGAAGATCGTTATAAAGTTTGTCCAATATCATAACGAAGGCCTCTTTATTCACTCGGTAATAGCCGATAAAACAGTAATTAATTTTTTTTTTAATAATTTACAGATATTTATTTGTAAATACTTATACTGAGCTAGGATACGACAAAGGATCTGGAGCATCCCTTAAAACTCTGCGTCGTATTTTTTCTACACTTATTTTATTTTCTTCTGCTGCTACAATTATTGATATTCCGGGCATTTTTATTACAGGTTTTGCCTTTAAATTTTTTTAATTCAATTCACAAATTTCACAAACTTTTAATTTGAAAACAAATACTTAAATATTGCTGTATTTTAGGATCAGCTGTTTTTTGTTTTGCTATATTCGTCGTTGCGTTGCCATACTTAATACATAAAAAGTGGTTTCATATTTTTTTGTGGTTTACTGAAATCGAACGGAATCTATAGAAGCTTAAACCATTCCGATCGGAATTGTAACTACGGAATCATGTCAATTCCGAACGGAATTCATGACATGCCTGATAATTTAGCGTTTAAGCGATCGACAATGATAAAATTCAGGCTGTAAAATCCAGGAGCTCCACAAATCTGATTTTAGCAGACAGACACTCTGCATTAATCTTAATTTTGTGTCTGACTTTTGAACATTATGATAACATTTGAGAATGTATTATATATCAAATTATTGGTAATCTTCCTAGGAAGCACAAAAATGCAGCTAACTACATGATATCCGTTCAAAACCTACATATGTATGTATGTATCTCACGTATCAACGAAATTTTAATTAATTAAATCTGTTCACTTTTGACAACTGCTTCCGTATAACTTCGCCTAAGGCAATCTCTTAGTAGCTTATAAATGACAAATTATAATAGATACGATGATGACATTTAGTAAACGTTGTTCAATATCGTTATTCAAAATAAGCTTTCTAGAGGGACAACATTTGACAAAAGTATTTCTGATCTCTTGAAAAGTTCGGTATTGAAAATGGGCGAGCTCGGTTCACATATAGTGAAATCTCCCATATAACCCCGACCGGGAATCACTTTAATGCTGATAAATTAAATTACATAATTCCACAAAGAACTAGAGCAAAACTTTCCACACATCCATCAGACAGATCGGAAGAACAATACATCCCAAATATTATTGAAGTATTCATTTTTATTAGTTAACTAACTAACAGATTAATAAGTAAATCTTCAATAACTTTTCCGACAAAGCTGATATCCACCCATTCAAAAGCTATATGTTTCACGTATGTATCTAAAACTAAGAGTGTATACCCTATAATTCTAAGGATTGTATACATTGACAAAACAATCATTGTTAAAGCTTTGATCTGAATCAGTCCGCTAACTTCAGAGTTTTACATTACTAATCAAGAACTTTAACTAGTTGGATGATACTTACGAATTAAAGTACACAACCCTTACTGGGCATCAAATCGATGTGCTCTTGCAAATCTAAGGGCATCTACATTTGAAAGCAGTTTTTCTGCATGGTTTATCTGATCTATCGAACTTTATTAAATGTTCGTAAAATAGACCAGTGGTGTCAATTATGATTGTGTTGGTGAGATTACTCTTGACTCTTACATTCCTAGCGGGACAAATGTGCGGTTGCGATGCCTATATTTTGAACTGAGAAAAAATTGCAGCAAAATACGAAGACAAGTATTTTTTATTTATCAATGCGGATTTTAAAAAATAAGAAATAGATGAGGTTAATTTTATTTATTTTCATGTAGAAACATATTAATCTTCACGATTATTAAATAAATTTTACTTTACCGTTATTGTCTAATTAATAAATAAATACAATTTGAACTTTGCATAGGCAAATAAAGTCAACATACATGAATACATTGGCTCAAAGCTAATTTTATGCAGAAAAAAAGATATTTTATTTAAAAATATTTCCTCAGTTTTTACCTGAACATTTTGATAGTTTAAATAAATAAATAAACAATTTTTGCAAAAAGCCTACATTATGAAATTTTCAAAAAGATGCACCTAATACATATTTATTGTATACTAGCTTTATAACCCGCTACTTCGTTAGCGGTACAATTTGAATGGACAAAGTTACAAAATTTACCAAAATTATTTTTTACTTGCTTATCGATTCCGATATAATTAAAATTATGTATGTATTAGTTCTAAAGATACATATAGGTCAAAATAGGTGCCTACCCTCTACTGGTGTCATTTTCAGAAAAGTACTAAACACTTGCGTAGCTGATCCAATTTTGATTGCTAACCCAATTTAAATTTTGAATATTTAGCGTTACAAAAATTTTCTTTTTACCCGCTTTTTACCTCTAGTAGGCCAAATTTAAAAAATACCGAATACGTATCCTTATATTTTTATTGCTGGTTTAAATCCATTTTTGGTTATTTTTAACCCCTTAATTGAAAAAAGTACCAAACACCTGTCTCATATTTTTTAAATGTCAATCAATTATAAATTATTATTCTACCTTCATTGATTTAAACAATATGCAGAGCTTAAAAAAAAACTATCTTTAAATTTTTACTCGTTTTTGTCTTTTTCTATCCCATTAGTCGAAAAAGTACCAAACACGTATTTGATAAGTGTTTAATTTGCAAAAAGTACCGAATACTTGTCCCTTAATTTTAAGTGCTGATCTTAGACCATGTTTGTTTCTACCACTTTTGGTTTAGAAGGTATAATGCCATCGATTTTTCCCTTTTTTACTTTTATTGAAAAAAGTACCAAACACTTATTTAAAAAACCTACCTTTAAATATGTTCACGTTTTTACCCTTTTGAACCCCATTTATAGTAAAAGTACCAACCACATGTTTAATATTTTTTGAATACTTTGTGCCACAGTGAGTCTTTATGTGTATTAGTTTAAAAGATACGTATGGGTTAAAAAAGTACCAAAATATAGTTTTTAAACATTTTCACCCTTATTAGTGCCATTTCCAAAAAAGTACCGAACACATGTCCCCTTATTTTTTTTATCCGATCCAAATTCAACTTCAACATTGTTTTTATCTATGTTATTTTCGGAGATATGATATTAATTTGTACCATTTTCTTCCCTGTTTTACCCATGAACGGCCAAATTTTAAAAACTTACCGAACTCGTTTTCCTTAATTTTTAGTGCTGACCATAGACCAATTTAATTTTTGTTTCTATCACTTTTGATTAAGTAGATATTGCGTTATCGAGTACCAAAATATAGTTTTTACGATTTTTCTCCCTTATTAATTTTATTTTCAAAAAAGTACCAAACACGTGTCCCATTTTTTTTTTTTTGTCAGACGATCTAAATCCAATTTCAACATCGTTTCTAATGATATTAGTTTTGGAGATATGGTGTTATTATAATTTATCCATTTTCTACCCTGTTTTACCCCTAAGCGGCCGAATTTTAAAAAATGACCGAAACCGTGTCCTTTAATTTTTAGTGCTGATTCCAGGCTAATTCAATTTTTGTTTCTATCACTTTTGGTTTAAAAGATATTACGTAACCGATTTTTCCACTTTTTAACAAATAAATTAAAAAAGTACCAAACAATATGAATCGACCCGTCTGTAAATTATACTTCTGGCTTCGTTAGCCAAAATGAAATTCATAGTTTAACAAGTAAGAGTGGTATATTCGGCTTTGCCGAATCTTGGATACCCTTCACCAATGGTGTTCCAAAAGTAAAGTACAAAATCGTAAGAATATATTGATAATTATAAAGTTTCTGATTACTGACTTAGTTGAGCCCCACACAAATGCTTGATATGTATATCAATTTTCTTTTTGTTCATACTAAATGTAATTCCTAGCAATATTTAGCTATATCGGAAAACGAAAAGCTTTTCGGTGGCGTCATTATCTGGAATAGTTATGGACACAAAGGTTAGGATGGGCAGGTAGAGAATACTTATTTAAGCCAGCCAGTTGCTTCGATATATGTGTCTATTTTAAGAACACTTAATAAAAGATGCTTCAAAATGTAGATGCCCTTAGATTTGCAAAAGCATATCGATTTGATGAAGATTAAGTATTCTGGCATGCAACCAAAAAACACAGTGCCCAGTGAGGGTTGTGTACTT
Source organism: Stomorhina lunata (assembly GCA_933228675.1). Classification (NCBI taxonomy): domain Eukaryota; kingdom Metazoa; phylum Arthropoda; class Insecta; order Diptera; family Rhiniidae; genus Stomorhina; species Stomorhina lunata. The sequence goes on from OW121745.1 coordinate 2,775,372, forward strand.
TAATTCGTACGAATTATGCAACTAGTAAAAGTTCTTGATTAGCTATGTAAAACTTTGAAGTTAGCGGACTGATTTAGGTCAAAGCTTTAACAATGATTGTCAATGTATACAAGCCTTAGAATTATAGGGTGTATATCTTAGTTTTAGATACATACGTGAAATATATAGCTTTTTAATGGATGGATATCAGCTTGTCGGAAAAAGTTATTGAAGATTTACTTATACTCTGAAGTTAGTTAACTAATTAAGATGAAAACTTCATTAATAATATTTGGGATGTATTGTTCTTTCGATCTGCACGATGGATGTGTGGAAAGTTTTGCTCTAGTTCTTTGTGCAATTATAACGTGATTTAATTTATCAGCATTAAAGTGATTCCCGGTCGGGGTTATATGGGAGATTTCACTAAATGTAAACCGAGTTGGACCATTTTCAATACCGAACTTTTCAAGAGATCAGAAATACTTTTGTCAAATGTTGTCCCTCTAGAAAGTTTATTTTAGGCGCTATCACCCTGAATAACGACATTGTACAATGTCTTTATACTAAATGTCATCATCGTATCTATTATAATTTGTCATTTATTAGCTACTAAGAGATTGCCTCAGGCGAAGTTATACGGAAGCAATTGTCAAAGGTGAACGGATTTCTCCCAATTGCAATTAAAAAATTTAAATTTTCGTTGATATGTGAGATACATACATACATATGTAGATTTTTGATAGGATATCATGTACTCAGTTGCATTTTTGTACTTCCTAGGAAGATTACCTACAATTTGATATATAATACATTCTCAAATGTTATCATAATGTTCAAAAGTCGGACACAAAATTAAGATAAATGCAGTGTGTCTGTCTGCTAAAATCAGATTTGTGGAGCTCCTAGAAGGTATAACATATGCATATCGACAAAACAGGAGCTCCAAAAACTTGACTACAAGAGAAAAAAGGACAGACATGTAGACGGACGGACGGACAGACAAACAGACGGACGGACAGATAAACAGACAGACAAACAGACAGACGGACAGACGTCGCGAAATCGATTATCCTGCCGATTCTGAGTCGATCGGTACAAGTTGAATGGTATTCATAACCAGATTTGTAGAGTTTATACATTAGATTTTAGGAAATCCTCCCACAAAGAACGCTGTCAACTTTCATCACAATCGGCCCATAAGCACTGGGATATCGCTGAAACAATACTTAAAATACAATACAAAATGTCAACAAAATTTCTTAGACACGTACTTTGGGGAATTTGTTGCACATCACAAGTAGTGTTTTGGTGATATCTCAGTTGTTTATGGACCGCTTTTGATAAAATTTAATAACGTGCTTGGCGGAAGAATTTCCTAAAATCTGATATAAAATTTATGTATGTCCGTGCTAAAGGAGAATGGTTTTTCATATCTCTGCATTTCATTTTTTCAACAAACATTCCCTAATGCGTACATTGGGCAATTTGCAAAACATCAGATTTAGTGTTTTGGCGATATCTCAGTTTTAGGACTGATTTTGAGGTTTATGGACTGATTTTGATAAAATTTTACAGAGTGCTTTGGGGAACAATTTCCTACAATCTGATATATAATATATTATCACATATACAAAAGGAGTATCTTTTTTCTCTTGTTATTTAAAAGTGTGTTTCAATCAAAAATTTTAAAATTTTCGTCTAATTTTTGGTATTTTTTCGATATTTTCGGTGTTTATAAACCGATTTTAATTAAATTTAATAGCGTTCATTGCGGGAGAATTTCCTAAAATCTGATATATAATTTATGTAGGTCCATCCTCCAGGGGCTTCAGAAACTTGATTTCAACAGACAGACAGACAGACGGACAGACATCACTTACCCGATTTTGAGTCGATCGCTATAATTTTTATGGGGTCTACGATCACTAATAAAAAAATTACAAACGAAATCACAAATTATAATACCCTTTCACCTATTGGTGAAGGGTATAAAAAAGACTACCCTTGAATATTTTCTCGTTTTTGTCTTTTTGTACCTCATTTATCGTAAAAGTACTAATAATTGTCTAAAAAATACTTGTCTAATAATTCTTTTTTACTGTCGACTGTGACGTTAACTGTGTCACTATGTTCATTATTTCAAAAGATATAGGTTAGAAACACCAAAATACAGTTTTTATCCTTTTTTAACACTTATTAGCACCATATTCAAATAAGTACCAAACTCGTGTCCCCTTTTTTTCCAGCCGATCCGAAGCAAATTTTAACGTTGTTCCTATCGCTTTTAATTTCGGAGATATGACGTTACTAATTTTCAGTTTTTTGCCCTGTTTTATATCAAAAACTGACAAATTAACAAAAGTACCAAATACGCGTCCCTAAATTTTAAGTAACGATCTCAGACCAACAAAGTTTTTGTTTCTATCACTTTTGTCTTAGAAGATATATTTTTTTAGATTTTTACCTCTAAAATTAAAAAAGTACCAAACACGTATTTTATTTTTTCAATGTTAATCGACCAGTCAATAAATTATCCTTCCGGCTTCATTAGCTTGAAAGATATTCATAGCTAAAAAGCAAAAAACCTACCCTTGAAAATGTTCCCTTTTTTACCCTTTTGGACTCCATTAATTACAAAAGTACCAAATACGTATTTAATAGTTTTTATACCCTTCACCAATAGGTGAAAGGGTATTATAAGTTTGTGATTCCGTTTGTAATTTTTTTATTAGTGATCGTAGACCCCATAAAAATTATACCGATCGACTCAGAATCGGGAGGAGAATCGATTAAGCGATGTCCGTCTGTCTGTCTGTCTGTCTGTCTGTCCGTCCGTCTGTCTGTCTGTCTGTTGAAATCAAGTTTCTGAAGCCCCTGGAGGATGGACTTACATAAATTATATATCAGATTTTAGGAAATTCTCCCGCAATGAACGCTATTAAATTTCATTAAAATCGGTTTATAAACACCGAAAATATCGAAAAAATACCAAAAATTAGACGAAAATTTTAAAATTTTTGATTGAAACACACTTTTAAATAACAAGAGAAAAAAGATACTCCTGGTGTACATGTGATAATATGTTATATATCAGATTGTAGGAAATATTTTCCCAAAGCACTCTGTAAAATTTTATCAAAATCGGTCCATAAACAACTGAGATATTGCCAAAACACTAAATTTTATGTATCGCAAATTGCCCAAAGTACGCATTAGGGAATGTTTGTTGAAAAAATGAAATGCAGAAATAGGAAAAAACCATCCTCCTTTAGCACGGACATACGTACATTTTATATCAGATTTTAGGAAATTCCCCCACCAAGCACGTTATTAAATTTTATCAAAAGCGGTCCATAAACAATTGAGATATCGCAATAACACTACATTTGATGTACAGCAAATTGCCCAAAGTACGTGTCTAAGAAATTTTGTTTACATTTTGTAAGTATTGTTTCAGCGATATCTCAGGTGTTTATGGACCGATTGTGATGAAATTTGACATCGTTCTTTATGGGAGGATTTTCTAAAATCTGATATATATACTCCACAAATCTGATTATGAATACCATTCAAATTGTACCGATCAACTCTGAATCGGCACAAGAATCGATTTCGCGACCTCCGTCCGTCTGTCCGTCCGTCTGTTTGTTTGCCCGTCCGTCCGTCTGTTTGTTTGTCCGTCCGTCTACATGTCCGTCCGTCTACCTGTCTGTCCTTTTTTCTGTTGTAGTCAAGTTTTTGGAGCTCCTGTTTTGTCGATATCTCAGATGTTTATTTTGATGAAGTTTAATAGTGTCCTTCGCAGGGGATTATCTAAATCCTGATGCATTCTGTAATTTGTGGTAGATATAATTTAGCGTTTAAGCGATGGTGTTTTGAACGACAATGAAATGAAATTCAGGGTGGGACAATTCAGGAGCTCCACAAATCTGGTTTTATTTAGCAGACAGGCACACTGCATTTATCTTAATTTTGTGTCTGACTTTTGAACATTATGATAACATTTGAGAATGTATTATATATCAAATTATAGGTAATCTTCCTAGGAAGTACAAAAATGCAGCTGATTACATGATATCCATTCAAAACCTACATATGTATGTAAGTATCTCACATATCAACAAAAATTTAAATTTTTTAATTGCAATTGGGAGAAATCCGTTCACGTTTGATAATTGATTCCGTATAACTTCGCCTAAGGCAATCTCTTAGTAGCTAATAAGTGACAAATTATAATAGATACGATGATGACATTTAGTATAAAGACGTTGTACAATATTGATATTCAGGACAATAGCGCCTAAAATAAACTTTCTAGAGGTACAACATTTGACAAAAGTATTTCTGATCTCTTGAAAAGTTCGATATTGAAAATGGGCGAGCTCTATTCACATTTAGTGAAATCTCCCACATAAACCAGACCGGGAATCGATTTAATGCTGATAAATTAAATCATAATAAAATTGCACAAAGAACTAGAGCAAAACTTTCCAAACATCCATCGGACAGATCGAAAGAACTAAACATCCCAAATATTATTGATGAAGTGTTCATTTTAATTAATTAACTAACTTCAAATTAATAAGTAAACTTTTCCGACAAAGCTGATAACCATCCATTCAAAAGCTATATATTTCACGTATGTATCTAAAACTAAGAGTGTATACCCTATAATTTGAAGGCTTGTATACATTGACAATCATTGTTAAAGCTTTGACCTAAATCAGTCCGCTAACTTCAGAGTTTTACATAACTAATCAAGAACTTTTACTAGTTGGATAATTCGTACGAATTAAAGTGCACAACCCTCACTGGGCACAGCGTTTTTGGGTTGCATGTCAGAATACTTAAACTTCATCAAATCGATGTGCTATTGCAAATGTAAGGGCATCTACATTTTGAAGCATCTTTTCTGCATGGTTTATCTGGTCTATCGAACTTTATTAAATGTTCGTAAAATATGTGTCTATTTTATTTCGAAGCTACTGGCTGGCTTAAATATGCATTCTCTACTTGTAGTCTAGTAATCATTATCTTTCACAAAGGGACCACTTTAGAACCCAAGTGAAGCTTCCCTAGACATCAGCCACCTGCCCAACCTAACCTTTGGGTGCATAACTATTCTAGATGAGGACGCCACCGAAAAGGTTTTCGTTTTCCGACTCTTAACTTTGAAGACTCTTTGCATATAATACTAGTATAACCAAATATTGCTACGAATTACATTAAGTACTTTTGGAACACCATTGGTGAAGGGTATCCAAGATTCGGCAAAGCCGAATATACCACTCTTACTTGTTTAATACTTAGTTCAAAAGATACATATGGGTTAAAAATAGTATTAAAATATAGTTTTTACCTTTTTTTATCCTTATTAGTGCCATTTTCAAAAAAGTACCAAACACGTGTCCATTTATTTTTTTAGCATCGTTTGCATCGGTGTTGGTTTCGGAGATATGATGTTACTAATTTCTCCTGATTCTTCCCTGTTTTACCTCCTAAGAGGTCGAATTTCAAAAAGTACCGAACACGTGTCCCTTAATTTTAAGTGCCGATCCCAGATCAATATTGTTTTTTTATCGATCACTTTTGGATTAGAAGATATATTTTTTTCCGATTTTTACCCCCAAAATTAAAAAAAGTACCAAACACGTATTTTATTTTTTTTCAATGTCAATTGATCAGTCAACAAATTATACCTCTGGCTTCATTAACCTAAAAGATATTCATAGCTAAAAACCTACCCTTGAATATTTTCCCTTTTTTACCCTGGTTTTCCCCATTAATCATAAAAGTACCAAATACGCATTTAATAGTTTTTTAATACCTATCGATTTCGATGTAAATTATGTTTCTATGTCCATTTATTTTTTTAGCCGATCCAAAGAGAATTTCAATTTTGTTTGCATCGATGTTGGTTTCGGAGATATGAAGTTATTATTTTCTCCCGTTTCTACCCTGTTTATTAATTCGCAAAAGTACAAAATAAGTATTTAATTGTTTTTTAATATCTATCGGTTGCAATATAAATTATGTTTCTATGTTTATTAGTTCAAAAGATATATATGGGTTAAAAAAAGTACCAAAATATAGTTCTTACCCTTTTTTATCCAATTCCAATTTCAACTTTGTTTGCATCGAGGTTGGTTCCGAAGATATAATGTTACTAATTTCTCCCTTTTCTACCCTGTTTTACCTACTAAGATGTTGAATTTCAAAAAAGTACCGAACACGTGTTCCTTAATTTTAAGTGCCAATCTTAAACCAATTTAGTTTCTGTTACTATCACTTTTGGTTTGGATGATATACTTTACAGATTTTTACCCCCAAAATAAAAAAGCACCAAACACGTAGCTTATATCTTTTCAATGTCAATCGACCAATCAATGAATTATACTTCTGGCTTCATTAGCCTAAATATATACTTTACCGATTTTTACCCCCAAAATAAAAAAGTACCAAACACGTAGCTTATTTCTTTTCAATGTCAATCGACCAGTCAATGAATTATACTTCTGGCTTCATTAGCCTAAAAGATATCCATAGCTAAAAAGCAAAAAACCTAGTCTTGAATATTTTCCATATTTTTAACCTTTTGTACCCCATTAATCGCAAAAGTACCAAATTCGTATTTAATGGTTTTTTACTATCTATCGGTTGCAATAAATAAATTATGTTTCTATGTTTATTAGTTCAAAAGATACATATGGGTTAAAAAAAGGTACCAAAATATAGTTTTTTTACCCTTTTATGTCGTTATTAATGCCATTTCCAAAAAAGTGCCAAACACGTATCCCCTTATTTTCCCAGCCGAATAAAATTCAATTTCAACTTTGTTTGCATCGATGTTGGTTTCGGAGATATGATGTTACTAATTTTTCCCTTTTCTACCCTGTTTTACCTTCTAAGAGGTTGAACTTCAAAAAAGTGCCGAACATATGTTCCTTAATTTTAAGTGCCAATCTCAGACCAATTTAGTTTTTGTTTCTATCACTTTTGGTTTAGAAGATATACTTTACCGATTTTTACCCCCAAAATTAAAAAAGTACCAAACACGTAGCTTATTTCTTTTGAATGTCAATCTACCAGTCAATAAATTATACTTCTGGCTTCATTAGCCTAAAAGATATCCATAGCTAAAAAGCAAAAAACCTATCCTTGAATATTTTCCCTTTTTTACCCTTTTGTTTAGAAGATATACTTTACCGATTTTTACCCCCAAAATTAAAAAAGTACCAAACACGTAGTTGATTTCTTTTCAATGTCAATCTACCAGTCAATAAATTATACTTCTGGCTTCATTAGCCTAAAAGATATCCATAGCTAAAAAGCAAAAAACCTATCCTTCAATATTTTCCCTTTTTTACCCTTTTGTACCCCATTAATCGCAAAAGTACAAAATACGTATTTAGTTCCTTTTTAATATCTATCGGTTGCGATATAAAATATGTTTCTATGTTTATTAGTTCAAAAGATACATATGGGTTAAAAAAAGTACCAAAATATAGTTTTTACCCTTTTTCGTTCTTATTAGTGCCATTTTCAAAAAAGTACCGAACACGTGTCCCTTAATTTTTAGTGCTTATCTCAAACCAATTTAATCTTCGCTTCTATCGCTGTTGGGTAAGAAGATATAATGTTACCGATTTTTCCCTTTTTTACCCTTTTAATTGAAAAAAGTACCAAACACGTATTTAATATTTTGTACTGGGCAATCGACCTCCCTATACATTTTATTTCTAGCTTTATTGGTTCAAGTGAAATACAAAGAAAAAGAAAAATGGACCTACCCTAAATTTTTTTCCCCGCTTTTCCCCCTTTTTTAACCCTGAATCAAAAAAGTACCAAACACGTGTCTAATATTTTTTTCTTGTTTACCGGCTCCGTTTTGAATTTTGTTACTCTGTTGATTGGTTCAAAAAATACACATGGGTTTAAAAAAGTACCAACATTTTATTTTTACCCTTTTTACCCCCTATTTGTCCCATCTGCTAAAAAGTACCAAACACGTGTCTACTTATTTTTGCAGCTGATCCCAACGCAATTTCAATTTTGGGCCTATGACGTTTACTTCCGGAGATACAGCATTACTAATTTGTTCCTTTTTTACCCCCTTAGAGGCCGAATTTCCAAAAATTTCCGAATATACCACTCTTACTTGTTTTAAACTGTATTAAAAAAAAATTTTAATTCGTCATCGATGTTTAGTATTTTAGCGATATCTCGGGTGTTTGTGGATGATTTGAAATGAAATTAAATAGCGTGCTGCGTAGGGAAATTTCCTAAAATCTGGTGTATAATTCGTCCGGGTACACTCACCAGAAGCTCCACAAACTTGATTTCAACAGACAGACGGACATGGCGATTCTGAGTCGATCATTCAAATTGTACCGATCGACTCCCCAGTAAGTGTCAAACGTTTGAATTATGATGACTTTTACATTTGATATATCCTTATTTTGAGCATAAAACTTTTTTCTTACTGGGTCAGAATCGGCAGGAGAATCGATTTCGCGACGTCCGTCCGTTTGTCTGTCCGTCCTTCTATCTGTCTGTCCGTCCGTCTACCTTCCTACCCTTTCTTCCGTTGTAGTCAAGTTTATGGAGCTCCTGTTTTGTCGATATATCAGAGGTTTATTTTGATGAAATTTAATACCTAAATACCTTTATTACCTTAATTCTGATGCATTCGGTAATTTGTGGTAGATATAATTTAGTATTTAAGCGATATTTCAGGTGTCTTGATCGACAATGATGAAATTCAGGGTGGGACGATATCCTAAAATTTTGTGTAAAATGCATATGAGTATACCTTCCAGGAGCTCCACAAATCTGATTTTAGCAGGCAGGCTCACTGCATTTATCTTAATTTTGTGTCTGGCTTTTGAACATTATGATAACATTTGAGAATGTTATCATAATCAAAAATGCAGCTAAGTATATGATATCTGTTCAAAGCATACATATGTATGTATGTATCTCACATATCAAAGAAAATTTGAAGAAATTCGTTCACATTTGACAATCTAAGGCAATCTCTTAGTAGCTAATAAATGACCAATTATAAAAGATACGATGTTGACATTTAGTATAAAGACGTTGTACAATATCGTTATTCAGCGCGATAGCGCCCAATGTAAACTTTCTAGAGGGACAACATTTGACAAAAGTATTTCTGATCTCTTGAAAAGTTTAGTATTGAAAATGGGCGAGATCGGTTCACATTTAGTGAAATCTCCCATATAAACTCACATTATAATTGCACAAAGAACTAGAGCAAAACTTTCCACACATCCATCGGACAAATTGAAAGAGCAATACATCCCAAATATTATTGATAAAGTATTCATCTTAGTTAGTCAACTAACTTCAGATTAATAAGTAAATCTTCAATAATTTTTCCGATAAAGCTGATATGCATGCATTCAAAAGCTATATATTTCACGTATGTATCTAAAACTAAGAGTGTATATCCTATAATTCTAAGGCTTGTATACATTGACAATCATTGTCAAAGCTTTGACCTAAATCAATCCCTTTATTTCAGAGTTTTACATAACTAATCAAGAACTTTTACTAGTTGGATAATTCGTCCGAATTAAAGTACACAACCCTCACTGGGCACTGTGTTTTTGGGTTGCATGCCAGAATACTTAATCTTCATCAAATTGATGTGCTCTGGCAAATCTAAGGGCATCTACATTTTGAAGCATCTTTTCTGCATGGTTTATTTGGTCTATCGAACTTAATTAAATGTTCGTAAAATAGACACATATATGCTACTGGCTGGCTTAAATAAGCATTCTCTACTTGTAGTCTAGTAATCATTAGAACCACCTGCTCAACCTAACCTTTGAATCCATAACTATTCTAGATGATGACGCCACTGAAAAGCTTTTCGTTTTCAGACTCTAAATTTTAAAGACTCTTTGCATATAATACTAGTATAACCAAATATCTCTAGGAATTACATTTAGTATGAACAAGAGGAAATTAATTGCCGAATTCAGAAGCTCCTTGTATCATTGTATATTATTGTATAATTTCATTAAAATACACCATTGTATGTTTGTTGTTGGTAATTTGCATGAAAAAATCCGGTACAATCTATACAATTTTCACCCATCTGTTTATTGAATGCTGTATGCAATTGAAGCATATCATTTACATGTGAATAGCAGTTTTGGAAAAAAAGAAGAAGAAGAAAACCATAAACAAATTTATGATTAATAAAAATTATTCTAAATAGAGAGGAAATGGAATTATTAAAAGAAAACGAGGTACGTATATACAATTTAAAGATTTATTTTTGAATGTAAATTAAACACCGCCAACTGTAAATATGTTTGTTCTTCTTCTTTTTTATTATTGCTTGACAGGTGATAAGATACAACATTACAAATATACAACTTTACAACAGTGTGTTCACAACTAATTTGTATGTAGTATTCTTTTACACGATACATTATACAAAAACGCTTCTGAATACCGTAAATATACATATCAAGCATTTGTATGGAGCTCAACTAAGTCAGTAATCAGAAACTATATAATTATCAATATACTCTTACGATTTTGTGCTTTACTTTTGGAACACCATTGGTGAAGGGTATCCAAGATACCACCACTCTTACTTGTTTATATCTACAATCAAAAAGATTCGGAGGTACAAGCAGCATATTAAGATTATGTATATGGTAGATGCAATTGGAATTCCTAACAAAATATATTGAGCTGTCGTATTACTATCAACTTCTTTATCCTAACTAAATATTAAGCTTAACGAAAAGTATTTAACAACTTATTAATGTAAAACCATACCCGGTTACGATAACGAATTTTTTTCAAAGTAAATAAATACTAGGGAAACCACTTACACACTTTTGAATGTTGAACTATAAAGCTACTGCAACCGAAGTTATTTTTTCCAATTTGGTCCACGTTTTGAATTTGTTGCACCCTCTTAGATATATGAGATATGTTTCTAAATTTAACACAACTTGATGGTGGGTATATAAGATTCGGCACTGCCGAATATAACACTCTTACTTGTTTTTTCTTTAAATGCGTTAATTGATATTTTACCTTTTTGTAACGCATTTAATTTGTTCTGTAATTCCGGTAATTTTTTTGTATCTATTTTTAGTAAATTTTTTAAAGTTTCGAAATTTTCAGGATTTGTGCAACTTCCAATTGCTGTTCTAACGTTAGATGTTAGTTTAGCATGATATACATACTGAAGAAAGTCTATTTTGGCAGTGTCTGATAAAGTTTTATTTATTAGCTCTGCTGTTATCAAAAAGCTTTCGAGTTCTGTATAGTTGCCAGTAAACAATGGCAAGGCCTTCGAGAATAAAGCTCGACATGTTGTTGTCTGTTTTTGGATTTTCTATTAAATATTCTTTGATTCTTGTATATATATTGTTAAAGTAGCTAACTTTTCTTCGTCTTCTTCTTCCTGTGAATTTAACTGAAATTCTGTTCTTATATGTTCTATATTTTCTGTCCTGAATGGTTTTGTTTCTATATGTCCTTCCTGGACTCTATTTTCTTAAGTTTTTTAATATTTCTTTCTAAAATATTTTGTTATTTTGGTTATTAATGAAGGTAAGTATTTTGTCCAAGATTGTAATTATATCATCAATATCTAAGAAAATACAACAAATAGATGTTATCCCGAGGATAAAAATTAAAATTATTTGGAAAGAAATTTTTATTTTCATAGTACTTACTTACTTACATAAATGGCCTATATTACAACCTGTTAAGGTCAAAGACCGAGCATATTTTAGAATTCCATGCGCCTCGATATTGTGCGCATATTCTCCAATTTCGTAAGCCAAGCTTGGATAAATTTTCTTCTACTTGGTCTTTCCATCGAAGTTTCGGTCGTCCTCGTCTTCGAGTTCCCTCGGGATCATGTTCAAACACTTTTCTTGCTAGAGTATTTTCATCCATTTGCACCACATGTCCTAGCCAACGCAAACGCTGCTGTTTAATGCGTTTTACTATGTCAATGTCAGCAAATAACTCATACAGCTCATGATTAAATCGATGCCGAAATTCATTGTTAATGCTGATTGGATCATAGATTTTTCGTAGGATTTCGGCTTGTGCAAGTGCCCATGATTCAGCACCATATAATAACACTGGTAGTATAAGCGTTTTGTAGAGCGTAATTTTAGTTCTTGTTGAGAGGATTTTATTCCTAAGCTGCCTGCTTAGGCCGAAATAGCATCTGTTGGCAAGTATGATTCTTCTTTTAATTTCTATACTTATGTCATTATTTATATTTACTGCGGTACCAAGGTAGACAAATTCTTTAACAACCTCGAAGCTATAGTTGTCCACGGTTACGTGTTGTCCAATTCTATGGATTGCTTGCTAGTGGAGACCGTTAGTTTTGTTTTGGATTCATTGACTACTAGACCCATTTTCATTGATTCCTTCTCAATACTGGAAAATGCGGCAGTCACCTCACGCAATGTGCGCCCCATAATATCAATGTCATCGGCAAAAGCGAGTAACATGTGCTTTCTGCTAAAAATTGTGCCAGTTGTATTAACTGCAGCACCACGCAAGATTTTCTCTAACAAAATGTTAAAGAGATCACATGATAAACTGTCGCCTAAAATTTTGTAGGCAATTGAGAGGAGACTTATGCCTCTATAGTTAGCGTATACGGATTTATCACCTTTTTTGTGCACTGGACAAAGAACACTGAGGCTCCAATCGTCAGACATACGTTCTTCTAGCCATATGGAATTCAGGAGTTGAAATATGTTGCCACTGCTCATTTATATTACTGGAACTCGGAGCATTTTCTCTGAGAAATTGAGTTGCTCTTTGCGAGAAGTCGATGGCAGTTTGCTGGGATTTTAGCTTCGCAACATTAAACTTTCTTTCCGAGAGACACTCAAGCGTGCGACTAGATAATGGTCGGAGTCCATATTTGCTCCACGTTTAGAACGCACATCCATCACACTTGATGCGTGTCTCGCATCAACTAAAATATGGTCAATCTGGTTTTTCGTTTTCTGGTCTGGTGAAACCCATGTTGCCTTGTGGATGTCAAGGTGTTTAAACCTGGTGCTGCTCAATATCATATTTCGGGCCGCCGCAAAGGAGATTAGCCTCATACCGTTGTTGTAGTTACATTATGAAGACTGAACTTACCGATAGTTATAGATAGATAGATTGCATTAAAATCACCAAGGATTATTTTCACATCATGACTGGGGCAGCTATCATAGACTTCTTCAAGCCGGTCATAGAAAGCTTGTTTCACATCGTCGTCTTTATCTTCTGTGGGAGCGTGTGCACAAATAAGGCTTAGATAAAAGTATTTAGCTTTGACGCGAATTGTTGCTAACCTTTCATTTACTGAGGTGAACCTTTTAACAAAATTTGGCAATCTTTTGCTTACCATGAACCAGCAACCAAACTCATGCTTACTATTATGACAGCTGTAATACAGGTCGCTTTTTGGTGTTTTGGCGACGCCGTGGCCATTCCATCTTATTTCCTGTACAGCAGTCACATCACATTTATATTTATCGAGAACATCCATTAACTGGATCAGAGCACCTCCTCTGTAAAGGGTTCGGATGTTCCAGGTGCTGATCCTTAAATCATGATCCTTTTTACGTTTGCCATGGTCATCAACATTAGGGGAGGCCGCTTTAATTCTTAAAATTTGCTTTTTCATAGTAGCTGATTTTTCCAGGAGTGGGTTACTAGCCCGACGTCCTAAACCCATGTTTTTATAGTTCTTATGGGAGAACGCGAGGCACTTGTTAGCTCACTACTTTAACGGGTGTTAAGGTAGCTACCCAGGTGACACCACGAGGATGTAAGTGACCACAGTTGAGATGAAGGATAGACCAAGATTAGCCTGGGTTTACCAAGTTAAACCAGTCAGGACTGTTACTTGGAATCCAACATCCCCTACATCATAGTAGCAAAATTATTAATGTTATTATTTTTAAAAGTATTATGATTATTAAATGTTGTATTAATATTAATGCATATGTTGTCGTTTCTAAGATTTTTTTGAAATATTTTTTTTTTTATAATTTTGTGTAACTCTTGAATTATTCCTACTTGTACTAATATTATAAATGTTACTTTAATTATAATAGACAAAAAGTATATGTAATTCATTTCAAATTTTTGATTTTATTTTTAATTGCTTTCTTTGTTTCTATATTAGTTGTTAGTGTTGTCTCCTTATATAAAATAGCCAACTCTTTACTTTTCTGGAATTTCTGTCCAGCCCTTTTCTTTTTATTTTTGTGGTTGCTTTTTCTTCTTCCTCTATAGTTATGGCTTTGGGGCCTGTGGAACATGGAAGTGCTGTATATGTTGGTGCTTCCAAACTGGTATTGGTGGGTACGTATTCCTCGTGTTTCTCGGCTTTCAAGTCCTCTAAGTATTTTTTCCAGCGGCCGATTTCTTTTATTTTAGCTTCAGACATCTGACTTTTGTTTTGTTGGCAGGATTCAGTTCTTAAAGTTCGGTGGTCGCAGGATCGCCATGTAATGACAGTATTCTCATTATAGTGTATTTAAAATAGTTTTTGTTATACTTTTCCTATAGTCCCGTTATTTTTTTGGGCAGCTGGAGGGATATCTAGCCAAAAAGTAGGCGTTCAAAGGAACTGCCAAAAGAATTGGAACTTTAACAATAAAACAAAGGCTGGTGTAGCCGGTTTAGGTTGTATAATTAAAGTCTGTTTTTTATTTAAATTTTGGGGTTTATATACCGAATATGTAAATTCTTAACCTTTCTAACTTATTCTAAAATACATAATTATTATATTTTCTCTGTCTTTAGAGTGAGGATTCATATTCATATTTAGAAATCAGACTTCACAGTGTCACCCGCCTGGATATTCTGAAGATTCCTTTATATCATCAAATGCGGCGTAGCCGTTTTGGAGTCTATACGTTACATATGTTCATTATATAGATAGAATTTTATATATATAGATTTTCACATTATCTGTAATCCTAGTGGGTGACTGACTCAACTTTTTTCAGACACTCTAGTGTACACCTTGAATACACTATAGACACTGCCTTTTTTAATCGTGTACACATTGTTTTTGTGTATAACTATGACTGTACTCGCGAACATCTCGTGTATATGCACATGAATGAGCGATGCCATATTACTACTTTCATTAGGAAGGCAAATTCATAAATCGGAAATCAAAGTCATATTGTTAAATCTCTTTAAGTTTTTCAAAATTTTTTATATTTAAGTAAAAAACAAAATTTTATTAGTAATAGGTGAAAACAATAAAAAACGAAAATCTGCCATCTAATAAAATACTAACTTCATTATTGTTTTTAAGCAAATATGCATATGTGCATAAAGTAAATTCAATGTTTTTAATGTCTTTGATGTATATACTTGAGGTATGGTGCACAGTAGAGTGGTTCGAAAAATAAGTTGAGTCAGTCACCCCCTAGGATAAAAAATAATGTAAAAATAATTTTAAAAATATTTTTTTTTTACCACGCCTACAAATACCGCTCTTTTCGTATTTTGTTAACTGTGTCGCCATCTTTAGTCCGATCATAACACTTCATATATCGCCGTTTACGTCTCTGTAAGGGCTAAATTTCTCTATCTGCTAGTTTTTTACAACTACGTCAAATTCTAGTCATATTTTTTTTAAATTTGATTCGTACCCACCCTAATCGAATCAAGTACAAATCTTGTTTTTAGTAGGGCTTAGAGGACAGTCGGACCTTTGCTAGGTTGGATGAATACGATAGATGCGTTTTCAATAGGAGAAGGTTAGGACGCTAGTGGAGGCAATTTCAATTTTAGTAATGGTGCTTTCTGCAGGTGCATGCTGCCCCTGCTGGCATTTGGCTGATCCGGGCTAGCGGATATGTGTACTGAACCAAGAATTAAGAGAAAGATTAAACACTTTCCTTTTTTTATTTAAAAATTATTTATTTTTTCAAAATTGATCTTTGCTGTACAAAATCTATTTATTGATTCATTATTTTAAGAATTTTTCGTATTTAAAATAAAGTAACGGTATAAACAAGTTCACAAATTTAAGTAATCATAATTGGGAAAATATTTGATGAATGATATTAAAATGAAGAAATTGAATAATTAATGTTTAAGAAAATATTTGATAATTTTAAGTTATAAAAATAGTTGATGATTTAGTAATAGCAAAATATAAGATAATAATTAGGATTAAAGAAAATAGTTGATAAAATGAAATCTAGAACAAATTTATAATAAATTTAAATATAAAGTAAAATAGGTAGTAAAGACATTTATGGAGAAATTATTGTAGTTCACAGAACAAACAACATGATTTCGAATTGGTGCTCTGAAATGTCAAAGTTTCATGCATGTCACATTTGCCGTGCATGACAATCTGAAGTACAATCTGTCCCCATCTACACACAGTGTTTATCTAAGTGCGGATCAATAGTGACTTAAAAGCGAAAATAAAGTGTGAATAGTGTAGTAAACGATTTTGAAAAGGATATCATTTTGTGCGGTAAAGTGATATCTACACGTGGATGTAAGATCGGTGAAAGGACACCTGAAATGTTTATAATATTTCAAAAATTAAATAAACATATTGAAAAACTCATTAAATAAACATATTGAAAAAAAACTTTTTCTTAAGTTTTTTGTTTGTGGTTTTTGCGCGTCTGGTGAGTTTGTATTTTTAGTTGTAATTAATAGTACTTTTTGGTGAAGTTGCAGAGCATACATGGGCATACTGCGTTACTTTTTTACTGCACTAAGCGTTTCAGTAATCAGTAAATGTTTACTGAAAACAAAAAATGAGTATTCAGTAAATTTTACTGATTACTGAAAAAATAAATCAGTATTCAGTAAATTTTACTGAATACTGAAAACTTTTTTCAGTATTCAGTAAATTTTACTGATTACTGAAGAAAAATTTCAGTAATCAGTAAAATTTACTGATTACTAAAAAAATGTTCAGTATTCATTAAATTTTACTGATTACTGAAAAAAAATTTCAGTATTCAGTAAATTTTACTGATAACTGAAAAAAAATTCAGTGATCAGTAAATTTTACTGATTACTGCAAATAAATTCAGTAATCAGTATATGTATTTTACTGCTTAATGATTAGATTGCAGTATTTAGAGTTTTTCAGCAAAAATTAAAAAAAAAAACTTTTTTATTTTAACACAGAAATGTCATTGTAGACAAGCACTTAGTAAGTAATGGTACTACAAAAAGCCCATCTATGGCAATTGCCTTATTAAATTACAAATAGGGAGTAAAATAACCCAGCAAAACTTTTGATTACCAAGTTATAAGATAAACAGCTAAAATTCTGAATAGAAACTACTTACTCATTAGCTGTTTAAATCGTTACATTAACATGGTGACGTCATTGGAGGTAAGTACTTAGCAATTGCAGAAAATTAGGGACTTGAGTACATACATAGAAAATTCAAACGACATTACAATTGGAACAAGGGGTACTTCTCTCAGACAATGAGCTGCATCCGATTCTATTTTTAGACTCATTGAAAGGAAGCTACATTTTAACTCCGGTTCCTAACGGCAAATGCATTAGTTAGAAAAGTTTAACATAGGCTAATACTGGTGTAGCCGGGGATCGAACTTGGGACCTCTGTTTGTTTGCACAAGGGAGTTTATGACCTGGTGTGTTCACAAAAGTTGTTTAGTTTTACGGTGGCTATAATTTTACAAAATATAGCGTGCGAAAAATCAGAATTTCCAAAAAGTTATGATAAAAATTTTTTCTTAAACATTTTTAAAAAAGACATCATAAAATTTTATTAAGAAATATTTTACATGCTCTTGGCTACATTTTTTCCAACATAGTTAAGCGATATTTTTAAGTGCTGATTAGCTATTTGGGAAAAACTGATTTTTTTGGCATCATGCTAATATTGGGAAACTTTGGTTCCTAATAAAAAAAGGTCACCAAACTAGACAAACTTAGTATAGGGTTTTACTACAATTCGATAGTAGAATAGGACCCATATAGTCACGGCCTTGCACTTTTAAAAATATGTTCATTTGTTGTGTAGTTTAGTTCTTGTTTTTTTTAATTATATAATCAAAACCACCGGATACTGCATTCAATAATCAGTATTACTGATTTTTTTTTAGTATTCAGTAAAATTTACTGTTTACTGAAATTATTTTCAGTAATCAGTAAAATTTACTGAATACTGACATTTTTTTTCAGTAATCAGTAAAATTTACTGAATACTTAATTTTTTTCAGTAATCAGTAAAATTTACTGAATACTGAAAAATTTTTTCAGTAATCAGTAAAATTTACTGATTACTGAAAATTTTTTTCAGTAATCAGTAAAATTTACTGAATACTGAAATTTTTTTCAGTAATCAGTAAAATTTAATGAATACTGACATTTTTTTTAAGTAATCAGTAAAAATTACTGAATACTGATTTATTCTTTTAGTAATCAGTAAAAGAAAAAAAATACTGAAAAAGTACTGGTACTGCAAAGTGCCCATCTATGTTACAGAGTCACTCTGTTAGGTTGGCTTTGTGACTTGGCTAAAAGGTTCATGTCTTCACTAAAACATCTATCGGTCAACAATCTGAACCACCCTCTGATTGGTTCTTGAATTAGCTAAGTGGTTTGTGTCTCGATAAATTTATTTTATTAAAGTCGTCCTGTTTTTAATTTTTGGTGAGATTTTGCTGAAATACCGAGTGCTGACAACAGATTCGTCAATAAAATCGCTGGTGCCATTGTAGTTAAGCAGAAAATGGAGAAGAAAAAAGAGGTTATTAGGTATCCGAGAGCTACGGATTCGGATGAGACTGACGAAAAGAAGCCTAAGGTGGATGATATTTGTACTTCAGATTAACGTGGGTACCTGCTATATGAGCCTTACCCCACGGTGATCTAAGCACCGGGTGAATATTTTAAGTGTTTACCAACACCCCCTTACTTTGAAAAATTGTCATGCATGGTATGTGTGACATGCATGACACTTTGACATTTCAGAGTACCAATTCGGAAACATGTTGTTTGGACATGATTCCCCCCTTGGTTAGGAGCGGAGAACTATCTAAACTCCTGCCGGTCTATGGGTACGGCACCCGGCTGCAATGCAACTCCACATTCGAATGAGCGATACAAGCAATGTATCACCCACTCCACCCGCTTTGGGTATTAAACCACAGCCCCCGCGATGCTCCACAAAGGGGCCAACAACCACTAGTCAGGCTGGAGGTAATATCCAGGGGCTTCCTGACTCCCGCGGTACCAGACAATCTCCGGTGAGATTCATAGCCCTAAAACGACTACTAACAGTTGGGCCCCAAACGGCCCAGGGACTGCTGCCCTTAACCCCCAGTATACCAGCTAAGATCTACTAAGAGACATACATAAACAAGACAACACAAAACAAGACTCAACAATGAACAGCCGCACTCACGCGCGACACTTTGGTCACAAAGTGACACCGGCAAGGACGGCACGAACAACAGTCAAAACGAACAACAGTTAACAGGTTACCCTCACGGGTAAACCACAGGTCACAAAGTGACGCAGCAACCAAATCAAAACCATAATCCGAATCATAAACCCTGTGAACGTTCCGAGGCGGATAAACTGACTAGCTGGAGTCAGTCGCAACAGTCCCCGCTATGACATCTCCCACCTAGTCCTTGAGAGGTCCTAGGTAATCGATGTCTTAGCAGCTGCAACGACAGACAGAGCCAACACCAGTCACCAAAACGGAATCGACAACAACTACAACAACCAACCCCAAAGACGACTCCTCCAAATGCAGAGCGGGCATTTCGGCGATATTCGCGATCGACGATTCAGGAATGGCGGTGAGAAGCCACCTCCACTACTCATGTCTCCGTATCCTCCTATTAAACACTTCACGGGCAAATTGCCCTAACCTCCCAAGAGTCCGAACGTCCTCTACGACCCTACTAAAATCCCAACCCCCCTCGGTAGGGATAATTCCCATACCACCTAAGTCCCTAACATCATCATAGTACTGGCATTCCGTCAGTATATGCCTGACGTTCTCTTGTCCCCTCCCACATCCACAGTCCGGAGTGTCGGACAGGTTTCTCATATGTAAGAACACATTGAGAGAACCATGTCCCGTCAGTATAAAGCCCAAACTCATACCAAAGGCAAAGTCTGGGCGTTCACGTACAAACGTCGCGTCACGTATGAATTTATACGTCACCCGCCCTTTGGTACTGTTCGTCCAGCGCGTCTTCCACCTAGAATCAAGCTGCTCTGCTAAAAGCAACTTGATTTCCCTAGCATCCCTATTAGCTACATCATCAGCAGAAAGCCAGTCCCGCTCAAGAAGAGGCAACCCTTTCTTGATCTTATAGGTGACCGCACGGCGAATCACCTCTAGATCAAGAGGAGCAGCACCCAGCAAGACCTGAAGAGCATCCGTAGAAACAGTCCGACATACTGGCATGCAAGCGAGCATTGCAACTCTCTGGCATGAAAGTACCTTGTCTCTACCTGTAACAGTCAGAACTGCCTCGTACCATACAGGTGAACCATATGTTGCACAGGCAACAAATAGCCCACCATATATGGTACGCACAGCACGTCTGCTCAGGCCCCAATCGCTTCTAAGGATCCGCCTGACCATACCCGCAACAGCAGTGAGCTTGTCTTTCGTACGAGAAAGATGAGGTGTGAAACTCATTCTCTCGCCCATCGTTATTCCCAGATATTTGACTTCAGTCACATATCTGAGACTAACACCGCCAGATCGAATGGTTGGAGGACGAGTGTGTGATAACCTGCCTTTCAGCAGCATTATCGTGGTTTTGTCAAGGGCAACCTCGACACCCACACTCGTACCCCACTCATTTACCATTTGCATGACTTGCTCTCCCCTTCTCTCCAGTTCAATACGAGATTGACCTTCGATTAGGATAAGCAAGTCATCCGCATAGGCACACAGCTTGTAAGTTTGTCCGAGACGTGCCAACAGTGGATCCATCATGAGGTTCCAAATAAATGGGCCACATATGGAACCCTGGGGGCAGCCCCGTACGACATCCTTCCAAACCGTGTCGCTGGCACTGGTAACACAAGCCTTCCTGCCGCTGAAGTAACTACTCCATAAATGAAGTTCGCGACAGCCAACATTACGAAGCCTGTCGAGAACTCCATCCCACGAGAGATAGTCAAACGCACCCTTAAAATCGACAAATAAGCCAAGGACATACTTGCCAGAAGACTCACTAACACAACGCTTAACATGCATCCACGCATCTTCTACGGATCTCCCCTCCCTAAATCCAAACTGGAACTCGGAAGGTGTCTCATTGATGTCCTCCTTTAGTCGCGTCACCATTATCCTTTCGAGTACTTTTCCAAGTACTGGAAGGAGACTGATGCCCCGATAAGAGCGAGGATTACTCCTAACTCTTTCGGGAGACTTCAGAAGAACAACAATTTTGGCACACTTCCAAGCATTAGGAAAATAGCCCTCACTCAGACACTTCCCAAAGACTGACTCCAAGTATTCAGGTATGACCTTAAAGATGCTTTTACACATCTCTCCAGTCATACCATCAATACCTGGCGATTTCCTGCTTTTAACGCGGCTAATGCTGTCGGTAATTTCCGATCTTTCCAAGACCGGAGAGTCAATCACCTCCCCAAGGGGTAAGTGGTCGACTGATTCCGCCCTAGGAAAGAAAACCCCCAACAGTATGTCCATGCATTCTCTCCAAGTAGACAATGTTTCATTGCCCACTTGAAGAGAAGACACATCAGTCCGGTTCTTCTTGCCCCTGCAGATGCGGTAAACCTCACCCCAGGGGTCATCCCTATTGTCCCGTACGAAACTCCTCCATTCGTCCTCTTTAACCTTACCTATTCTGTCCTTGTACGTCCTTAGGTTGGCCAAATAAACAGACTTACGCTGGGCCAGATCCTCAGCATTGGCACGTCTGGCTCTCTGGAATTCCTTCCTGAGACGCCTGACGGACCTACGCATCGTATCCAGCTCGCTAGTCCACCATTTGACCCTACTTGGCCTTAGTCTTCGACTACGACCAAGTACAGCATCATTGACCGTGCAAAGCCACTGATCAATTTTGCTAACCTGGTCATCTACCGTCAGTTGCCTAAAGTCTTCTATTGGAAGCATCCATGTTTCCGCCCTAAAAACTTCCTGGTAATAGTCCCAGTTCACATTGTGTAGACGCCACCTCCTAGGAGGTAGCACAGTCTGCCCAGTTCGTCTTCGATAAGAGAACACAATCTCAATGAGATTATGGTCACTTATCCCCCAATCGTCACACACCCTCCACCTAAAGTCGAAGGCTGTCATTGCTACCCCATTTGCAGCCGTCACGTCAATGTCACTGACGCCCATAGGACCATCGAAGGTATATAAATCACTCGGCTCATTAATAGAGCCGACCCCCATCGCTAACATCCACTCGCTGAGCATCTCACCTCGCATGCGGTTCCGATGTTCGGAAGTATTTCCGGACATCTTAGAGAACCACATAGGAGAAGATGCATTGGCGTCAAGACCTAGGATAATCGGAATGCTACTCTCTTGGAGTAGCACCGTATCCATATACCTTAGATAAGGTTCTAAAGGAGCGCCAAACCTACAATAGATACTAGTCAACAGTATCCTCCCGAAACCCCCTTCTACAGAAATGCAGACCCCCCATTGACTAGAACTAATAACAGTACTGTTAATGTCACAGTCATCAACAACAATTGCAGAGCCTCCCAAAAGGTCCGTAAATACTCGCATACCCCCCGGTAAACCTCTAACACCACCATGCCTGAAACATGGCTCCTGCAATAACGCAAAAGGAGCTCTCCGTCGACGCATCGCCTGCCCAAACTCACAAGTGGCCTCATACGACCTCTGGCAATTAAATTGAAGAATTGTTACCTCCTCCATTTTAATGCCTAGCGTTCACCCTAGCAATCATTGCAGCATACAAAGGGCATGCTGCAGACATCATCAAGTGACCCGAGGGCAAGCCCTTGAAGTCACAATTCCTGCAACGTAGAGGATTCGGACACCTCGAGGACATATGTCCAGAGGTACCGCATCTTCTACACGTGTCTTCACGCATCCTACAGTCACGAACCCGGTGGTCAAACGAAAGGCAGCGGTAGCACGCTGGCACAGCCGAGAGCTCCCTTACAGTGAAGCGGAACCACTTAATGTAGGCCCCAGCACTAACCAACTGTTCCAACACTTGGTTGGTAACTTCCAGCATGACGTTCACCTGGCCCTTATCAGCAGCGTTCCAAGGTGGAGACACCAAACGAACGCTCCTGGTAAACGCCTCAGGAGATATCTTACCCTTAAAATTCAGGTCGTAAAGTTGCGACATGAACTCGTCGGGAGATATCTCCTTGTGAACCCGGTGTACCGTGACTTTAGGACCGAGCCTATCCGCCACCAAAACCTCCAACCCTACCTCCTCAAACTTCTTGTTGTCAACTATCTTCCTTCTCTCAGCTAAGGAGGGCGTGCGAATCACGGCACCTCCATCCTTGATGGGTCGCACCTCGTGCACCCTAACACCCAGGGAGGGTCCCACCTCCCCAACCACTTTGTCTACCACCTCCTTTGAGGTGGTCGGAACTCCCTTACCTTTAACGATCACAGACCACGTTTCCACCGGTTTTGGGATAACCGGTGGAGGTACAACCGGCACCTGAACATTTTGCCTGGCAGAAGCAGCAGGAGCAGCAGGCAAAGGCAAACTCTGCCTAACTCCCCCAGCCTCCAGTCGCCCCCTCAACCTCTCGTTGTCACCAACAATCCGCATCAGTAGCTCTTCGTACCGGGAAGA
The DNA here is from genome assembly GCA_933228675.1 of Stomorhina lunata. Classification (NCBI taxonomy): domain Eukaryota; kingdom Metazoa; phylum Arthropoda; class Insecta; order Diptera; family Rhiniidae; genus Stomorhina; species Stomorhina lunata. The sequence continues at coordinate 2,799,219 of OW121745.1, forward strand.
GCAGGACATGACCTTCTTGGCCACCTCCGCACTTACCCCATCCGAAAATACCACCTCGAGCAAATCATTGGTGATCAACTTGAGGTTGCCCACCATATCTTCCTCACCGCGACCTCCAACAAAACTCGGCATGGCCGAAGTAGCCACAGCCCTCTTTTTGGGGCGTGATTTTCGCCCCTCACTGCCTGCGCTTTCCTCCATCATTCTTTCCACCTGCCCACGAGGAAGTGGGATAGATGGAATCGCGAATCCCATAGCGCCAGCAACAGAATCTTCCTTCTCGACCACCTTAGCAGCACGCTTTGCCTGCGGGGTACCTGGCTTGTACCTCTTCCTCCCATCAATTAAACCTTCCTCCGTACTAGACAGCTCAGACTCTGAGTGCCTCACCTTCGAGACACCCATCGGAGGCACTTTCCTGACGTCATCCGTTGTGACGTCGGACGCGTCCCCCCTCGGCCTGGTTTTGGCGCCACCCTTAACCGGCGGCATACCGACCGACTATTAACCTGCAGATTTTAAAATCTATGGAAATTGCAATTCCACCTAGCCACTCCACAAATTACCCCAGACAAAAACCGATAACAGATTATCCAAGTCACACTTTAGTCGAGACACCAACCCGGAAGTACTGCCTTACCGACCCACTTCCGGTTTAAAATACAAACCGGAAGTACTGCCTTACCGACACACTTCCGCCGGAAGTACTGCCTTACCGACCGGAAGTACTGCCTTATCGACCCAACTTCCGGTTTAAGACGCGAACCGGAAGTAACTGCCTTACCGACAAAACTGCCGTACCGACACAACTTCCGATCCTAGACACAAACCGGACGCGCTGCCTTACCGCTGCACTTCCTAGTGGAGTCACGAACCAAAATATACTTTATCGACTTACCTGTTTTCGGCTTCTCTGGCAAGCTCACACCCGCAGTCGTCACACTGGCAACCTCACACAAAGCGAGCCGGCAGCGAACAAAAACACACACGAGCAGAGACCAACAACAAAAACAATAAACACACGCACAAGCACGCCTGTTTATTTTTTAAAAATTATGTCCAAAATTGTATCCAAGGATATCTAAGGAATCCTTGGACCGATTTACGAGATTTTTACACCTTTGGAATCCGCACTTTCCAAGGTCAACAACGGTATAAATTTCAAAGTCCTGTCTTTATATTACACCACCGAAAATCAACGTTAAAGTCACCGAAAAAACACTCCGAAAAAATACTTTAAAAACACTATGCGCGACAGCAAAAAACACGTCTTTACTCCACCAGACACACAGCAAAAGTGAAGGTGGATGATATGGAAGAAACCTCTAGCAGTGAAGTTGCTAAGGCCATCCGTACAGCTAAGCCTTCAAAGGCAATTGGCCCTGACGGAATTTCCATGCTGATGCTTAAACACCTAGGCGAGTGGGGAGTCGAGTTTTTGACAGGTGTCATAAATCTATCTATGACCAGCCTCACTATACCCGATGTCTGGAAAGTGGGTAGAGTGATCGCGATATTAAAACCTGGGAAACCCGCGAATGAGGTTTCATCGTATAGACCGATATCCCTCCTGTCACCAGTCGCGAAAACACTCGAGGCTCTACTCCTCCCCCAGCTGACCAGCCAACTTCCAGCAGCTCGCCACCAGCATGGATTCCGCAAAATGCACAGCATTAACAGCCATAACCACTCAAATCGCACAAGGCTTAAACCAGCAGAGGCCTTGTGAAAGAACGGTCCTTGTGGCGCTTGACTTGTCAAAAGCCTTTGACACAGTAAGCCATGCCACCCTCTTCCAGGACATCCTGATGTCCACAATGCCAACAAATTTGAAAAGATGGATTGTAAATTATCTGAGTGGACGTCAGTCGTTTGTAGAATTTAGAGACCAGCGCTCAAAACACCGTAGAGTCAAACAGGGAGTTCCTCAGGGCGGAGTCCTGTCGCCACTCCTGTTTAACCTCTACCTCTCTAAACTCCCAGCTCAACCGCAAGGCGTTGAAGTGATATCATATGCAGACGACTGCACGATAATGGCAACCGGCCATAATGTGGAAGACCTATGCGGTAAGGTGAATCGTTATCTCTGTGCCATCCACAACTTCTTCACTGAACGTAACCTGAAGATACAACCAACCAAATCCTCAGCGACCCTATTTACCACCTAAACAAAAGAAGTAAGCATACAACTTGGCGTCGAGATCGATGGTGTACCACTTCCGACAGTGAACCACCCGAAAATCTTGGGAGTCACACTCGACAGCCTTTTTACTTCGTCAGCACATGCCACAACTGTCGCGCATAAATTGCGATGTAGAAACAAGGTCCTTAAAGCACTAGCCGGCAGTACTTGGGGAATGGACAAAGAAACCTTGCTGTCTACCTATAAAGCGATTGGTCGGTCAGTGGCAAATTATGCTGCTCCAGTATGGTCAGCGTCGCTAAGTGATACTCAGTGGAGAAATATTCAATGCTGCCAAAATGCAGCCCTAAGAACTATTACAGGCTGCCAAGGAAACAAAGATCCTTCCAGTAAAGGAACACAACATTATGCTATCTCAGCAGTTCCTTTTGGGATGTCATCGGAGAAATCATCCAAACTTTAACATCACACAGTTGGCATCTTCCCCGAGGCATGTCAGGAAAGATCTTCGCGTGTATGAGGATAGCATACGAAGATATGTACCTGATCCTTTAGATCATACCTCGTACCTGGCAGCATTAAACAACATTCATAAAGACGCCACCAACTCCGCGATTTCAGGTTATCGCATGAATGTTGTATTAGGAGGGGGCCCACCGCCCATAGCAGAAGAAAAAAAGAACCTGCCGCGGAAAACAAGAGTCGTTCTGGCTCAACTGAGATCGGGATGGAGCAATAGATTAAATATCTTTTGGTCCCGCATAGACCGTGCCGTCCCTAACATATGGCCAGCTTGTGGTCAGGGTCCTCATGATACCCCCCACATTTTCAACTGTACCGCCAACCCTACTTCACTTAGTCCTGAGGATTTGTGGACTCATCCAGTTGAAGTAGCACAATTTCTTGGCCTTGATCTCCAAAAACAAAATTATAAAATTGTAAATGTTAGAGCTGTTACAACAACAACAACAGCAGTGAATCGATTCTGAACTCTATTGAGGGAGATGATGCCAAAGTAGCTGTTGATTCTGGCGTTTCAGCCGCAGTTGCAGCTGGTTTTGGATTCAATTTTAAGACGATTGACGATAAGCCTAAGGCGGTCTTAGGCTATATGAAGAGTGTGGCTGCCAAAATGCTGGATGTGGTCATGGTAGATGATGTGCCTACGAATTTCGCTCGTGCGGCTTGGGAGACTTCAAGCCGTTACGAGGAAATTATAATGAATTTGGTAGCCGAAAATGAGAAATAGCGGGGAAAGCCGGAGGTTTATGAGAAGATAGGGATGAGTGGCAAATTGGCATCCAGGGCGCCGACTTTAAATTCTGTTGGAGTAAAGGAAGTTACTGGGGTGTCCTTGCCGCCGCCTACTGTTGCCATGATGCCGTCTACCGTCGGCATGATGCCAACTGCTGCCTGTCAAGGTGCTGACGCCTTCATTTTTTCCGGTGACAGCTATTCCCAAGCCGATAGAGGCTTGGTCGGTTGTCGTGAAAGGAAAGCGGAAAGCTGCTACTTCCAAGGAAATGATGGAAAAGGTAGTGACGGAGGTTGGCCCAACACTAGGAGTGCGTACATGAGATGCGGCCCATTAAGTCCGGAGGAGCGGTAATTAGAACACCATCTATGGCGGAACGTGAGAAGCTGACTACGAATGCCAAGTTTAGCGAGGTAGGGCTTGAGGTGTCAACTAATGACAAACTTGGATCGAAAGTGGTAGTGCAGAGAGTGCACCCGGAGATTACTCCGGACGAGTTTATGGAGGAGCTGTAATCGTGGAATTTTAAGGATACTATGACTCCTGAGGATTTCAGGAAAAAGGTGCGTCTGGTAACTGGACCAGGAAACCGGCTGGTACATATCTAATGTAACTGTTTGCTAAAAAAAAGTCGTAAAAAAATTTAAGTAAATACATGCATTGCAACAACAACAATAAAAAAAATATACTCAATTTAACAGGCGTCAAATATATGTTTGTGCGATGAGTAAAAATAACACCAAATGTTCATATTTAGTTCAGTTGTTAAAAAAAAGAAAAATTATATGCATTAGTTGTCGTATATTAAAAAAATGTCTGGAAAAGTAATTTCAAAATGCGTTATACAATAAGCGTATTTCCGTCACTATAAGCGTAACTCCGCCAGGGAAATCGCTAAAATGTTCTTTCGTATGGTTAGGACATCATATCCCGTGTTGAAAATGAAGGAATATTGGAATTAAAAGGGTAACCATGCAGCCCAAAATAAAATACAATACGAATTAAAAGTAAAATTATTAAAACCGTCTGGTAAAAGGGGCACCCCAGCACTACAGTGGCTAGGAAAAGTATACTGCTCACAACGTAAAATATAAAAAATCACTTTAAGTTTGCTACAGGGCACTTAAATCGGCTTCCAAACTTTTGGGGATCCATCATGATAATACGTCATTTTAGCATGACTAGAGAAAAAAATTTACCTTCTAAGTGCGAAATAGAAAGCATGAAGTGATTTAAATATTTTATGTTGAAAGAAGTAGATTTTTCCTAGCCACTGTAGGTGAATACCTCGGTTTTACCTATACATTTCGGATTACTCCTTGGGATACACTTAGCCCATGACCATTTTTCACTTCGGACTTAAGACCCTAGTGCTGGAGTGCCGTTTTTCCTAGAAGGTTTTAATAACTTTACTTTAAATTTGTATTTTTATACCCTTCACCAATAGGTATTATAAGTTTATCATTCAATTTGTAATTTTTTCATTATTCGTCTTAGACCCAGTGTGGCCATATCCAAAAATATTTTACAGCTAAATCGGCCTTAAAATAATGCTAGAAAATGTTAAATAAAAACCAAAACTGCCAAAAAATAATGCTAACACTTTAATTGTATTATTTATTATTACTTTGGTAAATATATCTTTATAAATGGTTTATTTTTCATAATTCTTTCCTATAAACACTTATTCCACATCATTTTAATCAAACAAACTGAATAAAAAGTAACAGAATATTTATTGAAGTATATGTACCTACACATTTTTACTCGTATACATTTATGTACGTTATTTTGTCGGTATACATAATGTATTTGTTTAAAATTTCATTAAAATATTCTGATATTTCTGGTCAGAATATTCATTCCGGGAAGTGATACCTATGGGAGGTACCCTAACTAAGTGACCGATTTTTACGAATTTCAATTGCCATGGTCCCACGATCAAAATAATTGTTTGTGTCAGATTATAAGGTTTTCGTGGGTGTTCAGTAGGGCTATAACCAAATTTTTAGCATAGTTCCACGGGGTGGCCAAGATCCTTAATCATATCCTTAATCTATATATATAAAACTCTAACGTGACTGACTGACTGACTGATTGACTGACTCATCATCGCACAGCCCAAACGGCTAAAGCTTTAGAGCTGAAATTTTGACAGCGGGTACCTTTTTCAAAGTATAGATCCACTAAGACGGAATTTTTGGAAATTCGGCCTCTAAGGGGGTAAAAAGGGGTAAAAAAGGGAAAAATTAGTAATGCTGTATCTCCGGAAGTAAACGTCATAGGCCCGAAATTGAAATTGCGTTGGGATCAGCTGCAAAAATAAGTAGACACGTGTTTGGTACTTTTTAGCAGATGGGACAAATAGGGGGTAAAAAGGGTAAAAATGAAATGTTGGTACTTTTTTAAACCCATGTGTATCTTTTGAACCAATCAACAGAGTAACAAAATTCAAAACGGAGCCGGTAAACAAGAAAAAAATATTAGACACGTGTTTGGTACTTTCTTGATTCAGGGTTCAAAAAGGGGGAAAAGCGGGGAAAAAAATTTAGGGTAGGTCCATTTTTCTTTTTCTTTGTATTTGACTTGAACCAATAAAGCTACCAATAAAGCTACCAATAAAATTTATAGGGAGGTCGATTGCCCAGTACAAAATATTAAATACGTGTTTGGTACTTCTTTCAATTAAAAGGGTAAAAAAGGGAAAAATCGGTAACATTATATCTCCTTAACCAACAGCGATAGAAGCAAAAATTAAATTGGCTTGAGATTAGCACTAAAAATTAAGGGACACGTGTTCGGTACTTTTTTGAAAATCGGCCGCCTAGCGGGCAAAACAGGGTAGAAAAGGGAGAAATTAGTAACATCATATCTCCGAAACCAACATAGACAGAAACAAAGTTGAAATTGGATTTGAATCGCCTAGAAAAATAAGGGGACACGTGTTTGGTACTTTTTTGAAAATCCCACTAATAAGGATAAAAAAGGGTAAAAACTATATTTTGGTACTTTTTTTAACCCATATGTATCTTTTGAACTAATAAACATAGAAACACATTTTATATCGCAATCGATAGATATTAAAAAAAAACTAAATACGTATTTGGTACTTTTACGATTAATGGGGTACAAAAGGGTAAAAAAAGGGAAAATATTCAAGGATAGGTTTTTTGGTTTTTAGCCATGGATATCTTTAAGGCTAATGAAGCCAGAAGTATAATTTATTGACTGGTCGATGGACATTGAAAAAAATAAACTACGAGTTTGGTACTTTTTTTTAATTTTGGGGGTAAAAATCTGTAAACCAAAAGTGATAGAAACAAAAACTAAATTGGTCTGAGATCGGTACTTAAAACCAAGGGACACGTGTTCGGTACTTTTATGAAATTCAACCTCCTAAAAGGTAAAACAGGGTAGAAAAGGGAGAAATCAGTAACATCATATCTCCGAAACCAATACAGATAGAAACAAAGTTGAAATTGGATTTAAATCGGCTAGAAAAATAAGGGGACACGTGTTTAGTACTTTTTTGAAAATGGCACCAATAAGAATGAAAAAGGGTAAAAACTATATTTTGGTACTTTTTTTAACCCATATGTATCTTTTGAACTAATAAACATAGAAACATATTTAATATCGCAACCGACAGATATTAAAAAAGAACTAAATACGTATTTGGTACTTTTGCGATTAATGGGGTACAAAAGGGTAAAAAAAGGGAATATATTCAAGGATAGGTTTTTTGCTTTTTAGCCATGGATATCTTTTAGGCTAATGAAGTTAGAAGTATAATTTATTGACTGGTAGATTTACATTGAAAAGAAATAAGCTACGTGTTTGGTACTTTTTTTAATTTTGGGGGTAAAAATCGGTAAAGTATATCTTCTAAACCAAAAGTGATAGAAACAAAAACTAAATTGGTCTGAGATTGGCACTTAAAATTAAGGAACACGTGTTCGGTACTTTTTTGAAGTTCAACCTCTTAGAAGGTAAAACAGGGTAAAAAAGGGAGAAATTAGTAACATCATATCTCCGAAACCAACATCGATGCAAACAAAGTTGAAATTGGATTTGAATCGGCTAGGAAAATAAGGAGACACGTGCTTGGTACTTTTTTGGAAATGGCATTAATAAGGATAAAAAAGGGTAAAAACTATATTTTGGTACTTTTTTCAACTAATATGTATCTTTTGAACTAATAAACATAGAAACATAATTTATATCGCAACAGATAGATATTAAAAAACAATTAAATACGTATTTGGTACTTTTGCGATTAATGGGGTACAAAAGGGTAAAAAAGGGAAAATATTTAAGGGTAGGTTTTTTGTTTTTAGCTATGGATATCTTTTAGGCTAATGAAGCCAGAAGTATAATTTATTGACTGATCGATTGACAAAGAAAAAATAAAATACATTTTTGGTACTTTTTTTTAATTTTGGGGGTAAAAATATATCTTCTAAATCAAAAGTGATAGAAACAAAAACTAAATTAGTCTGAGATCAGCACTAAAAATTAAGGGACACGTGTTCGGTACTTTTTTGAAATTCGACCTTTTAAAGGGTAAAACAGGGTAGAAAAGGGAGAAATTAGTAACATCATATCTCCGAAACTAACACCGATGCAAACGAAGTTTAAATTGGATTTGAATCGGATAAAAAAATAAATGGCCACGTATTTAGTACTATTTCAAAAATGGTACTATATTTTGGTACTTTTTTAACCCATATATATATCTTTTGAACTTATAAACATAGAAACATAATTTATATCGCAACTGATAGGCATTAAAAAACTATTAAACACGTATTTGGTACTTTTGCGATTAATGTGGGACGAAAGGGTAAAAAAAGGGAAAATATTCAAGAGTAGGTTTTTTGCTTTTTAGCTAAGAATATCTTTTCGGCTAATGAAGCAAGAAGCATAATTTATTGGCTGGTAAATTGACACTGAAAAAAGTAAAATAAGTGTCTGGTACTTTTTTAATTTTGGGGGTAAAAATCGGTAAAAATATATCTTCTTAGCCAAAAGTGATAGAAACAACAACTAAATCGGTCGAAAATCGGCACTTTAAATTAAGGGACATGTATTCGGTACTTTTTTCTTTAATTCGGCCGTTTTATGGTTAAAACAGGGAAAAAATGGGAAATATTAGTAACGTCATATCTCCGAAATTCAAAACGATAGGAATAGAGTTGAAATTTGCTTCGGATGGGCTGAAAAAAAAAACGAGAAACATATTTGGTACTTTTTTGAATATGGTACTAATAAGGGTAAAAAAGGGCAAAAACTATATTTTGGTACTTTTTTTGAACCCATACGTATCTTTTGAAATAACAAACATAGAGAAACAGTAAACGTCACAATTGATAAGTAACAAAGAATTATTAGACACGTATTTGGTACTTTTACGATAATTGAGGTAAAAAAGATAAAAACTGGGAAATATTCAAGGGTAGGTTTTTAACTAATGAAGCCAGAACTATAATTTACAGACGGGTGGATTCATATTGAAAAAGTAAATTGAAAAAGAAAATGGATAAATTAGTAACATCATATCTCCGAAATTTACATCGTTAGAAACAAAGTTGAAATTGGATTTGGATCATCTTGCAAAAAAAGGGGACACGAGTTTGGTACTTTTTTGGAAATGGAACTAATAAGGGAGAAAAAGGGAAAAAACTATATTTTGGTACTTTATTAACCCTATAAGTATCTCTTGAACTAATAAACATAAATACTCTATTTACATCACAATTGATAAGGACTAACAAAAATTAAGATGGTGCTTCGCGCTTTTACGATAAATGAGGCACAAAAGAGTAAAAACTACGAATATCATTTAAATAAATAAAGCCAGAAGTATAATTTACAGACGGGTCTATTCACATTGCAGAAGTATAAGACACGCGATTGATTCCTTTTTTTAATTTTTGGAGTAAAAAGGGGGAAAATCGGTAACGTAATATCTCATAAATCAAAAGTGATAGAAACAAAGATTAAATTGGTCTATGATCAGCATTAAAAATTAAAGGACACGGGTTCGGTATTTTTTTTTTTTTTTAATTTGGCCGCTTATGGTTAAAACAGGCTAGAAAATGAATAAATCATATAATCGGCTAGAAAATGAAAGGGACATGTGTTCTGTACTTTTTTTGAAAATGGCACTAACAAGGGCAAAAAGGGTAAAAACTATATTTTTGTACTTTTTTTTAACCCATGCGTATCTTTTGAACTTATAAACATAAAGACTCACTTTATGCCACAATCAATAAGTATTAACAAAATATTAAACATGTGCTTGGTACTTTTACGATAAATGGGGTTCCAAAATGTGAAAACGGGAAAATATTCATTTAAGCTAATGAAGTCAGAAGTATAAATTAGAAATGTGTCAATCAAAGGTAAAAAAGGGAAAAATCGATGACATTATATCTTCTTAACCTAATGGATGGAAACAAACACTAAAATGGTCTAAGATCAGCCCTAAAAATTAAGGGACTTTTCAGTACTTTTTGCAAATTAAACAGTTTTGGGGTTAAAATAGGGTAGAAAATAAAAACATTAGTAAAGTTATATCTCTGATACTAATATCGACAGAAAAAAAAATTAAATTGGATTTAGATCGAATAGAAAAATAAAAAGTCATGTTTTTAGTAGGTACTTTTCGTAAATGAGCTAAAAATAGGGAATAAAAAGGATAAAAACTAAATTTTGGTACTTTTTTGACCCATATATAATTTTTGAATCAATTATTATAGAAACAAAATTTATACCGCAATCGAAAATAACAAAAACGGGTCAAAAATTTAAAGATAGGTTTTTTCCTTTTAAACTGTGCATGTTGTTTAAATCAATAAAATAATAAATAAATCAATGATTTATGGACTGTTCTATTGACATTGAAGAAATATGTGACATGTGTTTGGTATTTTTTTAAATTAACAAAAATGGAGTTAAGATCAGCAATAAAAATATTAGGACATGTATCCGGATTTTTTTTTAATTTGGCTGATCAGGGGTAAACAACGGGTAAAAAAAAGGAAACTTTTGTAAAATATTCAAAATCAAAAGCGACAAGAACAAGATTTAAATTGGGTTAGCAATCAAATGTAGTAGCCGTGTGTAGTACTTTTTTGAAAATATAGAGGGTAGGTACTTATTTTGTCCTATATGTATCTTAAGAACCAATAAGTATTTAATTTAATTTATATCGGAATTGATAAATAAGTGAAAAGTTATTTTGGTAAATTTTGTAACTTTGTCAATTCAAATGGTGCCGCTAACGAAGTAGCGGGTTATAAAGCTAGTTTTTGGATAAAATCTGATTGGAAATGGTGTATTTTGAAAGCTCTTTTAATAGCTAATAACTTTCGATTAAGGTGAAACCTGTTTAAATAGTATTATTGATTATGTTGTTATATCGCTTTAAACATAAGGTATATTATTTAGGTTTTTAAAAATAACGAAGTTTTAACCGCAATAAATTGTCAACCGTAGGAAAATTTTGAAATCTAAAATAGTCTGTAGATTCGCAAATAGCATGTAATTGATACGCATTAGAATACATACAAATATCAGGTGTATAGTTTTTTAAATTTCGTGAGATAAAAATGGATGTTTTCAAACTTTAACCCTGCCAAAATGGCCATACTGCTTAGACCCCATAAAAATTATACCGATCGACTCAGAATCGCCAGGAGAGTCGATTTAGCCATGTCCGTCTGTCTGTCTGTTGAAATCAAGTTTGTGGAGCTCCTGGTGTGTGTGCGCAGACAAATTATACACCACATTTTAGAAAATTTCCCTACGCTATTTAATTTCATTAAAATCGGTCCATAAACACCCGAGATATCGCTAAAATACTAAAATTTGATGACACATTTAAAAATTTTTTTTTAACAATAGTTTAAAAAAAAAATTGAATTCCCATCGAATTTTTAATTTTGGCGTTTCTCTGGTGTTTATAGACCGATTTTGATAAAATTTGATAGCATGTTGCGTTGGAGTATTTTCTTAAATCTGATATATAATTCAAAATTTTTTTTGTTTATTTTTTTTTTATTTTTTTATTTTTTTTTTGTTTTAAATAAATTTTTATTATACAATATAAACAATTTACATGCTTCGCCTCAGCGCCATATAGGCATTGTAGAGGCTTGTTAGCAAAAATATTTACAAAAATAAAATTTATGTTACAAAAGTTGTAATAAATTCATTTTATGGTATACAAATAAAAATTAAAATACTAATTGAAATAAATATTTAATTATATCAGAAGTTCATCAACATTTTCAAATAAAAATTGTTTTAACGAAGATTAAAATAGTGAAAGTCTTGAAATACGTTTAATATAAGAAGGCAAGTTATTGTATTCTTTACAACCAGAATGTGATGTCCAATACTATGAAGACATTTAAAAACGTAAATTATGATTTGCAATTTATAAAGCCCGTAGATTGGAAGAACAGTGGGAAATACATCCCTGAGCAAAGTAACGGTTGGAAATCGTATGGGTAAATTTGCTACGGTCTTCAGTGCTTTATTTTGCAACCTCTGAAGTGATTTAAATTCTGTAGTTTTCTTGAAACCAAACAGTAAAGCTAGATAATTGCAATGGCTTTGAATTAAAGTCTGGAAAATAAAAAATTTTGTATTCTTATCAAATTTGCTTTTAAATTTATTAAGTAAGCCCAAAGCAGGAGAGATTTTAGATTTAAGATTTTTAATATGTTGATCCCACATAAGATTACCCTGAAAGGTAATACCCAAATATTCAGCAGATGAAACTTCTTTAACTTCTTTGCCATCAACGGCTTAAATCTTATAAGCTTAGTTTTAGCATGATTTAAAAAAAGTTTGTTTATACGAATATATTCAGAAATTAATGCAGCGTCCCTTTCCATATATGGTTTAACAGCAGTTTCATGCTTATAGTGATAAAATATACTGTTACGTTTTTCCTTTAAAAACATGGAAGGAATTCTTTTTGCAAACAACCGTAATCAAATTAATTAAAACACTTTATTTAGTTTTACAAAGTAATACTTTTATTAACTTTAGAGTTAATCACTTAAAACACACTTTCACAAAAACTGTAAACAAACTTCACAAAACTGCTTTACAAATACTCTTAGTCACACTGTACTCTTTATACGCGTCTTAATTAAAACTGTTCCCACAATACTCGCCCATCGCCCATCGCTGTAGTTGATTACACTAACAATGTGGCTTACGAAAGTTCATGTGTGTTCCACTACATTCTCACATGATCAAGAACACACTCATACATACGTTGTACAAACAGATTATCTGAAGTTAACAGTAACAGAGAGAGAGAGAGAGAATGTAGATAAAAGAGAAACATGTTGCTATGCTCTTTACTGTACATAAGAGAAACATGTTGCTCTGCTTATTTGGCATAAACAGAATAACAACAACACCAAGAGAAACATCTAGAAAGCGATGGGAAGAATTATAAGCAGTGAACTTTGCACAATGGGTCGGATAAGTTTAAAATTCGTCACACTGCCCCTATCTTAAGCCTTTTCGTCCCGAATAGACACAGTATCCGTTCTTCCGTAGGCGGCCAATCTTTCGAGGTGTACGACCTTCATTTTGGACCGTGGACTCTTATCTTTTTGTATTCGATATACCACATCATTTATCCTTTTAACAACCTTGTACGGGCCGTCCCAATGAGTTTGTAGTTTGGGAGATAATCCTTTTCTGCGCTGTGGGTTGTATAAGAGTACCAACTGACCTTCATTAAAGCCCTGGGAATTGGCTGCTCGATCGTATCTGGCCTTCATCTTGTCGCTGACCATTTTAATTTTGCCACGGACGAATTCATGCAGTTCATTAAGGTTTTCTTGCTCTTGGGAGAAGAGGTGACCACGATCCTCAGTATTTGTTATTGGCTGCCACATCCATAGCTATCCGCTCAAAGGGGGCACCAGAATTGTACTGCTGTAGCTGGCCACGATTTCTTCGGACTGGACCCTTGGCTGCGATACAATTTGGACAATTAGCAATCCAGTCAGTCACACTCTGAGGACAATCAACCCAGTAGAACCGCTGCTTCAGTTTTTCTAAAGTCTTTGTTACACCTAGGTGACCTCCACTAGGACCATCATGAAACTCCTTTAGCACTTTCTTTATTTTAGAGGATGGCCGCACGACCAAATTTTGCAGTCTTTCCATCGGCGCTCTCCCAAGTGCGATACAAGCAACCGTCTATTATCTTTAGACTATCCCAGAGAACCCAACATGACTTCATCAGCGGACTTTCCTGCGATATCTCGTTACGGGTTGGCCTCTTGTCTTCTTCTTTGGCTTGCATTATTTTCCCCAGTACTGGATCGTTCCTCTGCACTACAGACCAATCTTCACTGGATTCTACACGCATTTGCCGAACGTCGACTACACAACTCTTGGCGTTGGTCTCGGCGCAATGCCTCAACGTACTTCGCCAGTTGTTGATGCTCCCTGCTGAACATCTTAACAGGCTCTGATTTTGTCTCGCGGTTAGTGATCGCTTCAGTGGTTGCGCATTGCCCAATTTCCAATTCAGATTTGCTCACTTTTTCATGGCAGGATAAGTTTTTAACTCTTACAGGAACTCTTCTGGTATTGCAGGACTACTCCTGTTGGCTGCCTTTGACTGATGAAGCAGATCTCGATTGTCTTAACGGTGCCCTGCAATTTCGCTGGAAATGACCTCCTTTACCGCGGTTGTAACACTTGGATTTCGCCTTGATCAATTTCTCATCTATTACTCTACTCAATTTCTCAACTATTACTCGACTTAATTTCTCTATCAGTTGCTCCATACTGGTTTGGTTGTTAGCAACTACGTCGACACCTTGCAACCTGCATATTTGTGGCATAGCAATAATTTTGGCTGTTTCTTGGGTCAATGCAAATGACACAGTTTCGGTAAATGTTGATTTTCGTGTGGCACACACCGCAAATTTAATATCAGGATCTCGTATACCGTTCACAAATGCTTCAATCTTGAACTGGTCCAAGAAAGTCTGGTTTTCTCCAGGATAAATTTGCTCCACCAAACGTTCAATATCCAAGGCAAAGTCTTGTAAACTTTCGTTTGGTTTCTGGACTCTGCCGCGACGTTCCAGACTGTAAATTTCCTTTGTGTGTTCGCCACCGTACTTACGCTGAAGAGCAGACATGATGTCATCAAAGTTCTTTCTACAGCTTAACGGCACAGTTTCTAGGACTTCCGCAGCATTGCCTTTTAGAGCCAAAATTAGTTCCAGAGCTTTCTGGTTGTTGTCCCATAGGTTCTTCTCGGCGACTTTTTCGAACTGGAACTTGAAGACATTAAACGGTAGACTGCCATCAAAACTTGGTGTTTTTGTTTTACCAGATGTGTCTTGAACAACTCGCACTGGACCTCCATGGTATTGTATGCCATTAAATTTCGCTTTCAGATCGCTAATCTCCTTTTCGACGTCTGCCAGTTCCTTGTCAAATTTCTCAATTTCAATCTCAACGCCATCGATGCGATTGTTGATCGTTGTCGAAATTTCTTGAAGTTGTTTGTTTGTGGATCCAGAAATTTCTTGCAATTTTTTCTCTATCCTTTCCAGAAGTTGCTCGTTGTTGGTTTTCGTGGCTTCTTTAAGTTCCGTTTTCAAGCCTGCTTGAAGCTCCGTTTTCATGTTTCTCGTTTGGTTGTTGTTGACTTCCATCTTTTCCATTTTTTCCATCATCGCGGCTAACATTGAGTTCATGTCTAGGCTGCTGGTCATGGAACGGGTACTAACCTCCATTTCTTCTTTAGTCTCAAATTCGTAAGTCGCAATGTCGTAATACCTTGATTTTGGAGTTCGTCCCAGAGCCTTCTTTGTAGTTCGGCTTTAGTGCCAGCGGTTGGCACGTTCATCTTTCCCAACTCCTTTTTGAGTTGATCCAATCTTAGATCATCCAGTTTCACCATGGTTGTTATTTTTGCAATTCCACTTCTGACACCAGTTGTTACGTTTTTCCTTTAAAAACGTGGAAGGATTTCTTTTTGCAAACAACCGTAATCAAATTTATTAAAACACTTTATTTAGTTTTACAAAGTAATACTTTTATTAACTTTAGAGTTAATCACTTAAAACACACTTTCACAAAAACTGTAAACAAAATTCACAAAACTGCTTTACAAATACTCTTAGTCACACTGTTCTCTTTATACGCGTCTTAATTAAAACTGTTCCCACAATACTCGCCCATCGGCCTTATATAGTAGAGAAGAGAGTTTCTAGCAATTTCTGCAGACGTAAGCAAAGAGCAGCTGTAGTTGATTACACTAACAATGTGGCTTACGAAAGTTCATGTGTGTTCCACTACATTCTCACATGATCAAGAACACACTCACACATACGTTGTACAAACAGATTATCTGAAGTTAACTGTAACAGAGAGAGAGAGAATGTAGATAAAAGAGAAACATGTTGCTATGCTCTTGACATAAACAGAATAACAATAACAACAACAGAAACATCTAGAAAGCGAGGGGAAGAATTATAAGCAGTGAACTTTGCACAATGGGACGGATAAGTTTAAAATTCGTCACAATACTTATATCATCTGCATATAAAAAGATTTTACCGATTAACTCAAGGTTTTTTAAATCATTGATGTAAATCAAAAATAACAAGGGAACTAAAACACTTCCTTGAGGAACATCATAAAGAACTGTTTTTGAAGAGCTAGACTTTCCATTAATCTGAACAAATTGTCTTCTATCTATTAAATAACTCTGCATAAGAGAAAGTTCCTGCCCATGAAACCCATAGTATTTCAACTTCTGCAACAATATGTTATGATCAATCAGGTCAAAAGCTTTGGTCAAATCAAAAGCTTTGGTCATAAATTTTGTCAATTTGGGTACATCGATAACTTTTGCTTTGGCGATATCTCGGTTTTTGATCTGCTGATTTTGATGAAATTCAATAGTGCGCAGCGTTGAATGATTTCCTAAAATTTGATATCAAACAACTTTTTTTTTTAAACACAGATTTTTGACCAAATTCAAAACTTTTCAATAAACTTTTTTTAAAAAAACACAATTTTTTAACAAAATTTTTTTTTGAAAAATACAGTTTAAAAAAATTAAATTCTCATCGAATTTTGACGATATCTCTGGTGTTGTAGACCGATTTTGATAAAATTTAGGAGCATGTTGCGTTGGAGTATTTTCTAAAATCTGATTTATAATTTAAAATTTTTTTAAAAAAATACTGTTTTTAAATTTTTTATTTTTTAAATTTCTCAATTTGCGTACATCGATATCTTTTGCTTTGGCGATATCTCGGTTATTGATCCACCGATTTTGATGAAATTTAATAGTGTATTGCATTGAAAGATTTCCTAAAATTTGACTTACAGTTCAATTTGTTTTTTTCTTAAAACACAGTTTTTTGACGAAATTAAATTTTGTTTTTGATGAAAAATACAGTTTCTTAAACACAATTTTTTTTAATTCTCATCGAATTTTAAATTTTTATGATATCTCTGGTGTTTATTTTGATGAAATTTAATAGCATGCTGCAATGGAGTGTTTTCTAAAATCTGATTTATAATTTAAGTTTTTTTTTTAATATTGCTTTGGCGATATCTCAGTTATTAATCTACCAATTTTGATGAAATTCAATAGTGTGTTGCGCTGAATGATTTACTAAAATTTGATATGGGCATTTCCATGAAATGGTCCACCGTTAGTTAAAAAATCAAAACGCTCGCATAATATTTTTAAGAACAGAAAATTGAAAAGAAACTATTAAGATTTTACTATGTAAACAAATTTTCAGCCTATCATAATCTTAAATGCAAAAAATGGTATATAAAACGAAAGGCTCTTTAATTCAATTTAAAAGCTTTAACATCCATTTTTTGTCATTGCTGCTGACGAAAAAAATAAATCTGTAATATTGCAGTTTGGTATGTAAGTAACTGATACAACAACAAATGAATATAAAAATGTGAGATGAGAGCAAACTGTGCATCAATAACGGAATATTTAAATGTTTTTTTCGGCAACATTCCTTTGTCACGTGCGTAAGGCAAAATAACCACATAATGCCACTAGTTGCTTATTATCAGTTGAAGTGTCTTGTTGTTTAGTTTCTAAAGCAAGTTTTTTGTTTGCTTAAATAAATTATTGAAATTAATAGCCTTCTACAAAAAGTACTTTTTTTTTGGATTTTTGAACTTTGTCACGTGCGTAATAGTAAGTACGAAAAATTCAATACTGTTCATTTATGTCCATTTGATAAATTTTATTTTAATTTAAGACAAGTAAGAAAGTGCTATAGTCGGTCAAGTCCGACCATACAATACCTTTCACCACTAAGGTCAAAGGTGTTCTTCTTCCTGTATAAAGGCTAATATTTGCTAAATTTTGCCATCACAGAAACATTTTCTTACATGGGGCCTAGGGTCAAATATGGACCGATTACCTTGAAATTTAGAAAATTGATTACGGCTTTTACAAAAATTATGGCACAAGTAAAATTAATTATTTAAAAGTGATCTTGAGGGGGTGGGGAGGGTGGTAGAAAGAATTAATAAGTTAAATTTGTTTTAAACTGACTCGACTTTACCAGGAGAACAGAAAAACAACAACATAAGTTTCAATAATTTTGTATACAATTTTTTTTCCTCGTTTGTTTTTAAAGTTATTTTTGTTGTTTTTCTATGCAGTAATTCGCTGGTAAGTTTTTTTAAGATCAAAAAATTAACCTTGCAGTTTGAAGGCATAAATTGTCACTAAACTAAAAAAGCAACTAGGTTTGCCAAATCTTCAATGTGTTCGTTTGTAAAACTAGGGTCAATATTAGATATTTTAAAACTTTACTTATAGAGAGTAACAAAATAAAGATTCTGTTATATATGGCTTTTGTCCTTTAAAACAAAATCAGTGACCACATCTAGTTTTAAAGGCAACATTTCCTTATAAAACTGTTGGCACCTACTACAGAGGCCTTTCTATTGCTTAAGTAGCTCCTCCAAATAGCTAGTTCCCGACAGCCCACTTCATCTAACCTACACAGAACACTAGCCCAGGATAAATAATCCAAGGCACCCTTAAAGTCTACAAAAATGCCTGGCACATATTTGGCAGTTGACTCACCAACATGATTTTGGACATGCAACCATGCATCTTCAACAGACTTGCCTTCCTTAAAGCTAAACTGAAACTCAGAAGCCCCCTGACTGGTACACTCCTTAAGCCGAAACACCATAATTCTCTCCAGTACTTTTCCAAGTACCGGAAGAAGGCTGATGCCCCGATAAGAGCGAGGATTACTCCTTACTTTATCGGGAGACTTAAGGAGCACAACAACCCAAGCACACTTGCAAATCTCAGGAAAGTAACCCTCACTAATGCACTTCCCAAAGATTGACTCCAGGTATTCCGGTATGGCCTTCCAGATGCTTTTACACATCTCTCAAGTCATACCATCAATACCAGGAGACTTTCTGCTTTTGACTCGTTAAGGCTATCCATCACTCCGATTCTCTTCATGGTTGGCGGCTCAACTGTACCCAAACTGGGAACACTGGGCCCTTCTGCACCTGGAAAGAAGACCGACAACAATAAATCAACACTGTCCATCCAGGTAGTAGTGATAGTATCACCAACCTGCAAGCCAGCGAGGTCAAGTCTCCTATTTCTACCCCTGCAAATACGGTAAACCGTACCCCAAGGATCATCCCTATGGTCCTGTACAAAACTCCTCCACTGGTCCTCTTTAACCCTAATAATCCTGTCCTTGTATGTCTTAAGGCCAATAAAATACTCAGCTTTGCGTAAGTTCAAATCATCTGAGGCAGAAGCCCTAGCCCTTTGGAAACGTTTCCTCAGGTGCAGAACCTCCTGCCTCATCTGATTCAACTTGTCAGTCCACCATTTAAGACGACTCAACTTCACACTACGACTAGTGCCAAGTAAATCGTCATTAATGGTGCACATCCACTGATCTATTTTACCGACCTGGTCATCTATCGTTAGTACCCTAAAGTCAGCTAATGGTACCTCTGAGGCCACCTCCCTAAACCTGTCTGTGTATACGTCCCAGTTAATGTCACGATTCTTCCAAACCCTGGATCGTTCAATCTCCCCAGTAGTCAGTCGTCGATTAGAAACCACAATCTCAATAAGATTGTGATCGCTTACTCCCAGTCACTACCTAAAGCTAAAATCTGTCATTGCTGCCCCATTTGCAGCTGTCACGTCAATGTCACTAACTCCCCTTGGGCCGTCAAAAGCATACTGATTGCTCGGCTCGTTTAAAACGGAAACACTTGTGGCAACCAACCATTCACTAAGCATGACTCCTCGTGTATAATTCTTATAAGAAGAAGCATTGCTGCCCATCTTAGAGAACCATACACGAGAGCATGCATTTGCGTCTAGGCCTATGATAACTGGAATACTACTCGCTAGTAGTAGTACCAAATCCATGTAACTTAAGTACGGCTCAAGGTCCAGCCCATACCTACAATAGATGCTAGCCAGAAACATCCTCTCAAACCGCCCTTCTGCAGATATGGAGACCCCCCACTGACTACTACTCACTAAGGTACAGTCAAAGTCTCTGTCATTTACTACAATAGCAGAGCCCCCCACACTGTCCGTAAACGCTCGCATACCCCTCGGCAATCCTCTAACGCATCCATTAGTAACATACGGCTCGTGCAAAAGTGCAAAGGCAGCACCCAAACTGCACATTGACTGTCCTAGCATGCAGATCACTGAATACGACTGCTGACAGTTTAGCTGTATAATTTTAATATTTTGTCCCTCCATTTTAGTGGCGTGCGTTCTGTCTGGCAACTATCGCGCTATATATATAGAGCAAGATGCAGACATCATGAGATGGTCCGCCGGCAGTCTCCTAAACGCACAATTGCGACATTTTATTGCGTTTATACAACGAGACGCCAATGGCCAATCTCACCACAGAAACGGCATACTCCATCCTTCGTCTTGCAATCGCGCACCATATGGTCAAAGCTCAAGCATCTATAGCAGCTGGGAATAGCATCCTGGGCTCATACAGCAAAACTGAACCACTTAATGTAGCACCGGCCACTGTCCAGCAAATGCTGCATGGCCTCGCTACTACCCTCCAACACAATATTAACAGCGGTACCTGCCGGTTTCCATGGTCCAGTTACCAGACGCACCTTTTTCCGGAAATCGTCAAATTCACGAGTACAGCTCCTCCATAAACTCGTCCGGAGTAATCTCTGGGTGCACTCTCTGCACTACCACTTTCCGTCCCAGTTTCTCATTAGCTGACACCTAGAGCCCTACCTAGCTAAACTTGGCATTCGTCGCCAGCTTCTCACGTTCCGCCATTGATGATGTTCTAATCTCCATCACTTCCTTGGAAGTAGCAGCCTTTCCTTTCACGACTACCGACCAAGTCTCTACCGGCTTGGGGACAACCGGCACCGGAATCACAGAAGGCGTCATCACCTTAACAGGTTCAGCAGTAGGTGGCATCATGCCGACGGCAGGCGGCGGCAAAGACACCCTGGTAACTCTCTCTCCTCCACCAGAAGGCAAAGTCGGCGCCCTAGATGCCTATTTGCCGCTCATCCCTAGCTTCTCATACACCTCCATTTTAGCAGCTACGCTCTTCATATAGCCTAAAATCGACTTAGGCTTATCATCAATTGGCTTAAAATTAAAGCCAAAACCAGCTGCAACTGCGGTTGAAATTCCAGTCTTAGCAGCTGTTTCAACCTCGTCACCCTCAATCGAGCTAAGGATCGATTCGCTGCTACATTCTCCCGATTCCACCATTTCCTCCACCTTAGCCTTCTTTTCCTCAGCCTCGTCCGAGTCTATAGCTCTCGGATGCTCTAAAATTACTTTTTTCCTCTCTACTGCACTTTCGCCTGTTGCCTTACTTCTGTTGCTACTCATGGTAACAACAGCTAGTTAGCGATTTTTAGTTAAACTTGTTGTCAACACTCGTAAAAATAAGGTGTTTCAGCAAAATTCACCAAAAAAGTTAATACAGGATGAAATAATTTAGCCGATACACAAACCTTTTAGCCAAATCACAAACCCAACATAACAGGGTGACTCTGTAACTTCACCAAAAGGTACTATTAACTACAACTAAAAATACAAACTCATCTGACGTGCAAAAACCACAAACAAAAAACTTAAAGGTACAAGGCCAATACACGCGGCATGCGGCTGCGGACGGTCGTAGTATTGCCAGTACATAAAATGTGCATTTGTTTACAAAAATATTCATTTACAAATATATTTGAGTAGGATATAATTAAATCTGGCAGCACTGAAAAAATCTGCCGCGCGGAAAAGTAGAACAAAGTTCTACTTTTTTCCATTGCCGCTTCAAATTTGACAAATCAAAAAACAGCTGATTGCCGCCCGCAGCCGCTTGCAGCGTGCATTGGCCCTCTACCTTAATAAAAACCCCACGATGTGTTTTTCAAAATGTCTATTTAATTTTTGAAATATTATAGATATTTCAGGTGTCCTTTCACCGATCTTAAAGATTTTTATATTCACGTGTAGATTTTTCACAATTCTTTATCACACTATCACACACTGAGATAAAACACTATCGTTCACTTTCAATGTTGACAACTGAATGAGTAGATAAGGACAGATTTGAATAATGCAAGTACCTGCCATGATGGCCTTACCTTCCAGTGAACAAATCACAAGGTGGATATTTTAAGTGTTTACCAACACCCCCTTGCTACGAAAAATTGTCATGCATTTCAGAGTACCTTTCAGAGGAAACATGTTGTTTGGACATGATTCCCCCCTTGGTTAGGAGCGGAGGACTATCTAAACTCCTGCCGGTCTATGGGTACGGCACCCGCCTGCAATGTAACTCCACATTCTAATGAACGATACCCGCTTTGGGTATTAAACCATAGCCCCCGCGATGCTCCACAAAGGGGCCAACAACCAACACTCACACTGGAGGTAATATCCAGAGGCTTCCTGACTCCCGCGGTACCAGTCAATCTCCGGTGAGATTCATAGCCCTAGAACGACTAATAACAGTTGAGCCCCAAACGGCCCAGGGACTGCTGCCCTTAACCCCCAGTATGACCAGCTAAGCCCTACTACACACATACACAAACAAGACAACACAAAACAAGACTTTACATTGAACCGCCGCACTCACGCGAGTTATATTTTGACTTATTTTTTTTTATTTCCAAGTTCTTCTTTTAAAAAAAGAACTCTGTTGTTTGAATGGAATCTTAAGACTAAAAAATATAAAAATGATTTTCTTAATTTAAACTTAAAAAATATCAAATTAAAATTAAGGTGAGCAATGCAAACACAAATGCTCACGTTGCTGTCTGCAAAATGTGGGAACGAATAATAACATATAATTGTAATTTAAGAACATGGTTCCCTACACTTGCCAGCCAATGCTATAGGTTTAGGGAATGGGTATGTATCTCGCGCGACACTTTGGTCACAAAGTGACACCAGCAAGAACGACAACGAATAACAGTCAAGATAAACAACAATTAACAGGTTACCCTCACGGCTAAACCACAGGTCACAAAGTGACGTAGCAACCAAAACCAAAACGTAATCCTAATCGTAAGCCATGTGAACGTTCCGAGGCGGATAAACTGACTAGCTGGAGTCAGTCGCAATAGACCCCGCTATGGCATCTTAAACCTAGTCCTTGAAAGGTCCTAGGTAATCAATGCCTTAGCAGCTGCAACGACAGACAGATCCAACACCAGTCACCAAAACGGGTTCGACAACAACCAACCCCAGAGACAAATCCTCCAAATGCAGAGCAGACATTTCGGCGATATTTGCGAACGGCGATTCAGGAAGGGCGGTGAGAGACCGCCCCCACTACTGATGTCTCCATAATCTCCTACTAAATACTTCACGGGCAAATTGCCCTAACCTCCCGAAAGTCCGAACGTCTTCTATTGCCCTACTGAAATCCCAACCCCCCTCGGTAGGGATAATTCCCATACCACTTAAGTCCCTAACATCATCATAGTACTGGCATTCTGTCAGTATATGCCTAACGTCCTCTTGTCCCAACCCACAACCACAGTCCGGAGTGTCGGACAGGTTCCTCATATATAAGAAAACATTGAGTGAACCATGTCCCGTCAGTATAAAACCCAAACTCATACCAAAGGTAAAGTCTGGGCGTTCACGTACAAACGTCGCGTCACGTATAAATGTATGTTGCTTCATTCTATCTCAAAATTAGGTTTGGACGTAACATCAAGCGGTCATCCCACTTATTGGCCTAGTGACCCAAATAAAATCCTGGATGTTATCGATTTCGGAGAAACAAAAAGTATCAGAAGGGAAATGATACAAGTTGAATCTTCCTTGGAACTTTGCTCGGACCATTCGCCAACCATCATAACCCTCTTAAAGCCGGAAGAAACCGTATCCCCGACTATAGACGTAGCAATGGCACGCACAAAAATAAACTGACTTAAATACAAGAAATACCTCAGCACTCACTGCACAGAAGACATACCGCTGCATACACCGGAAGACATAGATCTCTCTATTAGATATCTTGAAAATAATCTCAAATTGGCTGTTAAACATACTATAGTACTTCCCAGTCAACATGCGACATCCCCCCACTGTCAACATGCAACATTACCTCTATGTCATGACATTTACCCTTTGCAGCAATCCACTTCACCCACAATAATACCTGATACCCAATCCCCCAGGAACTATATCAAGTTCCCTCAATACAATATGCTTCATTACAACCAAACAAGAACCAACAGTATCAACCGTGAACAGGATACCATACTACCCCCCCAGACGACATGCTTCATTATCCCCCAGCAACATGTCACACAATCCCCCATACGAAACTATGCCTTAACCCCCGGCAATATGCCACATTACCCCCCACAACAAGCTTCGCTAATCTCCCCCAAAATTCTACATTATCCCCCAATCATCATGCTACTTTAGCCCCTTGGCAATATGCTACAACTGCTTTAACAGCCGGCAATATGCCACATTATACCACTACCCTCCAATAATCATGCTATTTTAGCCCCCTGGCAATATGCTACATCATCCCCCCTACAACATGCTACAGTAACCCCCCGTAACATACTGCATAACTACCCCGTTAACATGCTACGTTCCAACCCCCTACAACATGCTGCATTCCCTTCCCGACAAGTCAGGTGTAATAGAATATACTCTGCCGATGTCGAACGGCTTTTGGCTGAAAAAAGAAGAGCTCGAAGAGAATGGCAAACTCATAGATCCCCCAAACTAAAAACAGATTCCGAAATTGTGTAAATTCACTTAGGAAATTACTAGAATAACAAAGAGCTGAATCTCTGGAAACTCATCTAAAAGAGCTGGATGCCACCCAAAAACCGGACTATTCATTATGGCGTGCTGCTAAAAGCTATAAAAGTCCTGTAATTCGTAAACCACCATTGAGAAAGGTAATCTGTTTGTGAACCACTTGAAAAATGTATTTACCCCCAACTTATCAAATGACATAATGGAGTTACCCTCTTCTGTACAGCAACGTAGATCAACGATTAGGTTTGATACTCGGGAGGTCATAAAATATATTCTTGACTTAAACCCCAAAAAAGATTTGACAAAGTGAGCAATAAAATGTTAAAAGAGCTCCCCTTAGTAGCAATAAGAATAATAACATTTATTTTTAATGCAATTTTACTTCTAAAATATTACCCTCAAGAATGGAAGGTTTCATTAATCACTATGGTTCCTAAGCCAGGTAAAGATCACTCAAAAGTAGAGTCCTATAGACCTATAAGTCTTCTATCTAATATATCAAAGCTTTTTGAAAAATTGTTAGTTACCAATTTAACGCAAATTTTAGATGAAATCGGATACATTCCGAATCATCAGTTCGGTTTTAGAAAAAGGCATAATACAATTGAACAAACACATAGACTTGTTGCTGCAATTCGAAAAGCTTTTGAAGAAAAAAAATATTGCTCTGCTCTCTTCATTGATGTATCACAAGCATTTGACAAAGTGTGGCATGAAGGTTTAATTTACAAATTGAAGCAAATTTTCTCCTTGGACATATACATGCTTTTAGATAGTTACCTAACCCATCGTAAATTTATTATTAAAAAAGGAGACTTCTTAAGTACTCCACAGCCTATTGAAGCTCGTGTTCCCCAAGGCAGCATACTAGGACCAATTCTCTATATTATATACACCTCTGATATGCCTACAAATATATACACAAGCACGTCCACATTTGCAGATCATACTGCCATCCTTAGTATTAATAAAAACCCAGTTGAAGCATCTAGGAATTTACAGAACCGCATATTGCAAATAGAAAAATGGCTAAACCAATGGAAGATAAAAGTGAACGAATAAAAATGCATTCATATCACCTTTACATTGCGCAGAGACTAGTGCCCTCCAGTTAAAATTAATAACCAAGCTATCCCCCAACAAACAGAGGTGAAATACCTAGGTATTCATTTGGATCGACGGCTTACGTGGAAGAGTCACATAGATGCCAAATTGACCCAACTTAAACTAAAGTCTGCCCAAATTAACTGGCTAATTGGTAAAAATTCTAAGCTTAGTTTAGATTGCAAAGTTCTTTTATACAACTCTATAATTAAACCAATATGGTTTTACGGAGTTCAATTGTGGGGCCCTGCCTCAGAGTCAAATATTGAGAAAATACAAAGACGACAAAATAAACTTTTAAGAATAATTACTGGCGCCCCGTGGTACATTTAAAACTCCAACTTACACAAAGACCTTGCAATTCCGTTGGTTAAAACAGAAATAGCGAAGCGTGTTGTAAATTATATCAATAATTTGGCATGTCACCCAAACCCACTAGCTCAAAACATTCTAAACGGTCGCGGCCATATCCGATTCAGAAGGAGGGATACTAGCGACCTGTACAGCAGCTAAGCAACATGAATTTTACTAATGTAAAAAGTCCTACTCACGCAAAGAATTGTGAAGTAACAAATGGACTTCCATAATTAAGCAGTTTAGATTTTAAGATTTGATAACTTATTGTTAGTTCATAGTAAATGAAGATACAATAAATAAAACAAAATGCAAAAAAAAACGTATACATTTATACGTCACCCGCCCCTGGGTACTGTCCGTCCAGCGCGTCTTCCACCTAGAATCAAGCTTCTCTGCTAAAAGCAACTTGATTTCCCTAACATCCCTATTAACCACATCATCAGCAGAAAGCCAGTCCCGCTGAAGAAGAGGCAACCCCTTCTTGGTCTTATAGGTGACCGCACTGCGAATCACCTCTAAATCAAGAGGAGCAGCACCCACCAAGACCTGAAGAGCATCCGTAGAAACAGTCTGATATACTGGCATGCAAGCGAGCATTGCAACTCTCTGGCATGAAAGTACCTTGTCTCTACCTGTAACAGTCAGAACTGCTTCGTACCATACAGGTATACCATAGGCTGCACAGGCAACAAATAGCCCACCATATACGGTAAGTATAGCACGTCTGCTTAGGCCCCAATCGCTTCTAAGGATCCGCCTGACCATACCCGCAACGGCAGTAAGCTTGTCTTTAACACGAGAAAGATGAGGTGTAAAATTCATTCTCTCGCCCATAGTTATTCCCAGATATTTGACATCAGTCACATATCTGAGACTAACATCGCCAGATCGAATGGTTGGGGAACGATAACCTGCCTTTCAGCAGCATTATCGTGGTTTTGTCAAGGGCAACCTCGACACCCACACTCGTACCCCACCCATTTACCATTTGCATGATTTTGTAGTGTGTTTGTCATTTGACATAGGTTTTCAATACCATATTATACCAACTCGTTTTAGGTAGCTCACAACAAAAAGAAAAAGAAAGATCAAATAGCATTTTTGTATTTTTAAAACTAATTGCACATATGTCTGCAATAAATATTTTTGTCACAAAAGCAATTACTGACCTAAAAACTAAAGAAATGCTAAACCTCTGAATAACCCAAAAATATGTCAAGAACACATGTAATATTTCAATATTAGAATTTAGTATAAATAGTTGTTAAATTTGAAAATAAAGATTAGAATAATTTTGACTTTAAATCTTTATTGCTCTCATTTTCTGTGTGTGCACTCTAACGGGTAGCCTAACAGAATTAAAACCTAGCCTGCAGCTAAGTGCAGCTTAATAAATATCCTTAGCAACCAATACCCAACATAACCAAAAACTTCATACATTATATGGCGATCCTGCCAACTAACCATAGGTTCTCAGAAGATTATATCCTTTTTTTATACGTATCCTTTTAACTCGGACTCACTTAGATTATAAATGTCTTTTAAAGAAGATATTCCTTCGAAAAAAGAAATACACGAGATTTTCCAGAAATACGAGGAATACATCCCTCACGCCAAGGTCGAATAATATCCCGTATATACACCAACCCCCAAAACATACGGTCCAAAACCCATTTCTATAGAAGAGTATAGAAATAGGAATAACAAGAAGGAAGAGCGACCACAAGAAAGTAAAAAAAGACAAAAAGGGGAGGTAAAAAGATCCAAATAAAAAAGCAAAGAAAAGAGTTAGTGCGTTAGATTGGGTTAGGGCTTGGACAAGAAAAAAGAAAACTTTATATTAAACTTCAGCGTTTAAAAAGGAAATCAAAAACCATTAAACCATTACAGTGAACAACAACAACAATAAAGAGATGGACTTCGGCACAACAGTTAAATTGGATGCTTTCTGCATCCTATGCATAATATTCATAATAATCCTAATAATAAAAAAAAATAAGCATTTTAAAGATTATTTACAGAAGAAGGCCGTTGTTCAGGTCTAGTATTTTTACATAATTATTATTTTTTTTTGATATAAACAATTACAACAATTAAAAAAACAACATTTCTTTTGTATATATGTATAATAACTAAGTAAATTTTTCTTTTGAAAATGGAAACAGCAATAAAAAAGAAAACAATTTTAAAAAATCAGGAGCTAGGGGTTACCAAGAATCAACACTTAAAAATAAACTTGAAGAAATAGACTTGATAGAAAAAGAATTTTACGATTTGGTAGACACAGACGCAATCACAGAAGACATACAAAATAATATAAAAAATTTGAACTGTACTGTAATAAAGCAAAGACACGCTTTGAAGAAGCTTTGAACTCATTAAACCAGATTAATCAGGCACAACATTTGATAAAAATTTGGCAACCTTTAATTTGGAAATAGCAGTAAAAATCATTCCGCCATTCACAGGGAATTATAAGGAATTGAATTCATTTCTCACAATAACAGATTTAATCCATAAAACTCTAGAAGTAACCCAAAAACCAATACTCATTACCTTTGTATACAATGTGAAACGTTCAAGCGTAGTAAGGACTTCGTTAGGTACTTCCGCACCAACAACATTAGAAAACTTAAAAAGCCTTCTTTAAAGTAGGTACAAGTCGAAAAAGACCGTCTCACAAATACAGACGTCATTAAACAATTTCGGTCAAAAAGGCATGAATGTGTCAACTTACCATGAAAAACTCATGGAAATGATCACCGAATTAAATGAACTACAAATCAAAGGAATTGATAACTGCAGTGAAGTGCAATCTTCTACGATAAAGCAACTAAACGAGGATTATGCTCTCAATATATTTAAAAATGGACTAAAGGGAGACCTGAAACCCACTGTATTCGCTTCAAGACCTAAAGAAATAAATGAAGCATTACAATTAGCCTTAGAGCTAGAAAAGGAATTTTCCAACAACTCGGAGCAAATTCCTTACTTCTCGAATGATAGAAACAGGAGAGGTAACCAAAGAAATGTTATTAACAATCACAATTACAATAATAGGAGAAATAACTTCAACAGATATAACAATAATAGGACGAGTAATAACAACAACGGTAACACATATAGTAGAGGATCGGTGCAGCATAACTATAATAACAGGAACAACTATACAAGCTATGGCAATAGACCAAATAATTATAATGATCGTAATCATAATAGTGGAAACTATAACAACAGAACTTATAATAATTGGAACCGAAATAGAAATCATAGCAATCAAAACAGAAATAACATTCCGAATAGAAGAAATGTACACTATGTACAGGAAAACCAACAGGATCCGGAAGTGAATCAAGGGAATATACAGATCCACTATCCGGAGGACCAGCAATATCACTAAATAATGTTTTTCAGATATCTGACATTACAAACTTTATAAACT
The DNA here is from genome assembly GCA_933228675.1 of Stomorhina lunata. Taxonomy (NCBI): domain Eukaryota; kingdom Metazoa; phylum Arthropoda; class Insecta; order Diptera; family Rhiniidae; genus Stomorhina; species Stomorhina lunata. The sequence continues at coordinate 2,828,881 of OW121745.1, forward strand.
TAAACTTAGTTAACGACTAAAAACTAACATTTTTGGTAGACACAGGAGCAGACATTTCTTTGTGTAAAAATGATAAATTGAATGAGGATTCCATACAAATCGATAGAGAAAAATCAATTAACTTCACAGGTATCACCACAGAAAAGATCAGATCCATAGGAACATCAGAATTAAAATTCATCATAAACGATTTCAGTGAAAACCATAAATTTCACATCATTGATAAGAAATTTCCAATACCAACGGACGGAATTTTAGGAAGAGATTTCTTTACAAAATTTTTATGTAAGATTAACTATGAAACATTCACTTTAACACTTACTTTAGGGAGTGAGGAGATTACCATACCTATGAAATCATGGATAAACAAAAACTATTGCATAAAGACAGACAAGCGATCAGAAAGCATTCATCCTATAAATTTGAATATATGCGAAGACAGTATTATTCTTAATAAAGAAATTCAACCAGGAATATTTGTTATTAATACTATAGTAAAAGGAAACGGAAATCACCATGTCAAAATACCAGAGTTCTGCATCAAAACATTTGAAAAGCTTTTCAACACATTCGCTTTTTTTTAGATTCAACTCTTTATTCGTTTTTGTTCACGCGAATCAAATTCGTGTAGAAACAAAAAAGACACAAAATTAAAAAAAACACACAAGAGAAGAGAACTGTTGAGAGTAAAAAAACACACAAGAGAAGAGAACTGTTGAGAGTAAAAAACTCGACACGACAACAAACAATTTCAGCAATCAGTTTTGTTTCATAAAATATCGAATTAACACGAATCATTCGAGTTCATTTGTAGGTATATAAACATTTTTGCGTTGAAATGAAAAAAAAAATTAAATTAATGTTTACTTTCTTATTTTTATTTTTCATTTAACTTAAAAGTTCTTAAGAAAATTATTAAATAATTAAAACATAAGAATACATTCAATGTATACAAAACTAAAATTAATTAATTCTTTACTAATTTTTAAAGTTATAATAAAATAAAATATACTTTTGTTTTATATTTGTGTATATTGCAAATTATCAGACTTTTCAACAGTTTTGTCTAGTTATAAAATATTTATGTAAATTATATACATATGTATGTACATTAGGTTGGCACCGAAATTTTGTTTCCTTAATTTAAACGGGTTTTCAACGGAATATTATGACAAATCGGAAGTTTTATGGTCCAAAGTTGAAGAGGCCATTGGTATGGGGAAAAATGGGTTATTTTTTGTTTTTGAGAAATTTCGACCAAAAATAACTCTTAGATGTCATAATATTCCGTTGAAAAAGCCATAAAATTCGGACAAAAATTTTCTAACATACAAAAAATTATCACCCTAATGTACATAGGTAAATACATTTTTTATAATTCTTTTTATTAGTATTTCATAGTAATGTTTTTAAGATATAATGATTTTTATGGCATAATTTTAAAATAGATTAAACATTTTTTTTAACTTTCTACCAAAAAATCTTGAAATGGAGTGAAAACGAAATACTCAACTTCACCTTCTCCGATTTTGATGAAATTTGAATTTCGCTTTGGGTTAGATAAAGTCTGAACCAAAGCGAAATTCAAATTTAAAAAAATAAAAGAACATGAACTACAGGACATTAATATATTAAAAAATTAAAATTTTGAGGAACCTTTAAAACTATATGTGTAAGGAGGATTTTTTTCACAAAATTTCATCAAAATCGGAAAAGGTGAGGACCGATAAAAATAATAACTTTTAAAAACATGCCATAAAAATGGGAAATTTTCAAAATTTCCCGTAAAAATGGTAAATTTTGAAAATTTCACATTTTTGAAATTTTTAAAATTTCCAATAAAGTTTGATTTTTATTATATCAATCAATATGTGACAGTTATTTTGATTTAATATTATATCAAGCAATGACTGCTTTTTATTTTGTGATTAAATTTTTTAAGCAATTTCCGAGCGATATCTTTTAAAATTGATTTTTTAGAGCAGGAATTTTATTTTTTATATAAAATCGGAAATTTTGAAAATTGTCCATATAAATAGGAAAATTTAAAAATTTCGCATCAAAAAGGGAAATTTTTAAAATATCCTATATAAATGGGAAATTTTGGAAATTTCCCATAAACATTGAAAATTTTGAAACCTTCTTACAAAAATTTAAACTTTTAAAACTTCTTATAAAAATAGGAAATTTTTAAAAATAAAATTTTTGAAATTTCGAATAAAAAGGAAAATTTCCCATAGAAATGGGAAAAAAATTTAAAATTTCTAATAAAAATGGGAAATTTTTAAAATATCCTAAAAAACAGATATTTTAAAAAGGAAAACTTTTAAGTTTTCCAATTTTTCCATTTTTATGGAAAAGTTTTAAAAATTCCTATTTTTAAGGGATATTTTTAAAATTTCCCATTTTTATGGTAAATTTTAGAATTTTCGCATTAATATGAGAAAATTTTAGAAATTTTCCATAAAACTGGGAAAATATTAAAATTTCCCATTCTTATTTTCAAAATTTCCTACTTTTATGGGAAATTTTCAAAATTTACCATTTTTATGGGAAATTTTCAAAATTTACCATTTTTATGGGAAATTTTTAAAATTTACCATTTTTATGGGAAATTTTCAAAATTTACATTTTTATCGGATATTTTCAAAATTTACCATTTTTATGGCAAATTTTCAAAATTGACCATTTTAATCGAAAATTTTCAAAATTGACCATTTTAATCGGAAATTTTCAAAATTTCCCTTTTTTATTGCAAATTTTCAAAATTTACCATTTTTATGGAAAATTTTCAAAATTTACTATTTTTTATCGGAAATTTTCAAAATTTAACATTTTTATAGGAAATTTTCAAAATTTATTATTTTTATGGCAAATTTTCAAAATTGACCATTTTAATCGGAAATTTTCAAAATTTCCCTTTTTTATGTGAAATTTTCAAAATTTACCATTTTTATGGGAAATTTTCAAAATTTACCATTTTTATGGGAAATTTTTAAAATTTACCATTTTTATGGGAAATTTTCAAAATTTACATTTTTATCGGATATTTTCAAAATTTCCCATTTTTATGGCAAATTTTCAAAATTGACCATTTTAATCGGAAATTTTCAAAATTTCCCTTTTTTATTGCAAATTTTCAAAATTTACCATTTTTATGGAATATTTTCAAAATTTACTATTTTTTATCGGAAATTTTCAAAATTTAATATTTTTATCGGAAATTTTCAAAATTTATTATTTTTATGGCAAATTTTCAAAATTGACCATTTTTATGTGAAATTTTCAAAATTAACCATTTTTACGGAAAATTTTCGAATATTACCATTTTTATTGGAAATTTTCAAAATTTACCATTTTTATAGTAAATACAAAATATTATTATTATTATTATTATGCAAATACAGAATATTAAAAATATATGTATAGTAACCTCTTAATTTTTTACTTCTTTCACAAAAAAAATTATCAACTAATCAATCACTTCTTTCACAAAAAAATGTTTTTTAATTAGCAGTTAATCAATCACTTAAAGAAGGGAATGTGCAACTGTCATTCATTTACTTAGATTGTTTTTAGAATTTTTAGTGTTACTCTCTTAATATACATGAAAGAAAAAACACACGTTGTAAATGAAACAAACAATGTTTTGATTCTCTTCTCATTTTTCTTTATTCGAATTGAGTTGTAACACTAAACTTGATTTTGCAATACTCATTCGTTTCTCTTTCTTTTCTATTTTTCTTTTGCACTGATCGACACCATTTAAGAATTTTACTGTGATTTGAGATTAAGAATGTTTCATTGCAGAAGTCTGCAAAATACTAAATACAACAAACGACGACGATATTTTAGAAAATATTAGTTTTGAGATAGAGCCCTTACGAAATTACACAGTAATACGAAGACCAAGAGAGACAAATTTCACGGAAGACAGATTCAACAAATTAATAGACACTTTGAAAGTTGACGTTAAGGACGAAGAAGCAAAAACAGAGTTAATGCAAATTTTCAAAGACTATCAAGATATTTTTCATTTAAAGGGAGAGACACTAACTTCAAAAAATTTTTATACTCAAAGTCTAAAGGTTTATATAAGAAATTATATAAGAAATTATAGATTACCTCATACACAACATGATGAGATTAAGGATCAAGTACAACAACTATTGAACGGAATATCATCGAACCATCAACTAGCGCTTACAATTCACCTCTATTGGTAGTACCAAAAAAGAGCGAAAATTAAAAAGAGAAGTGGAGACTAGTTGTAGATTTTCGACAACTCAATAAAAAGATTGTGAATAACAAATTTCCATTAACAAGATTAGAAGACGTTTTAGATCGTCTAGGAAGAGCAAAGTATTTTTCAACTCTAGACATGACTAGCTCATTTCATCAAATAAATTTGGATGAAGAGTCAAAACATTTAACAGCATTTTCAACTGCCGATGGACATTATCAATTCAAACGTTTACCATTTGGTTTAAAAATTTCTTCCAATAGTTTCCAAAGGATGTTGACCGTAGCACTGAGTGGCTTAGATTCTAAAGCATTTTTATACGTTGACGATATAATTGTATTTGGATGTAGTTTAAAACATCATAACGAAAACTTGGTGAGAGTATTCGAACGTTTGTCAAAATATAACTTAAAATTAAATGCGTCAAAATGTGTATTTCTTAAATCAGAGGTGATTTATTTAGGACATCAAATAACGAAAGACGGTATATGAACAGAACCTTCAAAACATAAAGTAATAGAACAATACCCAATTCTAAAGGACAAAGAAGAAGTTAAGAGATTCGTAGCATTTAGTAATTATTATAGACGTTTCATAAAAAATTTCGCTGAAATTACAAAATGTTTAAATGACCAAACCAAAAAAGGTAAGGAATTTGAATGGACAGAAAATTGTCAACAGGCTTTTGACTTATTGAATACAAAATTGATTAGTGCACCGATATTAAGGTATCCGGATTTCAAACAACCCTTTATATTGACTACTGATGCATCAAACTATGCGTTAGGAGCCATTTTGACGCAAGGGAAAATAGGAGAAGATTTACCAATCTCTTATGCGAGCAAGACATTAGGGAAACATGATCTAAATAAACCAGTGATTGAGAAAGAATTACTTGCTATACATTGGGGTATAGAATTTTTTAGACCATATCTATTTGGTAGAAAATTTATTGTAGTAACGGATCACAGACCACTTGTTTTACTTTTTTCACACAAAAACCCTTTATCTAAATTGACTCGGATACGAATAGATTTGTCGGATTATGATTTTGAAATTGTTTATAAAAAAGGAAAAATAAATACGAACGCAGACGCTTTGTCAAGAATAAAATTATATTCTGAGATGTTAAGGAATATGATACCTATAGAATAAGACAGAAGTAAGCCATCAAAAATTTTAGTAACAACACGTGGAATGAAAGCAAAGGAAGATAATGAAAATGTGGATGTAAATAATAAGAATGGAATATCCCTTGGCCAACATAAGAATCATATGTGCGAATGTACATCTTTACAAGATATAAAGAATATTCATAAATTAAAATTTAATATTATAAAAACCGGTATAGAAAATATGAAAAATGGACCCAAGGATGGTACCATAGAAAATAAAGATAATAACTTAGTAATGAATGTTAATGAAGATCTAGCAAAATACGTTTTGTCACTAGAGAAGTTAATGATTTACAAATATAAAAAATCTCGCTTTATCATGCGAAGATAGTATTTTTTAGCTCATATCTGATAGTTATTTGAATAAAATTTATAATGAGGTATACCAAAAGTTATTAAAATCAAAAAAGTATAGAAATTTAAAAATAAACATAATTTTATATAAACCTTTGCAACACATTACGAACAAAAGATCACAAATGAAAATTATAAAAGAATTCCACAATTCACCATTATCAGGACATTTTGGTATAAGAAAAACAGTCCTAAAATTAAAACAACGTTACGTATGGAAAAATATGAGAAAAATGGTAAGAGATTACACTAACAAATGCGATAAATGTGTAAGTAATAAACAGACAAAACATATTAAAGAAGAAATGATCATAACAGAGAGCCCTAGTGCTAGTTTTGAAACGATAGAAATAGATACTGTTGGACCTTTAAGGATATCTAATGGTTACAGGTATATATTAACTATGCAGTGTGAACTAACAAAATACAATTGAAACAAAGGACGCTAAAAGTATTGCTAAAACATTAGTCGAACAGTTCGTTCTGAGGTATGGATCAGAGAACGGCTTCGATCATGATCGAGTCGTCTTGATCACTACAGCTAAAAATCCGATACCAATCAAATCAAGTGTTCTGAAGTTTCGATCACATTCAGGTATAATCAACGAAAAGAAAAAATATTTACAAGTATGTATTAGTTCATAGCATTTGACTTGAATGGTATTGTGTTGTAGTTAGCTGTTGCACATAAACACCTAGACATGTTTGATTCGATCATTTATTCTTTAGCAACAAGAAAATATAATAACTCTTAGAGTACATTGAAAACAGGCAGTTTGGTTGTCAAGTGTTTGAAAACAACCTGAACATTTTATTTGGTATTAAACTTTAATAATTAATAATTAAAGACATAAAATCCCGGTATATACTCGAGACACTTGCTTGCGAGTTTTGTATTATTTATATCAGAGATGGAAAAGTTAAAGCAACATACTTTTTTTGTGAAATGTATTTTCTAATATAAAAATGTTAAAATTAATTAAAATTAAATCATTTATCTAACAAACGTTTTGAAAAAATAAGGAATATAAATCTTTGATCAAAAAAATTTGCAAAATTGGTCGTTTCCGCTAATTTTATTATAACCGTACCCAATTTTTCTTAAATATAATTAGTAATAAAAAACTCAATAATAAGAGCTTAAAAAAATTAAAGAGTAGTTTCAAAACTAATTCAACATAATGCGTATTTGTAAATTAAAATGCTATGATAAAATAGTAAGTTCATACCAAATTGTCCATCGCTGCATATTTATTATTTACAGTTAAAGTTGCGACTAATACACACATGGTATGCATCACATACATACGAAGTTGTAAAAGAAAATACATACAAACATATGTAAATTTTATAAAATTCTGTCAGGAACAACTTATAAAGTAATTTCTACTGGAGGCGGTGCATGTAGTTTTTGATCGTGCAAAATTTATTTGTAATGAAATTTCAAACGGTAACTATACTCTGTCAGGAAAACATAAAGGTCGAAGTTTTATATGGAATGTCGTGGCAGAAATTATAAAGCCTGATGAATCTATTTTAGAAGATTTTGTTTATTGTCGCAATTGCTGTAAAGTTTTAAAATATAATAAAGTTCAAACATCAAACCTTAATCGACACAAATGCTGCAAAAATTTTAAGGAAAATAGGGTGTTGAAAATAGTTTCGCAAGATGACAAGAATGACGCTATTGAAAAATGTGCATCCTGGATCATTGAAGACGGTCGTCCCTTTTCCGCAGTTAAAGGTTCTGGATTTATTAAATTAGTGTCTTTTTTTCTCCTTATCGGCGCGAAGTATGGAGGAAATATTGATGTAGAAGATTTACTTCCAGATTCTACAACAATTTCTCGAAAAATAAAAAAGAGTGCAAGTGAGAAAAAGCAAGATCTTAAAGATGAATTGAATAATGTTGTGAGCAAAGTTGGAGCATCAGCAACCATAGATATGTGGACTGACAATTACATAACTCGAAACTTTTTAGGCGTAACCTTTCATTATATGAAGGATTTAAAATTTGTGGATATGGTTCTGGGAAAAAAATCAATGGACTTTGAAAAGTCAACAGGCGAAAATATCAAGAAAAAACTAAACTCGCTCCTAAATGAATTTGGGATTGAAAATTTTAACAAAATTAAGTTTGTTACTGATAGAGGAGCGAACATCATTAAATCGTTGTCTGAAACTACTCGGATAAATTGCAGTAGTCATTTGTTTTCAAATGTTTTGGATAAATCATTTGCCGAAACACCAGAACTTACAGAAGTTATTGAGGCCTGTAAAAAAATCGTTAAATATTTTAAAAAAGCAAACTTACAGCATTTGTTGAAAACATCTCTAAAAAGTCAATGCCCAACCAGGTGGAATTCTCACTATAGAATGTTCAAATGAATAACTGACAATTTGTTAGAAATAAAATAATAAGTGAGAACGAGCAAAGCCAACGCATGCTGCACGTAAATATAACTGTGTTAAAGGTTTTAGTAGAAATGTGTAACGATTTTGAAGTTATTTTTAAGAAGTTGCAGCTTTGTAGCTCGCCGTCGTTATGTTATGTCTTACCATCTATTAAAAAAATTTATAATATATGTGAAGTCAATATAAATGACATAGCAGCAATTTCTACACTAAAAGAAAATATTAGGAAAAACATTGAAGATATATGGGTGGCTAATCTAAGTGTTTGGCACAAAGCAGCTTATTTTCTATACCCTCCAGCTGTGGATACGCAGCCAAATGACTTGGACAACATTAAAGAATTTTGCATATCTCGTATTAAGGATAGTTTAACATCGCCCTGTACTACGCAAGCTACATCTATCGTACTTTCCGAAAATGAGTCTTACATTTCAACTGATTCAGTATGTTAGCAAAATTTTTTTTCTCCAATTTGCTTAAAAAACCGATGTCCAATACTGAGGAGAGCCCAGAAGATGAAGTAAACAAATATTGCAAGGACACAGTTGTAATGACTGAAAACTTTGACTTGATGGAGTGGTGGCAAAATAATCAGCAGAAGTATCCCCGGTTGTCAAAAGTGGCGTTTGAAATTCACTCTATGCCAGCAAGTAGTGCAGCAGCTGAAAGATGTTTTTCTTTGGCCGGCAACATAATTACCGAAAAGAGGAACAGACTACTGCCAAATTCGGTAGACAGCTTAATATTTTTAAACTCTTTTTATAAAAACTTTTAAAATTTATCTCGTGTATACATATATGTATTTCGGTTAAAATTTTAAACTGGATCTCAAATTGTTTACCTTTTTTAATTATTTTGTTGGATAAAAAATATTTTTTTATGTACTTGTGTTATTTATTTTTAGTTTTCTTAATATAACTGTAATCTTAATAACTTTTTTTATTTTATAAGTTTTTTTTGTTTGTTTTTCACTTTTCGTTTCTTTGCCTATGAATTGTTTTTTATTAACTTTTTTTAATTATTTTTTAAGCAAAATAACTAAATGTAAAAAAAATATTTATAAAAAAGAACATTTTATTTTTTTAGTTTTTTTTTAATATAAATTATTTGTTGGAGAAAAAATATTTTTTATGTACTTGTGTTATTTATTTTTAGTTTTCTTATAACGTTTTTTTACTTTATAAGTTTTTTTGTTTGTTTTTAACTTTTTGTTTCTTTACCTATGAATTATTTTTGTTTATTGACTGATTTTAATTATTTTTTATGTAAAATAACTAATAAAAAAACTAAATACAAAAAAAAAATATTTATAAAAAATAACATTTTATATTTTTATGATTATGATTTCTGTACCTTGTTTTATAACAATTTCAAAAAGTGAGTCTGGTTATTAATGGTTTTAAAAGAAGAAATTATATGCGAAAGTAAATTAAAATCCTATGATAAAATAGTACACAAAAGTACGATCATATCAACTTTTCCATCACTGCATCCATCATACATATTTATTATGCACAGCTAATGTTCGACTTGAACACACATATATACATACGAATTATTACAAGAAATACATGCAGACAATACAGACATGTTGCAAATAATTCGTTTATGTTTGAAGAGTAAGCGAGACTAAAATTTGTCTTTGAACGACAACATGAATGCTTCGGGCAAACACAAAACAAAAAAACCAAATTGAATGGAAACGCATGAATTTTGTTCCAACAGAATAAATATGATATTTCAGGTATGATCGCTTATTGACTGGCTTGATTGTCATTTACTTGAATTTAAAAAAATGTTTGAACGTCGAACATTGAGGTTGATATCGAGTCCCTGCACAAATTATGACCGGTTAGATTCAAACCTGCTTTTTACAATCATTGTCAGTGATTGTACAAGAAAGTTTTCAATCATAAAAAATCACGGTGGTTGATTAAGTATGCAACAAAATTTGCTACTTGCTGCCATACTCTGGTATGGATGTTTTAAAAATTTGAAATCTGATAGAGGTACTGAATTCAATAACGAATTGTTGAAAGAAATTTGCAACTTATTAAATATTAACCAAAATTTTCAGCACCTTATCACCACCAGTCAATAGGTTCTTTAGAACGTAATCATCGTGTATTAAATGAATATTTATTATACCCTTCACCAATAGGTGAAAGGGTATTATAAGTTTTATTAGTGATCGTAGACCCCATAAAAATTATACCGATCGACTCAGAATCGGGAGGAGAATCGATTAAGCGATGTCAGTCTGTCTGTCCGTCCGTCTGTCTGTCTGTTAAAATCACGTTTCTGAAGCCCCTGGAGGATGGACCTACATAAATTATATACCAGATTTTAGGAAATTCTCCCTATTAAATTTCATTAAAATCGGTTTATAAACACCGAAAATATCGAAAAAATACCAAAAATTAGACGAAATTTGATAGATTTGAAGATACTCCTGGTGTACATAATATATTATAAATCAGATTGTAGGAAATGGTTTCCCAAAGCACTCTGTAAAATTTTAGTAAAATCGGTCTATAAACAACTGAGATACAGCCAAAACACTAAATTTGATGTATCGCAAATTGCCCAAAGTACGCGTTAGAGAATGTTTGTTGAAAAAATGAAATGCAGAAATAAGAAAAACCATCCTCCTGGAGCACGGACATACATAAATTTTATATCAGATTTTTTTTTGGAAATTCCCCCGCCAAGCACATTATAAAATTTTATCAAAAGCGGTCCATAAACAACTGAGATATCGCCAAAACACTACTTATGATGTACAGCAAATTGCCCAAAGTACGTGTCTAAGAAATTTTGTTGACATTTTCTAAGTATTGTTTCAGCGATATCTCAGGTGTTTATGGACCGATTGTGATGAAATTTGACAGCGTTCTTTGGAGCTCAGGGTGGGACGATATCCTAAAATTTTGTGTAAAATGCATATGGGTATACCTGCCAGGAGCTCCACAAATCTGATTTTAGCAGACAGACACACTGCATTTATCTTAATTTTATGTCTGACTTTTGAACTATATGATAACATTTAAGTATGTATTATATATCAAATTATAGGTAATCTTCCTAGGGAGTACAAAAATGCAGCTAAGTACATGATATCCGTTCAAAACCTACATATGTATGTATGTATCTCACATATCTACGAAAATTTAAATTGCTTAATTGCAATTGGGAGAAATCCGTTCACGTTTGATTATTGCTCCGGTATAACTTCGCCTAAGGCAATCTCTTAGTAGCTAATAAATGACAAATTATAATTATCTAATTAGCTAATTAATTATAATTATCTATCTATTATAATAGATACGATGATGACATTTAGTATAAAGACGTTGTACAATATCGTTATTCAGGGCGATAGCCCCTAAAATAAACTTTCTAGAGGGACAACATTTGACAAAAGTATTTCTGATCTCTTGAAAAGTTCGGCATTGAAAATGGGCGAGCTCGGTTCACATTTACTGTTATCTCCCATATAACCCCGATCGGGAATTACTTTAATGCTGAGAAATTAAATCATATTATAATTGCACAAAGAACTAGAGCAAAACTTTCCACACATCCATCGGACAGATCGAAAGAACAATAGATCCCAAATATTATTGTTGAAGTATTCATCTTACTTCAGATTAATAAGTAAATCTTCAATAAAATTTTCCGCCAAAGCTGATATCCATTCATTTAAAAGCTATATATTTCACGTATGTATCTAAAACTATGAATGTATACCTTATAATTCTAAGGCTTTTTACATTGACAATCATTGTTAAAGCTTTGACCTAAATCAGTTCAGAGTTTTACATAACTAATCATGAACTTTTAATAGTTGGACAATTCGTATGAATTAAAGTACACAACCCTCACTGGGCACTGTGTTTTTGGGTTGCATGCCAGAATACTTAATCTTCATCAAGTCGATGTGCTCTTGCAAATCTAAGGGCATCTAAATTTTGAAGCATCTTTTCTGCATGGTTTATCTGGTATAGAACTTTATCAAATGTTCGTAAAATAGACACATATCACTTTAGAATCGAAGTGACGTTGCCTTCGACATCAGCCACCTGCCCAACCTAACATTTGGGTCCATAACTATTTTAGATGATGACGCCACCAAAAAGCTTTTCGTTTTCCGACTCTTAATTTTAAAGATTCTTTGCATATAATACTAGTATAATCATATATTGCTAGGAATTACATTTAGTATGAACAAAAGAAAATTAATATACATATGAAGCATTTGTGTGGGGCTCAACTAAGTCAGTAATCAGAAACTATATAATTATCAATATATTCTTGCGATTTTGTACTTTACCTTTGGAACACCATTGGCGTTACTTGTTAAATTTTGTTGATGATTATGAATGGGACAAATGGGTACCATACTACGGATTTGCATATAACACGACACCACATATTGACACAAACTATTCACCTTTTGAATTAATTTACGTTAAGCTAGCGACATTACCAACAGACAATATACAAAACATAAATACATGTTATGACATAGAAAATTACGCTAATGAAATTAAAATAAGACTAAGAAGATCATTAGAAAATGCTAAAAAATTAATTGACATTGCTAAACAAAAATCAAAAGAAATTTATGACAGAAACACAAATGTTAGTGACCTTAAAGTAGGAGATTTAGTAATGGGTGTTTTTTTTAGAGGTATAGAACTTCGAATTGAAATAAAACACAAGAAAATCGTTTTAATGTCCATCAATTTGGCTTAATTGGAAGGATAATTTTATGCCATTAATGTTTAAATATGATTTCGGGCATGTGGCCGCCGCGGCTGGCTCGAATAAAGCCAATTCTACAGGTCCAATTTTCAACAACTTTTTCGAGCATATGGGGCCGTATGTTGGCTTCCAAGTCCCCTAACGTTTCTGGTTTGTTGGCGTAGACGAGCGACTTCACATATCCCCAGTGGTGTCAAATCGCACGATCTTGGTGGCCAACTGACAGGTCCATTCCGCAAAATTATGCGCTCATCGAATGTTTCCTTCAATAAATCAATTGTGACGTGCGCTGTGTGGCATGTAGCGCCGTCTTGTTGGAACCACAACTCATCCACATTCATGACATCCAATTGGGGAACAAAATAGTCGGTTATCATGGCTCTATACCGGTCTCCATTTATGGTAACTGACTCTCCAGCATTATTTCGGAAGAAGTATGGCCCAATGACTCCACCAACCCATAGAGCACACCAAACAGTCAGTTTTTGTGGATGTAATGGCGTCTCAAGGGTCTCATGTGGATTCTCTTCACTCCAAATGCTGCAATTTTGCTTGTTGACGTAGCCATTCAACCAAAAATGAGCCTCATCACTGAACAAAATTTTGCGATGAAAATCAGCATCGAGATCAATCTCATTTTCGGCCCATACACCAAAATCACGACGCATTGCATGGTCTCGCGGCTTTAATTCTTGCACAAGCTGGATCTTGTAAGGTCGCAACCCAAGATCTTTGCGCAAAATCTTCCATAAAGTTGATGGACAAAGCTCCAATTGCTGTGTACGGTGGCGAATCGATTCATTCGGGTCCTCTTCAACACTTTGCTCTACAGCGGCAATTGTTTCTTCGATGCGCGCTGTTCGACGTCGCTGCGGATGCGTATTATCACATAGAGTAAACGTAGTGCGAAAACGATCCATGGTTAACCGAATTAATTGCTCTGATGGACGATTATGTCGACCATAAAATGGACGGAGCTTGCGGTAAACTTCGCGAACTGAACCATTATTTTCGAAATAAATTTGCACGATTTGCAAGCGTTATTCTTTTGTCTACCTGTTCATGATGAAATGGCAAACCGAACTTAATATTTATCACTTGACAGCTGACAAAATGGCCGCCAGTTAAAAAAGTGATGCCAACTTAAAGTTCTATACCTCAATAAAAAACACCCGATATTTCATAAGGTCCCTTATATGGGCTTTCATTCTTTTTTCTAGATGTCATGAATGTGGATGAGTTGTGGTTCCAACAAGACGGCGCTACATGCCACACAGCGCACGTCACAATTGATTTATTGAAGGAAACATTCGATGAGCGCATAATTTCGCGGAATGAACCTGTCAATTGGCCACCAAGATCGTGCGATTTGACACCACTGGATTATTTTCTTTGGGGATATGTGAAATCGCTCGTCTACGCCAACAAACCAGAAACGTTAGGGGACTTGGAAGCCAACATTCGTGGCGTTATTGCCAACATACGGCCCCATATGCTCGAAAAAGTAGTTGAAAATTGGACCTGTAGAATTGGCTTTATTCGAGCCAGCCGCGGTGGCCACATGCCCGAAATCATATTTAAACATTAATGGCATGAAATTATCCTTCCAATAAAGCCAAATTGATGGACATTAAAACGATTTTCTTGTGTTTTATTTCAATTCGAAGTTCTATACCTCTAAAAAAAACACCCATTAATAGAAAGATTAAATTTGATAATTTAGAAAAAATGTATCATAATAACAAACTTAAATTATATAAACGTTAATAAAACAATTATATATATATATATATATATATATATATATATATATATATATATATATATATATATATATATATATATATATATATATATATATATATATTTTTTTTTTTAATTGAATCCTTTATTAATATAATTGCATATGTATATCAAACAATCGTCAAATTGTAATCAAATAACCGTCAAACAATCGTCAGTTAATCGTGAAACAATTATCGAACAATCATAAGAAATCATTGAACAGTCATCATCAATCAACCATCAAACAATCGACAAAAATCATTAATCTAACGTCATAAAATCGCCAGTAAATCATGAAACAATTATTACATCTCTTCAATCAGTCAATCAATCATTAAATAACTGTCAAACAATCGTCAAACAACCATCAAATAATCATGAAAAATCTTCAAACAATCGTCAGTCAAACTATTATCAAACACCAATCATATTACCAATATTCGTACATCCGTTTTCCTATTTAAGATAAATCAAAAATTGAGGACGTAAAAGTGGGCATGGTCAATTTTTCTTAATGTAGAATCCTACCTTGAACTAAAAAAAAAACATTTGGAATGAAAAAATGTCTTCATCGGTCCAGCCGTTCTCAAGATATACAATTTTAAAGCAAATGGGAATTTTATCCCTATTTTTCAATTCAAAAAGCGAAAAACTATCCTATAGTATGAAAATATCCACATTTAAAACTTTAATTAATTAATTATTAATTAAAATCGTTTTTATCTTATCGTCCATATTTGTCATTTTTAATATTTGACTTATATGGGAGGGATCACGCCCACTTGAGATTAAAAAAAACCAAGCCTATTTTACCCACCGGTCACACACATGCAATCAAAATTTCTGAAAAATCGGTCATTTATATTTGTCATTTTTAATTATTGACTAATATGGGAGGGGTCATGTCCATTTGAGATTTCCAAAAAAAAAAGTAGCCTATTTTACCCACTTGTAACTGCTTATATACTGTAAAAATTAAAGAAAAATCGGTCGGCTCGATCATTCATGTTTGTCATTTTTAGTATTTGACTTTTATGGGAGGGCTCACGCCCACTTAAGCTTTAAATAAATTGAGCCTATTTTAAAACCTTAATATGCTGTCAAAATTTCTGAAAAAACGGTCAGCTTGGTCATCTATATTTGTCATTTTTAATATATGAGTTATATGGGAGGGGCACCGCCCACTTGAGATTTGAGAAAAAGACCTTGCCGATTTTAACCACCGGTCACACCTTACAATATTGTAAAATTT
This sequence comes from Stomorhina lunata, assembly GCA_933228675.1. Classification (NCBI taxonomy): domain Eukaryota; kingdom Metazoa; phylum Arthropoda; class Insecta; order Diptera; family Rhiniidae; genus Stomorhina; species Stomorhina lunata. The sequence goes on from OW121745.1 coordinate 2,844,872, forward strand.
TCGGAAAAATCGGTCTGCAGAGTCATTCACATTTGTAATTTTTAATATTTGACTTATATGGGAGGGGCCACGCCAACTTGAGATTTAAAAAAACCTAGCCTATTTTAAACACCGGTCACACCTTAACATACTTTCAAAATTTCAGAAAAATCGGGCCTCTCGGTCACCTATATTTGTCATTTTTAATATATGAGTTATATGGGCGGGGTCACGCCCACTTGAGATTTCAAAAAAGATCTGACCTATTTTAACCACCGGTCACACCTTAACATACTGTCAAAATTTCAGAAAAATCGGGCCTCTAGGCCACCTATATTTGTAATTTTTAATATATGAGTTATATGGGAGGGGTCACGCCCACTTCAGTTTTCAAAAAAAAAAAACCTAGCCTATTTTAACCACCGGTCACACCTTACCATATTGTAAAAATTTCGGAAAAATCGGTCAGTTTGATCATCCATATTTGTCATTTTTAATATTTGAATTATATGGGCGGGGTCACGCCTACTTGAGATTTCAAAAAAAATTTGGCCTATTTTTTCCATTGGTCACACCTTAACATACTGTCAAAATTTCAGAAAAATCGGGCTTCTCGGTCAGCTATATTTGTCATTTTTAATATATGAGTTATATGGGAGGGGTCAAGCCCACTTAAGATTTCAAAAAAAAACGTAGCCTATTTTAACCACCGATCACACCATAGCTCACTGTCAAAATTTCAGGAATGTTAGTATAACTCTATCTACATTTCGAAAATCATCAAAATCAATTTACCCAGTTATAGGTATTGTATTTGTAACGGGGAAGGGGTCATCCCCTGCTCCGATCCTATTAATTTTTTTTCTGAAGTACGGCCATTGGTAATAAATTTACTTTTGTGAAATTTGAAGTTTCTAACTTTTATGGTTTATCAAATTCAATGATAAATATTAAATTTTGCACCATTTGGTCCACTATTTACCCAAAACAAAACATATCCTTAAACCACCACAAGGGAATATTCTATCTAATTTCAAAATTTCATCAAATCGGTCAAACCGTTTAAAAGTCAACCTCTTTCAAACAAACAAATAAACTTACAAACACATTTATAATATACAGTGGTTCAAACGTATAATCGGACATCGGTATAACACTTAGTTTAAGTACTTTTATAACAAGATCTTTTTCAATAAAAAATTCTTTTTGATGAATTTCGCTATAAAAATTATTTTATTTGTCTATAAAACCAAAAAAGAGAAAAAACAACAATTTATTTCATAAAAAAACAATAAATATCAAAAATAATTCATATTTTGAGATCAAACGAATAATCGGACATAATAATAAATACAGACTTTTAAACAACTTAGAAAAAAAATTATTATTTCGTAGCACACCCTTTGGATTCAATAACATTTCTGAGTCTGTTTTGCATCGAATTGACCAAATTGGCGCACACTTCCGACGGAATATTGTTCCACTCATGTAACAACGCTGATTTTAGTTCATTTATATTGTTATAGCTGTTTTTATACACTCTACGACCTAGTTCATCCCATAAATTCTCTATGACATTTAAGTCTGAGGATTGTGGGGGAGGACTCAACAGCTTAGGGCAATGGTGCATCAGCCAGAGCTTCGCAATAGCAAATGTTTGCTTAGGGTCATTGTCTTGGTAGAAAGCAAACTTGTTTAAAATTCCAAGTTTTCCAACGTATGTGTGAGTGTGTTCTTGATCATGTGAGAATGTAGTGGAACACACATGAACTTTCGTAAGCCACATTGTTAGTGTAATCAACTACAGCTGCTCTTTGTTTACGTCTGCAGAAATTGCTAGAAACTCTCTTCTCTACTATATAAGGCCGATGGGCGAGTATTGTGGGAACAGTTTGAATTAAAACGCGTATAACAACAGTGTGACTAAGAGTATTTGTAAAACAGTTTTGTGAAGTTTGTTTACAGTATTTGTGAAAGTGTGTTTTAAGTGATTAACTCTAAAGTTAATAAAAGTATTGCTTTGTAAAACTACATACTACAAGTGTTTTAATTTGATTACGGTTGTTTGCAAAAAGAATTCCTTCCACGTTTTTAAAGGAAAAACGTAACAATATGTTTTAGATTTGTGTATTCATACAAATAGTTTTTTGGTATAATAAAATTATTCTGTTTAAAAATAAGTTTTTACTTACTATTAAAACCAGTATAATTATCTATTTTTTCGAGTGTGAAAATTATTTCTCACCAATACAACTAATACTTACTAATACAAATGTTTTGGCTACCACTGATGTAGATATTAAATAACACACACCTATAAAAAAATTTAATAAATTTAATTTTTGTTCATATTATACATATTAAACTACATATGGGCATTTCCAGGATCGCGAACGGGACATTCGTACGCACTCAACTTGAAAAAAAATATGAAAACTCAAATTTTTTTTAACTTTTTATAAATATTTAATAGCATTTTAGTAGAACAATTTTTGAGAACAAAAAGAAAATTATAAAATATGAACGTTCTCTAAATATTTTCGATAAACTTGCGATCGCGAACGGGACAAAAAATGTAAGTCATTTGTTTCGGTGTGTGGTTTTCTTTAAAAGTCTGCGAATTTTGTCAGTTTATCAAATGGAGATTATTTTTTGACTAAAGCAGAGATATAAAGCTTTTATTTACCATTTTGTTTTTTTAATTATCCTTATTATTATTTTTTTTAAATCGCGAACGGGACATCGCGAACGGGACAATGATTCGAAAGAATGTTGTATAAAGAATCTTTGAATTATACCGTTATTCGGAGTTTACTTGATCTCTACTGTGGTGTTTTTAAATATTTATTGTTGGTATATTTAGTCTATAAGAAGAGTGCAATTGACATGATATGTAACACTCAGAAATAACTCAAGGAAAAATGTCAATAAAAAACGCTAAAACCAAAAAAAAAACAAAGATGCTCTTTGCAGACCACTTTTCTTAAATTACAAATGGTAATATGTGTTTAATTAGGTATATTCTCAAAATCCAATGCATTAACTAACTAAATTTTCTCAGAAAAGTCTTTTTTCTTCAACTTTAATATTTTGGTAGCGGTTGAACTTTTCCAGGAAATGCCCATATGTATATTACAAACACATTTATTTTTAGATTAAATTCATTTCATTGTATTCATAAATTTAATCTTAAGGGCAGAGGTGTAGTGTGTTTGTCATTTGACATAGGTTTTTAATAACATATTATACCAACTCATTTTAGGTAGCTCACAACAAAAAGAAAAAGAAAGATCAAATAACATTTTTGTATTTTTAAAACTAATTGCACATATGTTTGCAATAAATATTTTTGTCACAAAAGCAATAACTGACCTTAAAACTAAAGAAATGCTAAACCTCTGAATAACCCAAAAATATGTCAAGAACACATGTAATTTTTCAATATTAGAATTTAGTATAAATAGTTGTAAAATTTGAAAATAAAGATTAGAATAATTTTGACTTTAAATCTTGATTGTTCTCATTTTCTGTGTGTGCACTCTAACGGGTAGCCTAACAGAATTAAAACCTAGCCTGCAGCTAAGTGCAGCTTAATAAATATTAGGGTTTTTTGACTTTTGTCTCTGATCGACTTCTAAAGCTCTAAACACTTAGACGACAGCAGACTTCATAAATTCACGGCTTCAAATGCTGTCAACTTTAAATGCTGTTCTGAAGTCAGCTTCATAAATATTTTGAAGGCAGCAACAACATTATAAACAGCTGATAAACAAATTTTTGATAAATATTAAAAATTATTTCAAAGTTTAAAAATATAAAAAATGGGGAAACAAAAATTAGTGAATTTAATTACATCTATTGTTAAAATAGCTCATACTACATCTAAAGTACATAAAGCATATGAGTCGAATAGTACAAGAAACCGAAGATGGTGGGTTCGCCCAGTAAATATTACCCGTGATGAAGAGGGGTTTTACAAAACATATGTACAACAGCTAAAAGAAAAAGATGAAGAACACTTTTTTAAGGCAACCAGGATGAACGTAGGTAGTTTCAATTTACTACTGGAACTATTAAAGGAAAAACTGGAGCGATTTTCTAACAGAAAAGCCATTGATCCCGAGACACGCTTGGCAATAACAATTATGTAAATATAGTCACTTTCTTTCTTTTTGATATAATACTCAAAACAGTTCTGCATAGGTACTTGGCACAGGGATGTAGCATCCAAATTCTTGCCTTGGCTTATAAAATGGGGATTTCAACTGTTCGAAAAGTCATTTATGAAACCTGTGATGCCATTTGGAATGAGCTACATGCTCTGTACTTGTCGCCTCCAACGGCTGATGAGTTCAAAACAATATCGGACAAGTTTTATGTAAAAACTGGTATGCCAAATTGCCTGGGAGCCATTGATGGAAAACATGTGCGCATAGTTTGTCCAAACAAAAGCGGTTCATTGTACTACAATTACAAGAAAACTTTTAGTATAGTGTTAATGGCAGCTTGTGATGCAAATTACGCTTTTACATACGTAGACGTGGGTTCTTTAGGTAGCCAAAGTGATGGTGGCGTATTTGCTCGAAGTGTCTTTGGAAAAAAATTATTGAAAAACACTCTAGAAATTCCTCAAAGTTCAAATTTACCAGGATCTTCAATAAATTTCCCATATTATTTTGTTGGCGATAACGCATTTCCATTAAAGCATAATTTAATGCGACCATTTCCTGGAAATAACTTGCCTCAAGATAAAGATAAGTTCAACACAATATTAAGTAAAGCTCGAGTTCATATTGAAAATGCTTTTGGTATATTAGCCAACAGGTGGAGAGTGTTACACACAACAATACATATCAGCCCAAAAAATGCAGATAAAATTGTGCTGGCCACCACAGTGCTTCATAACTTCTTGATGTTGCAAAACGACCGAAATTATTTCACTATTGAGCTTGCTGACCACTCGATTGACAACAGAGAAATCCAGGGTCAGTGGAGGGATGAACTACATTCTTTGCCATCATACCAGCCTACATCATCGAACCGCTCATCCACAACAGCATTTGAACTCCGAAATACGTTAAAAGATTTAATAATAATAATACTGTATAATATTGGTATATTCATATGTATTACTGTGCAATTATATTATATACATATGTACTCACCTTTAAGAAAGAAAAATTCTTGTTTTTAAAATAAAACAATCACATTAACTTTTTTTCATTTTAAAAATTGTTTTACCGTTAACAAAAAAGGGTTCATATATACATACATGCAATAAACAATGTTTTCTAAAATAATATGTATGTACTATGTACATATCTACAAACTACATATGTATATTAAGAATGTTTTTAAAAATAAATTTGTACTTCATGTGAGATCAACATTAAATAGAATTAAAACATTAAACAGAATTAAAACATTTTCAACATTTCGTTCGTTTGACGAGGCAAACTATTGAAGAAACTAAAAACAAAATAATATAAGACCTTTAAGTTCAAATAAATAGATTATATTAATAACTTAAATCTTAATTTAAGAATTATTTGAAAAAAAGTTTTCAATATCTGAGAAAACTAAATTCGATACCTTACTTTCAATTTGATTTACAATATTTTTTGGCATATTTGCTTCGTTTATTTTTGCAGCTAAAGCTATAAAATGTGCTGAAGTGGAGTCTTCGGTCTTAGACGTTGCTGCAAAAGCCCCACAGGTCTCAGAAATGCTTGATGCGGCGAAATCAAGGAATTCCTGAAACTTGTCGCTGTCCTTTTTCTGAAAGATATGTATAAAAGTAGGAACTTAGTAAGTAACAAGTGAGAGTGGTATATTCGGCTTTGCCGAATCTTGGATACCCTTCACCAATGGTGTTCCAAAAGTGATGTACAAAATCGTACAAATATATAATTATATAGTTTCTGATTACTGACTTAGTTGAGCTCCAGCTAAATGCTTGATATCTATATTAATTTTCTTTTGTTCATACTTAATGTAATTCCTAGCAATATTTGGTTATACTTGTATTATATGCAAAGAGTGTTTTAAATTAAGAGTCGGAAAGCGAAAAGCTTTTCGGTGGCGTCATCATCTAGAATAGTTATGGACCCAAAGGTTAGGTTGGGCAGGTGGCTGATGTCTAGCTTCGAAATAAAATAGACACATATTTTACCAACATTTAATAAAGTTCGATATACCAGATAAGCCATGCAGGAAAGATGCTTCAAAATGTAGATGCCCTTAGATTTGCAAAAGCACATCGATTTGCTGAAGATTAAGTATTCTGGCATTAAACCCAAAAACGCAGTGCCCAGTGAGGGTTGTGTACTTTAATTCGTACGAATTGTCCAACTTGTAAAAGTTCTTGATTAGTTATGTAAGACTCTGAAGTTATCGGACTGATTTAGGTCAAAGCTTTAACAATGATTGTCAATATATACAAGCCTTAGAATTATAGGGTATACACTCTTAGTTTTAGATACATACGTGAAATATATAGCTTTTGAATGGATGGATATCAGCTTTGTCGGAAAAGTTATTGAAGATTTACTTATTAATCTGAATTTAGTTAACTAATTAAGATAAATACTTCATCAATAATATTTGGGATGTATTGTTCTTTCGATCTGTCCGATGGATGTTTGGAAAGTTTTGCTCTAGTTCTTTGTGCAATTATAATGTGATTTAATTTATCAGCATTAAAATGATTCCCGGTCGGGGTTATATGGGAGATTTCACTAAATGTTAACCGAGCTTGCCCATTTTCAATACCGAACTTTTCAAGAGATCAGAAATACTTTTGTCAAATGGTGTCCTTCTAGAAAGTATGTTTTAGGCGATATCGCCCTGAATAACGATATTGTACAACGTCTTTATACTAAATGTCATCATCGTATCTATTATAATTTGTCATTTATTAGCTACTAAGAAATTGCCTTAGGCGAAGTTATACGAGAGCAATTGTCAAACGTGAACGGATTTCTCCCAATTGCAATTAAAAAACTTTAATTTTCGTTGATATGTGAGATACATACATATATATGTAAGTTTTGAACGGATATCATGTACTTAGCTGCATGTTTGTACTTCCTAGAAAGATTACCTATAATTTGATATATAATACAATCACGAATGTTATCGAATCTGCTAAAATCAGATTTGTGGAGCTCCTAGCTCTCATATGCATTTCACACAAAATTTTAGGATATCGTCCCACACTGAATTTCATCATTGTCGATCAAAAAAAAAAGCGATATTTCAGTCGCTTAAAGTCTAAATTATATCTACCACAAATTACCAAATGGATCAGAATTTAGGTAATTCCCTACGAAGTACGCCATTAAATTTCATCAAAATAAGCACCTGAGATATCGACAAAACTTGACTACAACAGAAAAAGGACAGACAGGTAGACGGACGGACAGACAAACAGACGGACGGACGGACGTCGCGAAATCGATTCTCCTGCCGATTCTGAGTCGATCGGTACAATTTGAATAGTATTCATAACCAGATTTGTGGAGTTTATATATCAGATTTTAGGAAATCCTCCCGCAAAGAACGCTGTCAAATTTCATCATAATCGGTCCATAAACACCTGAGATATCGCTGGAAAAAATACTTACAAAATGTAAACAAAATTTCTTAGGCACGTACTTTGGGCAATTTGCTGTACATAACAAGTAGTGTTAATATGTCAGATCATAGGAAATCCACTAAAGCAAAACGATATTAAATATCATCAAAATCGGTATATAACAATCTGAGATATAGCCAAAACTCCAAGTTCGATGTCCCGCAAATTGCCGAATTTAAAATATTTTTTTGTAAAAAAAATTTATTTTTTTTTTAAAAAAATCATTTTTTTTGAAGAAAGTTTTCTGAATTGTATATCAAATTTTAGGAAATCATTCAACGCAGAGCACTGTTGAATTTCATCTTAATCGGTATATCAACAACTCAGATATCGATGTAAGCAAATTGGCAATTTAAATTTTTTTTTAAAAACAGCATTTAAATAAAAAAAATTTTTCGAGTTATATGTCAGATTTTAGAAAATACTTCAAGGCAGCACGCTATTAAATTTCATCAAAATCGGTCCATAAACACCAGACATATCGCCAAAATTCAAAATTCGATGAGAATTTTAAAATTTTTTTTAAAAATATGTAAATTTAAAAAAAAAATTTTTAAAATTCGTCAATTTGTACCCATCGAATTTTAGTATTTTGCCGATATTAATAGCGTGCTGCGTAGGTCAATTTCCTAGAATCTGATATACAATTTATCTCGCTACACCCTCCAGGAGCTCCACAAACTTGATTTCAACAGACAGACAGACGGACATGGCTAAATCGACTCTCCTGCCGATTCTGAGTCGATCGGTATAATTTTTATGGGGTCTAAGACGAATAATGAAAAAATTACAAACTGAATGACAAACTTATAATACCCTTTCACCTATTGGTGAAGGGTATAATTATGATACTTAGTAAAATGTACCTTTTTTTCACGTGGACTCTCAATAGCACATTCACTCGAAAAATTTGAGGACTCGGTTAAGTCAATAAGTTCCTCACTGCACATGAACTCATCATTGGATATATTTCCAACAGTGCTAAAAAGTGCAATAAATAAACATTAATATATTTGCCACATCGTTTGCCATGATGAAAATAAAGTTCCACTACGGCATATGAAATTTAATATTACATTAAAATATTACTTACGGTCTCGAACTTGTAAAATTATCTAAAAATGACATGGCATCAAAGTACTTCCGCTTCCTTTTAGGAAAGTTAGCACCACTGCCAGAAGCGACTTCATTTATCCTACCATTTAACTTAACAATAGCTGCAACTTCCCTCCATTCCTGCTCTTTTTTCTTTAAATTTTTGTAGTTGGTGTGGCCCAAATCAAACAAAATTGTGCGGTTGCGCACCTCTTCGATTAATTGTTCATCTACGTAAATACTATTCCTCTGCAAAATTTCACAAAAGTATTAAAAAAAACAACAGAAAATCAAACAAATACTTACCATCATCCTAAAACTAAAAATTAAATAAAATATGACAAAAATTAACACAAACGAAAAACAAAATATGAAATTAAAAATGAACAGCTGAGTATTTTAGCAATACAAATTTTAGAGATGCCACATGTATATTTTATAATGAATCAAATTAAAGCTATTAATCAAAAACGTAATAATATCACGAAAAAACTAGAAAAGACATATTAATTCATTTCCTTTACTTCAATTTTGTAATGTTCGTTTATGCTAAATATTAAAAAAATTTTTTTGTTCTTATTGTTTTTAATTTATATACATAGTGGCAATACTTTATCTGTTTGTTGCTGCCTGTCAAAATAGAAATTAGCCTAAGTTGGCAGCAGCAGCAAATGCTGTTGTGCAGTCGTGCTGCTGCGCTGTCGTCAAAAAAATTGTTTTCATTTAAACACATAGATTTTATTTTTGACACATTGCTGTCTGCTGTTGTCTATGTGTTTAGAGCTTAATAGTGAAATTATATGGCTAAATTATGTCAATCGGAAGTGTGCAAAATATTATTGATTTATTTTTAGGATACGAGCCCGCGCAACGGGCCCAAAGTTATTGAGCCCATTTGTATGGGGAAAAATTAGAGTATTTGCAGTTTTTACTACATTTCGTCCATTTACAATTTATTTTTAAGAGAAAAGATAATGGAATTTAAAAGCGAACTAATGCGGCTTTAATTGAAGTCATCAATAATTGAAATCCATAAAACAGTTTTAAAGTTATTGCGATTTTTCCCCCAAAAATTCGTGTCCTTGACAATACGCCTAAGGATACACCGCTAGAAAAAACTACTTTGGACAAAAGCTCGCAAAGCAAGACATGATTTATCATTCTAAGACTTGTAAGTACTTCAAAGTTTAATTTATTTAAAATATAACAATATTTACTTAGTTTTTTTTATAATCGAAAATGGGTAATTTTTCTTAGGTGGGTTTCAAAACACATTTTTTAATTTTTTGAAAATTTTGTTAAACAAATATTACAAATTTGAATTTCTCTTATCGGTGTGTTAAAGTAGATAAAAAAGACAATAAAACTCAAAAAAATTGAGGTCGATATCTCAAAAAATTTTCCCGTACCTTGTGTTCGAATTCGACGAATTTCGCAAAAAAGTAATTTTTTGCTCATAATTTGAGTAAATGCTTCATAAATCTTATTTATGTTCAATTTTAATAATGTTTATATGAAATAAAATTATCCATACTATGGAAAATATAAAAAGGTTCTTTGTTTTTAAAATTGGGTAAACTTAACCCATTTTTCCGGAGGCAAAAATGAAAAATTTGATTTCTTGTATTTTTTTTTTTATTTTTTAAATACGTAATGCTATTAATTTATTACTGAATTTTAATAAATATACTTAAAAGTAATTGTTTTACACTAAGACAAAGTCTTTTTTATTAAAAAAAATATTTCAACCCTTTTTTTTTGGCACTTTTTTCAGAATTAAAAACCATTAATGTTATTATTTTGATTAAATTTTGATTAAAAACCATTAATGTTATTATTTGACACCAAGATTAATTTTTTTTATTATAAATAATATTTTAACCCTTCAAAGACATGGAAGCAAAAATTAAAAATTTATGGGGTCAATATGGTCCCCATAAATTTGTCGGATTAATATCTTTTAATAAATAAACTTAATCTTAGTGAAAAATATTTACTTAATGCCTTTTTATCAAAAGTTGCTGTAAAAAGTGACAAAACAATTTGTAGATAATTTTTGCCAAGATTAATTTTTTTATTAAAAAAAAAAAAATATTTTAACCCTTAAAAACATGGGAGCAAAAATTATCTACAAATTGTTTTGTCACTTTTTCCAGCAAAAGTGACAAAACAATTTGTAGATAGTTTTTGCCAAGATTAATTTTTTTTATTATAAAAAATATTTTGTCCCTTAAAAGACATGGAAGCAAAAATTATCTACAAGTTGTTTTGTCACTTTTTCCAGCAACTTTTGATAAAAAGGCTGGTTGCTTCGGCAGGTGAGGTATTATACACTCCTTCGCAGATTGACTTCCATGTCCACCATCCTGCTGTTTTAAGCAGTCTACGCTCTTTATGGTGTTTGTATGAGTTGTTAATTTGGGCAACGTAGCATAACGTTTGGTTCGTTCAATAAAAATGAAGTTATAAGAAGTTTAGTCATAAAATAATATACAGTTTGTCAAGTAATTCTTCGCAATATATATAAAATATTGAAAATGTAATTTAAATTTCGAAAATTAAACATCAAATCATTTAAATACCGTTAATGTAACTGTACTGCAAAAAGTCGTCAAAAAATTTAACATATATTTCAAATAAAGTTGAAGTTATTATTGATATGTTTTTCTAAATGAAAATTTGCTTAACGATATTTTAACTAAATTTTAACACCTGCAAAAATTTTGAGGAAGAAACACTTTTTTGTGTGCGGTTGCCGCGTAAAAAAATCTATTTAAAAATATTTTTTTGTGCGATTTTTTTGTATGGTCCCGAGTACCCGCACAAAAATAGGTTCCAGTGTACTGTGCATAGAGCGGTTCGCCTTCCATACAAAAAAAAAGTTGGGTCAGACACCCCCTAGGATTAAAGATAATGTAAAAATAATTCAAAATTTTTTTTTTATTTGTTTACCGCCCTTTTTGTATTTTGTTAACTGTGTCGCCATCTTTAGTCCGATCATAACATTTTATGTATCGGTTTTCGCGAGCTACATTTCTCTCTTTGATAGTTTTTTACTACCACGTCAACTTATAGTCATAACCATAGATGCCCAATGTTATAGTATTAGTGAGAATGACAAAATAACACATGAAGAAAACAATTATCTATGCATTTTATTTAGTCGTCAGCGAGATTGCGACGATTGCACATGTGTGGCGGGTGTTGTCATTTTTTTCTGTTTCTGTTTTTAACAAAGGAAAAAAAGTAATATGAATAAATGTACATATTTGAGTAATACTCTTGAATGTAAAAGGGTGTTACAGAAAATGTTTTAATAAGTTATGTCTATAGAAAAAAATAGTTATATGCATTTGATTTATTCCTAATTAAAGAATTTTTTTCATATAGAAATGTTTTGCGAGTATTTTATATCGGAAAACAACTATTAGAAATTTGTTTAAACTTTATAGATATAATAGAAAATATATTATGACATTTACGGTAAATAGGATTAAATTTGATAAGGAGAAATATATATATAATTTCCCACAAACTTTACCGAAAATATTTTTAACAAATGTCTCATCTGAAAATGGCCTTTCTTTTTTGACAATATCTAAACTTATTAAGCTAGGCAAACCTATTTTTAAATTTTCCTTACTTCATGTTTATCATTTGCTTCAAATTTAAGTACCCATTTCTTCAACTTGTCAATAAACATTTTTTTATAAATTTTAAATTTATTTTAATTTTCTTCATCCTGCAAAATATATATATCATTGTGAACATCTTCAAAATGTTTTTTTTAAATTAAATTTCTTATTTTTTGTAAACGTCCTATTACAAATAAGGAGTTGCATGTCATTCAAAGCATTTCGTAGCATAAAATACTTTTCGGGTGACATCATTAATATTATCCAATAATTTCGCTATAGTATACGTGTGAGTTCAATTTCCTGATTTCAGCAACTAGCTGGGCTACTTTGGTTTTAAAAACTAGATTTGTACTTGATTCGATTAGGGTGGGTAAGAACCAAATTTTAAACAAGTAAGAAAGTGCTGTAGTCGGTCAAGCCCGATCATACGATACCCTTCACCACTAAGGTTAAAGGTGTTATTTTTCCTGTATAAAGACAAATATTTGCTAAATTTTGCCATCTTACAAACATTTTCTCAAAACTTATATATTAAAGCTGTTTCATTTAGACTTATATGAGAGCTAGGGTCAAATGCGGACCGATTATCTCGAAATTTGGCAAATTGATTACAGTTGTTACAAAAATGATGTGTGAAAAAAATAAACTTGAAATGCTCACTACCTTTAGATTTAAGGGCGTTTAAGTGATTTTTGTCTCATTTAGTGCGTTTTGACTAAAGAGTTTGTATGGGAGCTATGGTCAAATGTGGACCGATTTCAACGAAATTTGGTACAATGATTTAAGTTTACATAAGCAGTATTTTTTTTTTAAATTTCATGAAAAAATATTTATATTTGTGGCCAATATATCAATTCCGGGAAGTGGGACCAATTTTAATGAATATCAATAGCCACCTGTGCCTAATTCATCAAATTATCTTGAGAATTGCGACTTGTAGTTTGATTACAAGGTTTAAATGGGGGTCCAGCCAGCCAAACAGACGGACATCGCTAAATCAACTCAGTGATTATAAGCCTATTGGTAAACTAAAAGGTGGGTCTACGACAAATATTTCTATGCGTTACATACCTCAGCACAAACTTATAATACCCTTTCCCTATGGTGGCGAAGGGTATAAAAGTTATGACTATAAATTGACATAGTTGTAAAAAACTATCACAGAGAGAAATGTAACCCTTACAGAGCCGTGAACACCTGATATATAAAGTGTTATGATCGGACTAAAGATGGCGACCCAGTTAACAAAATATAAAAAGGGCGGTATTTGTAGGCGTGGTAAAAAAATAAAAAAATGTTTTAAGAATTATTTTTACATTATAGCATTTTCAGTTTAAATTAAACCTTTTTCAAAATGAACGAAACCTTTTTCAAAATTAATGAAATATTTTTCAAAATGAACGAAACCTTTTTCAAAATGAACGAAACCTTTTTCAAAATAAATGAAACCTTTTTCAAAATGATCGAAACCTTTTTCAAAACAAATGAAACCTTTTTTAAAATGAACGAAACTTTTTTCAAAATAAATGCAACTCTTTTCAAAATAAATGAAACTCTTTTCAGAATAAATTAAACTTTATTCAAATTAAATTAAACATTTTTCATATTAAATTAAACAAGTTTTAAAATCAAATAGAAAACAAAAGAAAAACATATTAAACATATTCATTTTTAATTACTACTTTAAAAAAAAAAATAAATAATTATATAATACTAATTAAAATTAATGAAGAATTTGTCCACTGGCCGCTTTAGGAGTCATCATGATCATATCCATAACATAATTCGAACAATCATTTTGATTAATTTGTTCGACACTTTCCTCAATTACACTTACTATGTTATGCTCTGTGGTAATGTCACTTAATAATGATCGGGCGTGGAATTTCATCTTAGAAAATGCTTTCTCTATCGGGTTCAGCATAGGAGAATAAGGTGGTAAAAATTTAAGTGTACAGTCACTATTATCCACTATATTTAGAATTTCCTGGGTTTTATGGATTCTGGCATTATCCATAATTAAAAATGAATTTTGTAACTCTGGGCTGCTTTCAATTTTATCCAGGAGCTCTCTAAGAAATATTTGGAAACGGGCTGAATTTACAGTGGAAAGGGAAAAAACTTTATGATGAACAACACCAGCATTATTTATCGCAGCAATTAAAGTAACGTTCCTTCCTCTTACGGTTGGCACAACAACATGAGCTCTTTCACCTACCTTAGCACGTGCTTGTAAACGCCGTAAGTGTAAGTTAAACCCGCACTCATCTATAAAAATCATTTTTTCTTTTTGTTGAGGAGACCAAATTGCAAATTCTGAAGCATACTGTCGACGGTTTTCAATAGCCGATGCGCTATTCATACGGTCCATTTCGATGGAAGCCATTTTCAGCGTTATTTTGAGCTCTTTTAAGCCGTTGAAAATTGTAGACAGTGCAAGCGTTACATTAAATTGTTCAAATAACTTTCTGCGAATATTTTTCAAAGTTATTCCCGGCTCACTCTCCACAATCGTCTCAATTTTTTCCAGGATTTGGGGAACTAATTTTATTCCCTATTATTTCCACGAGGTAGTTCCACTAGTTCGCAGTAATTTTTTTATATCGCGAAATAATAGTTTTGATGCTGTTTATATTTACTGACTTTATACGAGATACTTCCGCGATGGTATTCCCCTCCTCATACAATTTTATAATCATTACTTTCACATTTTTTGAAATGTTGGCATATTTTCCTCTACGTCTTATTGTTTCACTAACTTCTGTTTCTTCTGAATCACTTATTTTCAACTTTTGACTATGAATCTGCAATTAATACTAATTTTGTATTCAATTGCATTGACCCCTATCAAGTAAAAAAATGAATCTAACCGTTACCAGACAATAACAACAATATAGGTCATTTACAGTAATCGGTTAAAAAATTTGCAAATAAAAAAATACAACAAAATTTGATAAACCTACAAATTTTAAAACTGGTTTAATTTAATTTGAAAAATGTTTCATCGAATTTGAAAAAAGTTTCGCTCATTTCGAAAAAAGTTTCATTTATTTTGAAAAAGGTTTCGTTCATTTTGAAAAAGGTTTCATTCATTTTGAAAAAGGTTTCTTTCATTTTGAAAAAAGTTTTATTTATTTTGAAAAAAGTTTCGCTAATTTTGAAAAAGGTTTAATTTATTTTGAAAAAGGTTTCGTTCATTTTAAAAAAGGTTTCTTTCATTTTGAAAAATGTTTCGTTTATTTTGAAAAATTTTTCATTTATTTTGAAAAAGGTTTAATTTAAACTGAAAATGCTATATCTTTAATCCTAGGGGGTGACTGACTCAAATTTTTTTTCGGACCACTCTACTGTGCATCATACCTCAAGTATATACATTAAAGACATTAAAAACATTGAATTTACTTTATGCATATTTGCTTAAAAACAAGATCAAAGTTAGTACTTTATTAGATGAAAGATTTCGTAATTTTATTAGTAATGGGTGAAAACAATAATTTCACCTATTACTAATAAAATTTTGTTTTTTACCTAAATATAAAATTTTTTTAAAAACTTAAGGAGATTTTACAATATAACTTTGATTTCCGATTTATGAATTCGACTTCCTAATGAAAGTAGCAATATGGCATCACTCATTCATGTGCATATACACGAGATGTTCAAGAGTACAGTCATAGTTATACACAAAAATAATGTGTACACGATTAAAAAAGGCAGTGTCTATAGTGTATTCATGGTGTACACTAGAGTGTCTGAAAAAAGTTGAGTCAGTCACCCACTAGGATTACAGATAATGTGAAAATCTATATACATATGTATATAAAATTCTATCTTTGTAATGTACATATGTAACATATAGACTGCAAAACGGCTACGGCGCCTCTGATGAAATTTTCAGAATATCCATGTGGGTGACACTGTGAAGCCTGATTTTTAATTTGCGGGCGGAGGGGCGTGGAAAAATCCAATTTTCAAATTGCACCAACAAAGCTAAGTAGAGTGCCAGTTATTTTTCAAAATTGGAATTTGTATGCGGCCAACCCCCAGAGTTCAATACAATAAAAAAATAATCCCTTGAAAATTTTAGGTCAATCGGATGGGGGAAAGCGTGCCCATGGCCCGCCCAATATTGCAGAAGACGTGATTTTTTACGTTGATTGTAAGTAATGTAATTAATACTTCAGAATAGCAAAAATACAAAGTATGACCTGATTTACAATTCTATGCCTGTAATTACTAGATACCTGAGTTTCGTTAAAATAATATTAAATATATTAAGTTTTTTCATATTAGAAAATTTTACGTTCTTCTCAGGTCGACTTAAAAAATCATTTTTTGAAAATTTTGTTCAACAACCATTAGAAATAATTAATTATCGTTTCAGGTTCATAAAAAACAAATAAGAAAATAAAGCACAAAAAAATGGTGTCAATGTCTTTCTCTCATATTTTCTCTCTATATATATATATATATATATATATATATATATATACCTATATCTATATATATATATATATATATATATATATATATATATATATATATATATATACAAATATATATGTATATACAATTTGTCAAGTAATTGTTTGCATTAAACAAAAATAATTAAAATGCAATTTAAATATCGAAAATTATTCATAAAATCGTTTAAATGTGTTTATTTTGTTTAACACATACCGTTAATGTAACTGTTTACTACCAAAAAGTCGTAAAAAATTCAAATAATTACATGAATTGCAACAACAACAATACAAAACGAAATATACCCAATTAAAAAGGCGTCAAATAAATGTTTGCACAATGAGTACAAATAACACCAAATGTTCTTATTTACCGTTATATTTTTTATTTTATGATGTTTTATGAGTGTTATCCAATGAAATTACGGTTATCAAAAGTATTGTAAAAAAAATGTGTGCATTAGTTTTCCTATATTTAAAAAAAAATGCCTGCAAAATTAATTTCGAAAGCCGTTATAGAATTAGCGTATTTCCATCACTATAAAGGCACATCCGACAGGGATCGACAGGAATCGCTAAAATATTCTCCCGTATGGTTAGGACATCATATCCCGTGCTAAAAGTGAAGAAATATTGGAACTAAAAGGGTAACAATGCAGTCCAAAATATAAAACAATACAAATTTAAAATAAAATTATTAATATCTTCTAGGAAAAGCGGCACTCCACCACTGGGGGCTTAAGTCCGAAGTGAAAAATGGTAATGGGCTAAGTATATCCCAAGGAGCAATCCGAAATATACAGGTAAAACCGAGGTGGCTAGGAAAAATCTACTTCTTTCAACACAAAATATTGAAAATCGCTTCATGCTTTCTATTTAGCACTTAGATGTAGTATTGGGGTACATTTTTTTCTCTAGTCATGCTAAAATGATGTTGTATTATCATGATGGATCCCCAGAAGTTTGGAAGCCGAGCTAAGTATCAAACTTGAAGAGATTTTTAATATTTTGCGTTGATAGCAGTTACTTTTCCTAGCCACTGTAGATGAATATTTCACGTTTACCGGTATATTTTTGATTACTTCTTGGGATACACATAGCCCATGATAATTTTTCACTTAGGAGGTAAGCCCCTAGTGCTGGAGTGTCACTTTTTAGAGACGGTTTTAATAATTTTACTTTTAATTCATGTTGTATATTACTTTGGGCTGCATGGTTACCCTTTTAATTCCAATATTCCTTCATTTTCATCACGGTATCTGATGACGCTAACCATACGGGAGAACATTTCAGCGATTTCCCTGGCGGATTTGCCCATATAGTGATGGAAATACGCTAATTCTATAACATCTTTTGAAATTAATTTTCCAAACATTTTTTTTTTAATTTACGACAATTAGTGCACATCTTTTTTACAATACTTTTTATAACTTTAACTTCATTGGATAACACTCAAAAAACATTATAAAATCAAAAATATAACGGTAAATAAGAACATTTGGTGTTATTTTTACTCATTGTGCAAACATTTATTTGACACCTTTTAAATTGGGTATATTTCTTCTTTTATTGTTGTTGTTGCAATGCATGTATTTTTTTACGACTTTTTGTAGTAAACAGTTACATTAACGGTATGTGTTAAACAAAAGAAACAAATTTAAACGATTTGATGTGTAATTTTCTAAATTTAAATTACATTTTCAATAGTTTTTTGAATGCAAACAATTACTTGTCAAACTGTATATCTATATATATATATATATACTAGCTTTATAACCCGCTACTTCGTTAGCGGCACTATTTGAATTGACAAAGTTACAAAATTTACCAAAACAACTTTTTCACTTATTTGTCAATTCCGATATAAATTAAATTAAATACTTATTGGTTCTTAAGATACATATAGGACAAAATAAGTACCTACCCTCTACATTTTCAAAAAAGTACTACACACGCCTCCCTTATTTTTGTTCTTGTTCTTGTCGCTTTTGATTTTGAATATTTTATAAAAGTTTCCTTTTTTACCCGTTGTTTACCCCTGATCAGCCAAAATAAAAAACAAAATCCGGATACATGTCCTAATATTTTTATTGCTGATCTTAACTCCATTTTTGTTAATTGAAAAAAATACCAAACACCTGTCACATATAAATCATTGATTTATTTATTATTTTATTGATTTAAACAACATGCACAGTTTAAAAGGAAAAAACCTATCTTTAAATTTTTGACCCGTTTTTGTTATTTTCGATTGCGGTATAAATTTTGTTTCTATAATAATTGATTCAAAAATTATATATGGGTCAAAAAAGTACCAAAATTTAGTTTTGATCCTTTTTATTCCCTATTTTTAGCTCATTTACGAAAAGTACCTACTAAAAAAATGACTTTTTATTTTTCTATTCGATCTAAATCCAATTTAAATTTTTTTTTCTGTCGATATTGGTATCAGAGATATAACTTTACTAATGTTTTTATTTTCTACCCTATTTTAACCCCAAAACTGTTTAATTTGCAAAAAGTACTGAAAAGTCCCTTAATTTTTAGGGCTGATCTTAGACCATTTTAGTGTTTGTTTCCATCCATTAGGTTTAGAAGATATAATGTCATCGATTTTTCCCTTTTTTACCCCTTTGATTGACACATCTCTAATTTATACTTCTGACTTCATTAGCTTAAATTAATATTTTCCCGTTTTCACCTTTTTGAACCCCATTTATCGTAAAAGTACCAAGCACATGTTTAATATTTTGTTAATACTTATTGATTGTGGCATAAAGTGAGTCTTTATCTTTATAAGTTCAAAAGATACGTATGGGTTAAAAAAAAGTACAAAAATATAGTTTTTACCCTTTTTGCCCTTATTAGTGCCATTTCCAAAAAAAAGTACAGAACACATGTCCCTTTCTTTTTCTAGCCGATTATATGATTTATTCATTTTCTAGCCTGTTTTAACCATAAGCGGCCAAATTAAAAAAAAAAATTCCGAACCCGTGTCCTTTAATTTTTAATGCTGATCATAGACCAATTTATTCTTTGTTTCTATCACTTTTGATTTAGAAGATATTACGTTACCGATTTTTCCCCCTTTTTACTCCACTTTTCAACCACTAAACAGCACATGTCTTATACTTTTTCAATATGAATCCACCCGTCTGTAAATTATAGTTCTGGCTTCATTAGTTAAAAACCTACCCTTGAATATTTCCCAGTTTTTATCTTTTTTACCTCAATTATCGTAAAAGTACCAAATACGTGTCTAATAATTCTTTGTAACTTATCAATTGTGACGTTTACTGTTTCTCTGTTTGTTATTTCAAAAGATACGTATGGGTTCAAAAAAAGTACCAAAATATAGTTTTTGCCCTTTTTTACCCTTATTAGTGCCATATTCAAAAAAGTACCAAATTTCAACTCTATTCCTATCGTTTTGAATTTCGGAAATATGACGTTACTAATATTTCCCATTTTTCCCTGTTTTAACCCCAAAACGGCCGAATTAAAGAAAAAAGTACCGAATACATGTCCCTTAATTTAAAGTGCCGATTTTAGACCGATTTAGTTTTTGCTTCTATCACTTTTGGCTAAGAAGATATATTTTTACCGATTTTTACCCCCAAAATTAAAAAAGTACCAGACACTTATTTTACTTTTTTCAGTGTCAATTTACCAGCTAATAAATTATGCTTCTGGCTTCATTAGCCGAAAAGATATTCTTAGCTAAAAAGCAAAAAACCTACTCTTGAATATTTTCTCTTTTTTTACCCTTTCGTCCCACATTTATCGCAAAAGTACCAAATATGTGTTTAATAGTTTTTTAATGCCTATCAGTTGCGATATAAATTATGTTTCTATGTTTATTAGTTCAAAAGATATATATGGGTTAAAAAAGTACCAAAATACAGTTTTTACCCTTTTTTATTCTTATTAGTACTATTTTTGAAAAAGTACCAAATACGTGACCATTTATTTTTTATCCGATTCAAATCCAATTTAAACTTCGTTTGCATCGGTGTTAGTTTCGGAGATATTATGTTACTAATTTCTCCCTTTTCTACCCTGTTTTACCCTTTAAAAGGTTGAATTTCAAAAAAGTACCGAACACGCGTCCCTTAATTTTTAGTGCTGATCACAGACTAATTTAGTTTTTGTTTCTGTCACTTTTGATTTGGAAGATATATTTTTACCCCCAAAATTAAAAAAAGTACCAAAAATGTATTTTATTTTTTCTTTGTCAATCGACCAGTCAATAAATTATACTTATGGCTTCATTAGCCTAAAAGATATCCATAGCTAAAAACAAAAAACCTATCCTTAAATATTTTCCCTTTTTTACCCTTTTGTACCCCATTAATCGCAAAAGTACCAAATACGTATTTAATTGTTTTTTAATATCTATCTGTTGCGATATAAATTATGTTTCTATGTTTATTAGTTCAAAAGATACATATTAGTTGAAAAAAGTACCAAAATATAGTTTTTACCCTTTTTTATCATTATTAGTGAAATTTCCAAAAAAGTACCAAGCACGTGTCTCCTTATTTTCCTAGCCGATTCAAATCCAATTTCAACTTTGTTTGCATCGATGTTGGTTTCGGAGATATAATGTTACTAATTTCTCCCTTTTCTACCCTGTTTTACCTTCTAAGAGGTTGAACTTCAAAAAAGTACCGAACATGTGTTCCTTAATTATAAGTGCCAATCTCAGACCAATTTAGTTTTTGTTTCTATCACTTTTGGTTTAGAAGATATACTTTACCGATTTTTACCCGCAAAATTAAAAAAAAGTACCAAACACGTAGCTTATTTCTTTTCAATGTAAATCTACCAGTCAATAAATTATACTTCTAACTTCATTAGCCTAAAAGATATCCATGGCTAAAAAGCAAAAAACCTATCCTTGAATATTTTCCCTTTTTTTACCCTTTTGTACCCCATTAATCGCAAAAATACCAAATACGTATTTAGTTCTTTTTTAATATCTATCGGTTGCGATATAAAATATGTTTCTATGTTTATTAGTTCAAAAGATACATATGGGTTAAAAAAAGTACCAAAATATAGTTTTTACCCTTTTTCATTCTTATTGGTGTCATTTTCAAAAAAGTACCAAGCACGTGTCCCCTTATTTTTCTAGCCGATTTAAATCCAATTTCAACTTTGTTTCTATCTGTATTGGTTTCGGAGATATGATGTTACTGATTTCTCCCTTTTCTACCCTGTTTTACCTTCTAGGCGGTTGAATTTCATAAAAGTACCGAACACGTGTCCCTTGGTGTTAAGTGCCGATCTCAGACAAATTTAGTTTTTGTTTCTATCACTTTTGGTTTAGAAGATATACTTTACAGATTTTTACCCCCAAAATTAAAAAAAAGTACCAAACTCGTAGTTTATTTTTTTTAATGTCCATCGACCAGTCAATAAATTATACTTCTGGCTTAATTAGCCTTAAAGATATCCATGGCTGAAAACCAAAAAACCTATCCTTGAATATTTTCCCATTTTTTACCCTTTTGTACCTCATTAATCGCAAAAGTACCAAATACGTATTTAGTTCTTTTTTAATATCTATCGGTTGCGATATAAAATGTGTTTCTATGTTTATTAGTTCAAAAGATACATATGGGTTAAAAAAAGTACCAAAATATAGTTTTTACCCTTTTTTATCCTTATTAGTGCCATTTTCAAAAAAGTACCAAACACGTGTCCCCTTATCTTTCTAGGCGATTCAAATCCAATTTCAACTTTGTTTCTGTCTATGTTGGTTTCGGAGATATGATGTTACTAATTTCTCCCTTTTCTACCCTGTTTTGCCCGCTTGGCGGCCAATTTTCAAAAAAGTACCGAACACGTGTCCCTTAGTTTTTAGTGCTAATCTCAAGCCAATTTAATCTTCGCTTCTATCGCTGTTGGTTAAGGAGATATAATGTTACCGATTTTTCCCTTTTTTACCCTTTTAATTGAAAAAAGTACCAAACACGTATTTAATATTTTGTACTGGGCAATCGACCTCCCTATACATTTTATTTCTAGCTTTATTGGTTCAAGTGAAATACAAAGAAAGAGAAAAATGGACCTACCCTAAATTTTTTCCCCGCTTTTCCCCTTTTTGAACCCTGAATCAAAAAAGTACCAAACCCTGAATCAAAAAAGTACCAAACCGGCTCCGTTTTGAATTTTGTTACTCTGTTGATTGGTTCAAAAAATACACATGGGTTTAAAAATGTACCAACATTTTATTTTTACCCTTTTTACCCCCTATTTGTCCCATCTGCTAAAAAGTACCAAACACGTGTCTACTTATTTTTGCAGCTGATCGCAACGCAAATTCAATTTTGGGCCTATGACGTTTACTTCCGGAGATACATCATTACTATTTTTTCCCTTTTTTACCCCTTTTTACCCCCTTATAGGCCGAATTTCCAAAAATCCCGTCTTAGTGGATCTATACTTTGCAAAAGGTACGCGCTGTCAAAATTTCAGCTCTCTAGCTTTAGCCGTTTGGGCTGTGCTAGATCAGTCAGTCAGTCACGTTAGAGTTTTATATATATAGATATATATGGTTAAGTGCCTTGTAGCAAACTTGAAGAAATTTTTAATATTTTGCGTTGATAGCAGTATACTTTTCCTAGCCACTGTAGATGAATGTTTCAGGTTTACCGCTATATTTCGGATTACTTCTTGGGATACACATAGCCCATGATAACTTGCCACTTAGGAGGTAAGCCCTTAGTGATGGAGTGACACTTTTTCCAGACAGCTTTGATAATTTTATATTTAATTCATATTGTATATTATTTTGGACTGCATGGTTACCCTTTCAATTCACATATTCCTTAATTTTCAGTACGGGATCTGATGTCCTAACCACACGGGAGAACATTTTAGCGATTTCATGGCGGATTTGCCCTTATAGTGATGGAAATACGCTGATTCTGTAATGCCTTCCGAAATTAATTTTCCATGCATTTTTTTATACCCTTCACCAATAGGTGAAAGGGTATTATAAGTTTGTGATTCCGTTTGTAATTTTTATTAGTGATCGTAGACCCCATAATAATTATACCGATCGATTCAGAATCGGGAGGAGAATCGATTAAGCGATGTCCGTCTGTCCGTCCATCTGTCTGCCTGTCTGTTGAAATCAAGTTTCTGAAGCCCCTGGAGGATGGACCTCCAGATTTTAGGAAATTCTCCCGCAATGAACGCTATTAAATTTCATTAAAATCGGTTTATAAACACCGAAAATATCGAAAAAAATACCAAAAATTAGACGAAAATTTTAAAATTTTTGATTGAAACACACTTTTAAATAACAAGAGAAAAAATATACTCCTGGTGTACATGTGGTAATATGTTATATATCAGATTGTAGAAAATAGTTTCCCAAAGCACTCTGTAAAATTTTATCAAAATCGGTCCTTAAACAACTGAAATACCGCCAAAACACTAAATTTGATGTATCGCAAATTGCCCAAAGTACGCGTTAGAGAATGTTTGTTGAAAAAATGAAATGCAGAAATAGGAAAAAACATCCTCCTGGAGCACGGACATACATAAATTTTATATTAGATTTTAGGAAATTCCCCCGCCAAGCACATTATAAAATTTTATCAAAAGTGGTTCATAAACAACTGAGATATCGCCAAAACACTACTTGTGATGCACAGCAAATTGTCCAAAGTACGTGTCTAAGAAATTTTGTTGACATTTTGTAAGTATGGTTTCAGCGATATCTCAGGTGTTTATGGACCGATTTGTGGGAGGATTTCCAAAAATCTGATATAAACTCCACAAATCGGATCGTGAATACCATTTAAATTGTACCGATCGTCTCAGAATCGTCAGGAGAATCGATTTCGCGACGTCCGTCCGTCTACCTGTCTGTCCTTTTTTCTGTTGTAGTCAAGTTTTTGGAGCTCAGGGTGGGACGATATCCTAAAATTTTATGTAAAATGCATATGGGTATACCTTTCAGGAGCTCCACAAATCTGATTTTAGCAGACAGACACACTGCATTTATCTTAATTTTATGTATGACTTTTGAACATTATAATAACATTTGAGTATGTATTATATACATATCAAATTATAGGTAATCTTCCTAGGAAGTACAAAAATGCAGCTAAGTACATGATATCCGTTCAAAACCTACATATGTATGTATGTATCTTACATATCTACGAAAATTTAAATTGTTTAATTGCAATTGGGAGAAATCCGTTCACGTTTGACTATTGCTCCCGTATAACTTCGCCTAAGGCAATCTCTTAGTAGCTAATAAATGACAAATTATAATTATCTAATTAGCTAATTAATTATAATTATCTATCTATTATAATAGATACGATGATGACATTTAGTATAAAGACGTTGTACAATATCGTTATTCAGGGCGATAGCGTCTAAAATAAACTTTCTAGAGGGACAACATTTGACAAAAGTATTTCTGATCTCTTGAAAAGTTCGGCATTGAAAATGGGCGAGCTCGGTTTACATTTTTTGTTATCTCCCATATAACCCCGACCGGGAATTACTTTAATGCTGATAAATTAAATCATATTCAAATTAAATCATATAAAGAACTAGAGCAAAACTTTCCACACATCCATCGGACAGATCGAAAGAACAATAGATCCCAAATATTATTGTTGAAGTATTCATCTTAATAAGTTAACTAACTTCAGATTAATAAGTAAATCTTCAATAAAATTTTCCACCAAAGCTGATATCCATTCATTTAAAAGCTATATATTTCACGTATGTATCTAAAACTATGAGTGTATATCTTATAATTCTAAGGCTTGTTTACATTGACAATCATTGTTAAAGCTTTGACCTAAATCAGTTCCGAGTTTTACATAACTAATCATGAACTTTTAATAGTTGGACAATTCGTATGAATTAAAGTACACAACCCTCACTGGGCACTGTGTTTTTGGGTTGCATGCCAGAATACTTAATCTTCATCAAATTGATGTGCTCTTGCAAATCTAAGGGCATGTACATTTTGAAGCATCTTTTCTGCATGGTTTATCTGGTCTATCGAACTTTATCAAATGTTCGTAAAATAGACACATATCACTTTAGAATCGTAGTGACGTTGCCTTCGACATCAGCCATCTGCCCAACCTAACATTTGGGTCCATAACTATTTTAGATGATGACGCCACCAAAAAGCTTTTCGTTTTCCGACTCTTAATTTTAAAGATTC
Source organism: Stomorhina lunata (assembly GCA_933228675.1). Taxonomy (NCBI): domain Eukaryota; kingdom Metazoa; phylum Arthropoda; class Insecta; order Diptera; family Rhiniidae; genus Stomorhina; species Stomorhina lunata. Next base: position 2,870,897 of record OW121745.1, read on the forward strand.
TTTGCATATAATACTAGTATAACCATATATTGCTAGGAATTACATTTAGTATGAACAAAAGAAAATTAATATACATATGAAGTCAGTAATCAGAAACTATATAATTATCAATTGATTCTTACGATTTTGTACTTTACTTTTGGAACACCATTGGTGAAGGGTATTCAAGATTCGGCAAAGCCGAATATACCACTCTTACTTGTTAAATTTAGGACAGCTAATGCACAATTTTTTTTACAATACTTTTTATAACTTTAATTTTAATGGATAACACTCAAAAACATTATAAAACATTTATTTGACGCCTTTTTAAGTTGGGTATATTTCTTTTTTATTGTTGTTGTTGCAATGCATGTATTTATTTTAATTCGTTTTACAAATTTTTGTAGTAAACAGTTACATTAACGGTATGTGTTAAACAAAAGAAACAAATTTAACGATTTGATGTTTAATTTTGTAAATTTAAATTGCATTTTCAATATATTTTTTTTTAATGCAAACAATTACTTGACAAACTGTATATAGTAGTTACGTAGCAAATTGTGTTACTTTCCTGCTAAAACGGCTGGAGTAATTACGATGATGCACAGTTTTGTACACTCAAGATTTATTTTTGTATGAAGCGAGGCATACATTTTTGATTTCTGACGTCAGGAATTCAAAAATGTAACTGTTAATAAGAACATTTGGTGTTGTTTTTACTCATTGCGCAAACATTTTTTGACACCTTTTTAATCATCATTATCCCCTCGAGTACTTTTCCAAGTACAGGGAGGAGACTGATGCCCCGATAAGACCGAGGATTACTCCTGACTCTTTCGGGAGACTTCAGAAGAACAACAATTTTGGCACATTTCCAAGCATTAGGAAAATAGCCCTCATCCAGACACTTCCTAAAGACTGACTCCAAGTATTCAGGTATGACCTTAAAGATGCTTTTGCACATCTCTTCAGTCATACCATCAATACCTGGCGATTTCCTACTTCTAACGCTGCTAATACTGTCGGTAATTTCCGATCTTTCCAAGAGCGGAGAGTCAATCACCTCCCCAATTAGGGGTGAATGATCAACTGTTTCCGCCCTAGAAAAGAAAACCCCCAGCAGTATGTCTATGCATTCTCTCCAAGTAGACAATGTTTCATTGCCCACTTGAAGAGAGGACACATCAGTCCGGTTCTTCTTACCCCTGCAGATGCGGTAAACCTCACCCCAGGAGTCATCCTTGTTGCCCCGTACAAAACTCCTCCATTCGTCCTCTTTAACCTTACCAATTCTGTCCTTGTACGTTCTTAGGCTGGCCAAATAAATAGACTTACGTGTCTTCACGCATCCTACAGTCACGAACGCAGTGGTCAAAAGAGAGACAGCGGTAGCAAGCTGGCACGGCCGCGAACTCCCTTACTGCGAAGCGGAACCACTTAATGTAGGCCCCAGCACCAATCAACTGTTCCAAAACTTGGTTGGTTACCTCCAAAATGACAATCATCTGGCCCTTATCAGCAGCGTTCCAAGGTGGAGACACCAAGCGAACACTCCTGGTAAAAGCCTCAGAAGATTACTTACCCTTCAAGTTCAAGCCGTAGAGTTCCGACATGAACTCGTCAGGCGATATCTCCTTATGAATTCGCTGTACTGTGACTTTAGGACCGAGCTTATCCGCCACCGAAACTTCCAATCCTTCCTTCTCAAACTTCTTCTTATCAACGATCTTTCTACGCTCTGCTAAGGAGGGCGTGCGTATCACAGCACCTCCATACCTGATTGGACGCACCTCGTGCACCCTAACACCCAGGGGTCCCACCCCTCCAACCACTTTATCTACCACCTCCTTTGAGGTTGTCGGAACTCCCTTACTGTTCAGTTTTGTTTAAACTGTACTTAGTTTATAATATTCTATTTAAGTAAATAATTCAATATTTGGTATTAAAATCTATATTTTTAAGATTGACCATGCTGTACACTGAAACCTACATTTAGAAAGTGTATTTATACCTGAAATAGTATTATCAGTAAATATTTTTACCTACTGTTGCAGTTGTGTATTCCTGCATATTTAAATGATTAAAGGATCGTTTCTATTTAATTGTAATTTTCCACACAAGAGTGGTGTGTGTAAAGATAAGCTATTTTGGGTATTTACATAAGTATTGAAGCAACACATGCTTGCCACATGTGTTGTTAGATAAATTTAGATAATAAGTATTTTAGTTTAGTTTACCTTAGGCTAAGTTTTTGTAAATAAAGATTAGTTGCAATACTCTAGAGAATCAATCGAGTCTTCTTAATTTTTCGTTCCGCTTAACCTAACATTTTGGTGACCCCGAGAAGTAACACGCGAGTGATACTTTTAAATAAAAAATATATAAAAAAAATAATAATAAATAAAAAATTTTGTATAAAATAATTGTTTTAGAAAATAAAAAAAAGTGCTAAGTGTTTAAAAAAAAAAAAATATAAGTGCAATTTTTAAAAAATTTAAAAATATTCTAAATTACAAAGAGTTAAAAAAAAAAAAAAAAAAAAAAAAATTCGGTTCGGTCGGTGCAAAATATATTAAAAAAAGAAAAGTGAAAAATTAACAAGGTAAGTGTTATATACACATAATTTAATATATTTTTGAAATTAATTTTAATTAAAAAAGAAATATATACAATTTTTACCATGGACCCAATGGCCGTCATTAAAGAGCAGGAAGTTTTAGGAAACAAGATTGCTTCTTTGTATAATGCTTTGAGCTCGATAGTTCAAAGTGATGTAGGTAGGCAGGAGTTTAATGAAAAAGTTAAGGAACTAAGGGAATCTTTTAACACCTTTAGTGTAGAGTTCGAAAAGAATGATAGGGAATTGCGACCACCAACTTCCACCTTGCAAAGAAATGCCTATTTTAAAGGCGAATTCGTAGACAAGGTGAGACCTACAATTAAGAATTTTGAGAGTTTATACCAACAAGTAAAAGGGAGAATTGTACAAGAGGAGCAGCAATCCAAGCACTCATCTGTATCCCCTAAAACTTTGGAACAAACCCCAAATAAAGAATGTACTCAAGCAGAGTATAATAAAAAAATTGAGGACAGGCAAATCAGGAAAAATGCTGGACTAGTACGGCAATTCCAATTTGTACTGGACGATTTAGAGTCAAGACTACAGAAATACAATGACCAGGAAGTGTCAATTGATGTAGTCAAGGACAAATATAAAATTGCAGAGAGTATGTTCCTGCAATATATGGGAGAATTTCCTGACGACGAGCTCACAGAAGTTTTTTATTCACTGAGAGACTCATACCAGGAAATCCCGAACATAGAAAAAACTATAAATTCGCTTCCATTTAAGTTACCATCTATTGAAATTCCAATATTTGATGGAAAATTCACGGAATGGGAGACTTTTAGAGAATTGTTTGAACAGTTGGTAATAACACAGGCAATTCCTAAAACTCAAAAAATGTACATTTTAAAATCAAAATTATCTGGTGAAGCAATAAAAAGAATTTCAAAATTGCCATCCATAGAAGAAAATTTTGATCTTGCATGGAAAATACTAAATGAGTATTATTCTAATAATAGGGCTACAACGTCTTTGTATTTTAAAACAATCGTTGATGCGCCTTATGTTACTTACAATTTAAATAGCGTTAAACAATTTTTGGAAACCACAACAGAAAGTATACAAGCTCTAAATGCGGTAAAAATTGATGCACAAAGTTTGTATCAAGCATTTATGTGTTTTGTTCTTCAGAGAAAATTGGATGAACAAATGCGGATCCAATTTGAGCACCATTTAGGGAAATCGAGAGAATTGCCAAAAGTAGATAATCTCATCGAATTTCTTAGCCAAGTATCATATTCCTTAGAGGCTTGTCAACAATTTGTAGGAAGCGATGCAAAGGCAGCTAATTACAAAGGTAGACAACAAAATCTCTATGATGGAAATAAATTTACAAAATGGCAAGCAAGAAGTGAAGAAACGAAGTCCACACCTTTAAAATTTTCAAATAAATGTATTTTAGGCTGTTCAATAGGACATAATCTTTTTAGGTGCTCGAAGTTCAGAAACCTCTCTATAAATGAAAGACTGGATAGGGCAAATCAGCATAAAATATGCAAAAAATGCCTTAATTCGGGACACACAAAAAACAAATGTGAATCAAACTTCAGTTGTAAAATTTGCAACAAAGATCACAACACTCTTCTACATGACGAACATTTTAATAAAAAAGTAGCAGTTATAAATACTGATGAAGAAGAGGATTGTGCCATGTTGTCAACAGCGATTGTTGAAGTAAAATCCGGAAACAATGAATGGGTAAATTGTCGGGTGTTATTAGATGGTGGTTCGCAGGTTAATATAATAACAGATCATTTTAAAAACAAATTAAATCTAAAAAGTGTAAAAACAAACAAAAGAATTGAAGGGTTGGAGATGAAAACATCTTCAATTCAAGAAAAAATAAAAATAAATATGAGATCAAAAACATCAGATTACGAAGCATCATTTAATGCATTAATAATGAAAAAATTTGTATCTGATGTTCCCACAACAAGAATGGTTGCAGGGAAATTTTCAAAGGATATCAAACTTGCCGATCCGGAATATAATGTTCCAAAGGGTATTGATTTGCTTTTATCCAATCAATTCATTTTTGACCTCATATTAGAAGGAAAAGTTGAAGACAAAGAAGCAGGTACTAAGCTTCAAAAAACTAAATTAGGTTGGGTAGCATATAATATGAAAAAGTCTGAAAAGTTAAAAACTTTAGTTACAACAGACAATTCGAAGTGCGACCAAATACTGCAAAAATTTTGGGAAATGGAAGAAATTCCAAAAATAAAGAAATTTACAGTAGAAGAAACTAATTGTGAAAATCATTTTAAAGATAATGTAAAAAGACTAACGGATGGTAGATTTGAAGTTAACCTTCCGTTTAAAGATTCTATAGAAAAATTAGGAAATTCAAGTTTTATAGCAAGAAGAAGGTTTTATGGATTAGAAAGAAAACTAGAAAAAAATGCAGACCTTAAAATAGAATATTCAGATTTCTTGAAAAAATATTTAGATTTGGGTCACATGGAACTGATGACTGATAATGAAGCAGTTCGAGGTGGGTATTATTTACCACACCACTGTGTTTTACGACCAGAGAGCTCAAGTACAAAGTTAAGAGTTGTATTTGATGCTTCTTGTAAAACTACGAATAATATTTCTTTAAACAACATTTTACATACAGGCCCAAAATTACAAGATGATCTATTTAATATTCTTTTAAGATTTAGAAAACATAAATATGTATTTTCTGCTGATATAGAAAAAATGTATAGGCAAATTTCGGTTTCAGAAGCTGATAGAAAGTATCAGCTTATATATTGGCGTTGGAATCCAAAAGAGAACCTTAAAACATATGCCTTGAAAACAGTAACATATGGTACTGCATGCGCACCATATCTTGCGGTCAAATGTTTGCAAAAGATTGCAGATGAGACTAAAAATAAATTTAAACTTGAATCTGAAATATTAAGAAGTGATTTTTATATGGATGATTTGATGACAGGCGGAAATTGTCTAGAATCAGTAAAATCCCAAAGAAAAAATATAGATAACATTTTACTAGATTATGGCATGCCTTTAAGGAAATGGTGTTCCAATGAAAAATCTATCTTACAAGATATAGATGAAGAATCAATTGAGGGTAATCTCAATATAGATCCTGGGGCATCTAATTTTGTAAAAACGCTTGGAATCTCATGGGATACACATGCGGATATATTAAGCTTAAAATGTAAGTGGGAAACATCTGAGAGAATATCTAAACGCACCATTTTAGGGGAAATGGCAAGGTTATTTGATCCTCTTGGTCTAGTGGGTCCAGTCATAGTAACTACAAAAATTTTATTGCAGGAGTTGTGGAAATTAAAAATCGATTGGGATGAAAAAGTTCCTGATGAAATTATATCCAAATGGAAAACAATTAAAAACGATTTTGTTTTTCTAAATAAAATTGCTGTACCTAGACACTTCGTTTGTGTTCAACCAGAACATATTGAATTGCATGGATTTTCTGATGCATCTATGAAAGCATATGGTGCAGCCATTTATATAAGATCTGTAGATACCTTTGGAAATATTTATACACATTTAGCAGCATCAAAATCCAGAGTTGCTCCTATTAAAATAATAACATTACCTCGACTAGAACTTTGTGCAAGTGTGTTATTGGTCGAGCTAATGAAATTAGTAATAGAAAGCTTGAAAACAAAATTTACAAAAATTTATTACTATACAGATTCTTCGATTGTTTTAAGCTGGCTTAAATTAGACCCAGCATGTCTGCAAATATTTGTGTCAAATAGGGTGGCATATATTCAGGAAAATAGTCATATAAAAGACTGGAGACATGTCAAATCAGAACAAAATCCAGCCGATATTCTTTCTAGGGGATTATTGGGAAGAGAATTACAAAATAACAAATTTTGGTTTAATGGTCCTGAATTCCTATCAAGCAAAATGGAATATAATTATGATAATAGTTTTGAGATTAAAGAAATACCAGATATAAAAAAAGCAGCAAAAATTTGTATGATTAATAAAAACGATAAACCATTTTTTAATACAATTAATCATAAAAATAATTTTGGGACATATCAGAACATTATTGCTTATGTTTACAAATTCATACATTTAGCTAAGAAAGGAGATAAAAAGTCCTTTGCATACTTTAGGAGGTTGTCATTAACTTCTATTGTAAAATGTATACAAAAGGATAATTTTTCAGAAGAGATAAAATATTTAAAGTCAGATAAAGGTTTGCCAAATACTTCAAATTTAAAAACATTATATCCATTTATTGACGAGAATGGTGTCATTAGAGTAGGAGGAAGATTAGAAAATAGTAGTCTAGCATATGAAGCTAAACATCCAGCTCTTCTTCCTTATAAAAACAATATAGTAGAAATGTTAACAGAATATTTGCATAAAGAACATTTGCATGTAGGACCACAAGGCTTACTAGCCATAATGAGACAACAGTTTTGGCCGCTAAGAGGGCGCCAATTAGTAAAAAAGGTAATCAATAAATGCTACAGATGTTTTAGATTAGAGCCTCGGCACTTACATCAACTAATGGGAAATCTACCTGAAGACCGTGTAATTAGAACGCGGCCATTTTTAAAGATAGGAATTGATTTCTTAGGCCCTATAACAATACATTATAAAGTTAGAGGAAAGAAAACAGACAAATCATATGTTTGCGTATTTGTTTGTTTTGCGACAAAAGCCGTTCATTTGGAAGTAGTGGCGGACTTAACTTCTGCAGGGTTTATAGGAGCTTTAAAAAGATTTGTAGCAAGAAGAGGATGTCCAGCTAAAATTGTTTCCGATAATGGTACTAATTTTGTAGGAGCAGCTAACAGTATTAATGAAATATATAAAATGTTTTGTGAAAAGGAACATATTGAAAAGTTAAATGAATTTTGTGGTGTAAAGGGTATTGAATGGTTAAATATTCCAGCAAGATCACCACATATAGGAGGATTATGGGAAGCCTGCGTCAAATCCGTTAAAAAACATTTTTATAAAGTGACTCAGGGAATAATGACATACGATGAACTTTATACCTTAATGACACAAATTGAATCGATATTAAATTCTCGACCATTGACTCCATTATCTGACAATCCAAATGATTTAAATGTCCTAACTCCAGGTCATTTCCTTATTGGCGATTCCTTATGTACGATTAGTGATGATTCAACTAACAAAAGTTATAGTGGAATACGAGATCATTGGAAAGCAGTTCAATTAAACTTTGAAGAATTTTGGAAACGCTGGTCATTCGAATATTTGTCCGAGCTACAAAAACGATACAAGTGGAAAAACCCAGTACATAACATTAAGCCGGGTACTCTAGTTCTTCTAAAAGAAGATAATATACCTCCCATGAGCTGGAGGCGGGGGAGGGTCATCCGAACCATAATGGGTTCGGATGGATTATGTAGAATGGTAGACGTAAGGACCAACAATGGGGAAACTAAAAGGTCAATCCACAATGTTTGTCCTTTTCCTACTCAAGAAACCGAAAAGGAAACAACAAACGATTTGTTAGTTGACATAAAAAAGATGGAAAATCCATCTTTAACAAATAATAAAGAAACGGGAAATCCGTCTTTAGATGATAAAAATAAATTAAAAAGAAATTGTAATAATGAAAAAAGAATAAAAAATAAAAATATGCTTATAGTATTTTTAACATTTTTAGCAATTATTAGTCCCATAAAATCACAATTTAATATAAGTAGGTTTGAGAACAAGGCAGGGATATTCTTTGAAAAGGTAGCAACAGTTGGCTTAACGAAGACATCATGGAACATTTTGGTGCACATCAATATAAGTGAATATACAACAGCCATGAAGTCCCTGGATAAAGCAATGTTGTCTATAGCTAAATTAAAGGATAAAGAAGCCGTTTATCAATCATCATCTGAACAGAACTTAAACGCTATATACCAAAGAATATTAAATCGAAACGATATGATAATGTCATCAACTTCTGTAAGACAAAAAAGATCGCTGCTACCTTTTGTTGGTGGCATATATCATTCGCTATTTGGATTGATGGATGAAAATCATGCTGAAGAACTAACAGATAAATTAAAGCAGAATAGCCAAAATGAGGGATATCTGCTGAATATAATGCGAAATCTGTCATCAGTTCAAGACATGACCATGGAAATAATCAAAAATGAAAATAAAGCTGTTTTTAAAAATATTCAAACGCTAAGTGATGCCATACATTCTCTGGAACTAGAAATTCACGAAACTAAAGATGAATCTACTCGAATTAAAGCTGTCTCAAATATTCTTACATCTCTAGAAGTTTACGAGAAAATACAAGATGACATCATTGGAGCAATGTTCAACTCCAAAGGAAGTTTTCTTCATGGAATATTACCAGTAAGAAAGTTCAAAAAACAGATTGAACTTATCAAATCAAATTTAACTAAAAAGCTACGATTGCCGTCTGAACATCCAGTTGAACTAGCTAAAATAGCCAAGATATCAACAAGAACAACAAGCGAATTTGTACTTTTCAACATTCAGATTCCGCTAATAAATGAAGAAGTTTTAAACGCTTATGAAATATATACCTATCCCACAATACATGACGGGTTTTCAATTAGTATACACGTCAACAACAAATATTTCCTTATTGATGAAAAAAAATCTATATACTATATTTTTGAGGATGATAAATTTGAACATTGTCAAAAGATGGAGGAACTTATGCTGTGTCATCTAATTCATCCTCTGTTCAACACTATTTCAACAAGCAGCTGTGAAATTCTGTTATTTTTAAAGTCAAAGAAGATACCAGAAAGTTGTAAGGTTGAAATTAAAAAAGCTTCCAACTACTGGCGACAAATTCATATAACCAACTCTTGGATATTCTCAATAAACGATGATATTTCAGCAGAAATAACATGCCACAAGAAGGTGCAGATAATAAACATTAATGGTTCAGGTATATTAACTATGCAACCTGAGTGCAACTTGGATTCCAATGAAGTTCATCTGCAAGCATATGATGCAGTTTCAACAAAGGTTAATTATGTGTTTCCATCCCTGAACATGTCAATGTTTCTACCTCCAGTCAGTCATCTTAAATTAAAGACTGAATTGGAAATTTATAAAATTCCGGATATACCAAAATCAACAAAAATCCTTGGGTTTCCTATACATCTAGATAGTCATCATGTTACTCATTATGGATTAAGTTTTACAACATTTATTATCATCATTATTATTATCATCATTCTAATTTGGATCATCAAGAAAACCTGCCAGATATCAGCCAAATACTTGCCAGCTACTGTGATGTTACCTCGATTAGCTTAGGGTAGTGATAAGTAAGTAATTTGATTCTGTGTTTTGTTTTGAAAGACTAGGATCTTTCAAGGCCGGCAGAATGTTCAGTTTTGTTTAAACTGTACTTAGTTTATAATATTCTATTTAAGTAAATAATTCAATATTTGGTATTAAAATCTATATTTTTAAGATTGACCATGCTGTACACTGAAACCTACATTTAGAAAGTGTATTTATACCTGAAATAGTATTATCAGTAAATATTTTTACCTACTGTTGCAGTTGTGTATTCCTGCATATTTAAATGATTAAAGGATCGTTTCTATTTAATTGTAATTTTCCACACAAGAGTGGTGTGTGTAAAGATAAGCTATTTTGGGTATTTACATAAGTATTGAAGCAACACATGCTTGCCACATGTGTTGTTAGATAAATTTAGATAATAAGTATTTTAGTTTAGTTTACCTTAGGCTAAGTTTTTGTAAATAAAGATTAGTTGCAATACTCTAGAGAATCAATCGAGTCTTCTTAATTTTTCGTTCCGCTTAACCTAACACTTACCTTTAATAATAACGGTTTTGGGATAACCGGCGGAGGTGCCTGGCAGGAGCAGCAGGCAAAGGCAAACTCTGCCTAACTCCTCCAGCCACCCCCTCAACCTCTCGTTGTCGCCAACGATTCTCATCAGCAGCTCTTCGTACCGGGACGAGCAGAACATGACCTTCTTGGCCACCTCCGCATTCACCCCATCCGAAAAGTGATGAACTTAAGGTTGCTAACCACATCTTCATCTTCCCGTCCTACTACAAAAGTCGGCAAGGCCGAAGTCGCAACAGCCCTTTACTTTGAGCGTGATTTGCGCCCCTCACCACCTCCAGATGCACTATCTTTCATCATTCTTTCCACCTGCCCACGAGGAGGGGGATATATAGAACCGCAAACCCAACAGCGCCAGCAACAGCATCTTCTTTCTCAGCAGCCACCTTAGCAGCACGCGATGCTCCACAAAGGGGCCAACAACCACTAGTCAGGCTGGAGATAATATCCAGAGGCTTCCTGACTCCCGCGGTACCAGACAATCTCCGGTGGGAGGGTAGATGGGGAAATGAAAGTCGAGGTTTTACATGGACACACTACCGTACAGGCCTATTCTACGGTGCTCTCAACACCGGGTGGTAAAGTACATCCACCAGCGCCCGGATATACATCCAAACTGAAACCATGCTTTTTGGACAAGGTTTCCCCTTTGGTGGGGGCGGAGCTATCTAACCTCCTTCCGGTCTATGGGTACGGCACCCGGTTGCAATGCTGGGATCCGTCCCAGCCCCAGAAGACCAGGTGTTCTCCCAAGAACACCAGGAGGGCCGAGTCGGACCCCAAGGGAGCCTATTCACCCAAAATTGTATTACTACCTAGCACTTGAAGAACGCATTCTTCGCCTACTGAAAACCACTAAAACATATTTAGCCACACTTCTCACTCACGTCATAACCGTCCTGAGTCCTAACTACCCCCCAAGCTTCTAAATTCCTTATGTCCGAGTAAAACGGGCATTCACACAAAAAATGCTTCCAATCCTCACATTCTGCCCCACAATCACAGTCAGCAGTATCATTCAACGTACGCTTATGCAGGAATTCATTAAGTGAGCCATGCCCGGTAAGAATGAAACCCAGACTCAGAGTATTTCTAAAATCAGGATTTTTCATTACAAATCGAACACTCTGCATAAACCTGTACGTCACCCTACCTTTCACACTTGAATCCCACCTAGAAAGGACACACTCATTCAGAACCTCCTTTTGCTCATGATAGAAGTGTCCTGAGTCCCCAAACGGTCCTGACGGCGTCACACTACACCACTGCGCCATATGCAACAAATAGCCCAGAGTACATAATGCGTACCGCACGACCACCAAGGCCCCAGTAACTTCTAAGCACCCTACGGACCATACCAACCACTCCTCCTATTTTATTCCTTATACGCTCTAGATGAACTCTAAAGTTCATTCTCTCATTCATAGTTATCCCCAAATACTTGACCTCAGTCGAATATTTAAGGCTAACACCATTTAGCCTTAACAATTGAGGTCGATTTACTGACAAAGTATCCTTGAGTAGCATTGTCGTCGACTTATCCACTGCAACATTCACTCCTACACTTTCTCCCCATTCACTAACAACAAGTAGCATCTGTTCACCAATTCTCTCGATTTCAGCCCGAGACTGACCTTCGACTAGAACTAACAAATCATCTGCATACGCACAAACCTTGCAGACCAGTCCAAGTCGCCGTAGCAATGGATCCATCATCAGGTTCCAAATAAATGGACCACATATGGAACCCTGCGGGCAACCTCGAACTACATTCGCACTAGCGCTTTCGTTCGCTCCCTTAAAATCTATAAAAATTCCTAGTACATACTTACTGCTACTTGCATTCACACAATTCTTTACATACATCCATGCATCCTCAACACTCACATCTTTTTTTAATCCGAATTGCCTTTCACAGCTATCCTCATTCATACTGTTCTGAAGCCTATGTACTATTATCCTTTCCAGGACTTCACCAAGCACTGGAAGGAGACTGATACCCCGATATCACCGCGGATTGCTACTAACCCGATCGGGAGACTTCAGAAGCACAACCACTCTAGCTATTTTCCACTGTGATGGAAAATAGCCCTGAGCCAAACACTTCGAGAAAATAGCCCTTAGGTACTCAGGTATGACCTTGTAGATGATCTTACACATTTCACAAGTCAGACCATCCATACCCGGGGACTTTTTACCCTTAACTAACCGCATACACTCAGCTTTCTCAGAGTCGCCCAAAGGCGTAGGCCTGGTCACCACCACAGGAGGGGGATGAACAGTATTCTCCGCTCTCGGGAAAAACTCCTTAAGAAGCGCATTCACACAATCCTTTCAGGTTGTTATTATGTTTCCTTCAATTTGAAGGCCATAAACATCAACCTGTCTACCCTTACCTCTACGGACTTTGTACACCTTACCCCAAGGCTCATCGCTATTCTCAACCACAAATCTTCTCCATTCGCTTTCTTTCACTCTCACAATCATACTCTTATATTCACGCAGACGCCTACTGAAAACGTCCCTATGCTGGGCCACATCATTCTCACCCCTATGACGAGCTATGTAGTTCAAAGCGTTTTCTAAGACGCCGAACCAGTCTCTTCATATCATTCAGCTCTTTCGTCCACCATTTAACCCCCCTGGTATTAGTCTTTCGACTCCTACCAAGAAAGGTATCATTCATATTACCCACCCATTCACATTGAGTGCACTAGCTCTCAAGCATTCACCATACCTCCAATTTATATGTTTTGTACACCAACGATTTACGGAAGGACTTTCATTCAGAACACAATTTAATTAAATTATGGTCGCTAACTCCCCAACAACAAACGGACCACCTAAATTGTAACCTACTATATGCTGCCTGATTTACAACAGTGACATCAATATCACTCACACCCATAGGTCCGGCAAAAGTATATAACTCACTCGGTTCATTAAAAAAATTCACTCCCTGCGAAACCATCGCCCATTCACTAAGCAACTGTCCCCTAATGTGATTTGGCTGCCCACGATATCTGGGCATCTTGCTAAACCACATAGGTGAAGCTGCATTCGCATCCATACCGAGGATAAGCGGACAGCTACTCGCAAGTAGTAGCAGGCTATCCATATATGCAAGATACGGCTCTATGGGGTCACTATACTTGCAATAAATGCTTCCTAACAGAATCCTACCATACATTCAACATTCACATCATCTACAACCACAGCAGAATTTGCCCTGAGATCAGGGAACACACGCATATTATGCGGTAGTCCCCTTACAAAACCAGAGGTTGAGTAAGGTTCCTGTATCAGGACAAACCTACTGTTAGTTTCACGCATTACCACACCTAGCTCACACACACTGGCATACAGGCCCTGACAGTTAAGCTGCAGGAAATTAACACTAGCCATTCTAATGTCTGGCGTTCGCTCGGGCAACGATGGCACTGTACACCGGGCAAGCATTGGACAACATTAGATGCCCAGATGCTTTGCCGCGGAACTCACAACTTCGGCAAGACAATGCATTACTGCACTATCTTTCCAAATGCCCCTCTTGCCCGCAGCGACGGCAGACAACTCCTCTCATCCTACAGTCCTTAACCATGTGGTCATGGCTCATGCACCGGAAACATCCAAACAAAGGACGATATTTCCGAACCTGGAAGGAATGCCACATAATATAGCATCTTCTGTTGCCCAAGAGTGTATCAACGACCACATTAGTACACTCCAGAACAACTGTCACCACTTGATCTGGCTCCTCCTTCCAGAGCGCGACTACCATCCTAACGATCTTCTTAAAGGACTCTAGAGTCATCTTATCCTTCAGATTCTTCTCATAGAGTTTCTCCATAAACTTGTCAGGAGAAATCTGCGAGAACACCCTCTGGACGACCACTCAACATCCCTTCTTCTCATTCAGACACCACCTTATCCCCTTCAGGAAGATCCAGAGCTTCCGGATTATCCCCTTTCTCTATGCTCCTAGAAAGGCGAGCCTTCGCGTTCTTCATTTTACCCCCATTGTCCGGCTTAACTTCTGCCTTACCGTCCGATTTTTTCTTCAAAAAAGGGAATATAGAGCTACCTACCCTTTGCGCCTTAGGAATCCCACCGTCTTCCTCATCTGACTTGAACCCACCTGTCCTAAACTCCATGGCTGAAGCTAGGTCAGACATGGCCTAATCAAACTCTAAACTGATTAACAAAAATACTAATATGTATAGTACACAATTTCAAACGTCCAAGTATCAGAAATTGAAAAAATAAACAAAGCCACACCCTAATGTGTGGACTTAGCAAAAAAATTCAACAACAAATAAATGGCAATGCTGAAACTATGTCGAAATACAGATCAGTATAAACTTTTTAGCTGAAAATCTTACCCGTAGAGCGTTTTTATCCAAGTCAGAAACAAACGGTTGCAACTTAGCAAAAAACACAACACTCAGCAGATAGTTGAACAATTTCAAATAAACGGCCAACTCAACTGTAGCGTGGCAGCACAGATAATTCTAACAAAAACACTATTGAACTTGACTAAACAAAAACAATCAACTTACCTATGAACAAGCAACAGCAAGCACAAGAATTTTACAAGATGGTCCAGTAAAATGGCTATAACTCACCCACCTATACACCGATTTTTAAATCAAAATAAAGTTAAGACTTTGAGCTACACGCTAATATAAATTTCAACTCGCTACGTTATATTTCACTAAGAAAAATAACTATATAAACTCGCACTAAATCGCACTGCACTAATATTGAAACTCCGCACAAGTAAAACACGTCCGTACACAACAAATTAAACTATCAAACTGGGTAGATGGGGACAGATATTGAATTTGCTACTATCACCAAGATATGTGTCAATGGCAGCACCATGAGTGTTATGATCGGACAAAAGATGGCGACACAGTTAAAGAAATACAAAAAGAGCGGTATTTGTAGGCGTGGTAAAAAAATAAAAAAAATGTTTTTAGAATTATTTTTACATTATCTTCAATTCTTTTTTCTCGAACCACTCTACTGTGCATCATACCTCAAGTATATACATTAAAGACATTAAAAACATTGAATTTACTTTATGCACATATGCATATTTGCTTAAAAACAAGAACGAAGTTAGTACTTTATTAGATGACAGATTTCGTAGTTTTTATTGTTTTACCTATTACTAATAAAATTTTGTTTTTTATTTAAATATAAAAATTGTTTAAAGACTTAAGGAGATTTTTCAATATGACTTTAATTTCCGATTGATGAATTCGACTTCCTAATGAAAGTAGTAATATGGCATCGTTCATTCATGTGCACGAGATACACGAGATGTTCAAGAGTACAGTCATAGTTATACACAAAAATTATGTGTACACGATTAAAAAAGGCAGTGTCTATAGTGTATTCATGGTGTACACTAGAGTGTCTGAAAAAAGTTGAGTCAGTCACCCACCAGGACTACAGATAATGTGAAAATCTATGCATGTATGTATATAAAATTCTATCTATGTAATGTATGTAACGTATAGACTCCAAAACGGCTACACCGCTTCTGATGAAATTTTCAGAATATCCAAGAGGGTGACACTGTGAAGCCTGATTTTTAATTTTCGGTCCAACTTTCAAATTGCAGCACTAATGCTTAGTAGAGTGCCAGTTATTTTTTAAAGTTGGAATTTGTATGCGGCCAACCCCCAGAGTTCAAAATAATAAAAAAATAATCCCTTGAAAATTTTAGGTCAATCGGATGGGGGAAAAGCGTGTCCATGGCCCGCCCAATATTCCAGAACACCTGATTTTTTACTTTGATTGTAAATAACTTAATTAATACTTTAGAATAACAAAAATCCAAAATATGACCTGATTTACAATTCTATGGCCTGTAAGTTAAAATAATATTAAATTTATGTAGTTTTTTCATATTAGAAAATTTTACTGATACCCCGATATCACCGCGGATTGCTCCTAACCCGATCGGGAGACTTCAGAAGCACAACCACTCTAGCTATTTTCCACTGTGATGGAAAATAGCCCTGAGCCAAACACTTCGAGAAAATAGCCCTTAGGTACTCAGGTATGACCTTGTAGATGATCTTACACATATCACAAGTCAGACCATCCATACCCGGGGACTTTTTACCCTTAACTAACCGCATACACTCAGCTATCTCAGAGTCGCTCAAAGGCGTAGGCCTGGTCACCACCACAGGAGGGGGATGAACAGTATTCTCCGCTCTCGGGAAAAACTCCTTAAGAAGCACATTCACACAA
The DNA here is from genome assembly GCA_933228675.1 of Stomorhina lunata. NCBI lineage: Eukaryota > Metazoa > Arthropoda > Insecta > Diptera > Rhiniidae > Stomorhina > Stomorhina lunata. Next base: position 2,887,623 of record OW121745.1, read on the forward strand.
TCCTTTCAGGTTGTTATTATGTTTCCTTCAATTTGAAGGCCATAAACATCAACCTGTCTACCCTTACCTCTACGGACTTTGTACACCTTACCCCAAGGCTCATCGCTATTCTCAACCACAAATCTTCTCCATTCGCTTTCTTTCACTCTCACAATCATACTCGTATATTCACGCAGACGCCTACTGAAAACGTCCCTATGCTGGGCCACATCATTCTCACCCCTATGACGAGCTATGTAGTTCAAAGCGTTTTCTAAGACGCCGAACCAGTCTCTTCATATCATTCAGCTCTTTCGTCCACCATTTAACCCCCCTGGTATTAGTCTTTCGACTCCTACCAAGAAAGGTATCATTCATATCACCCACCCATTCACATTGAGTGCACTAGCTCTCAAGCATTCACCATACCTCCAATTTATATCTTTTGTACACCAACGATTTACGGAAGGACTTTCATTCAGAACACAATTTAATTAAATTATGGTCGCTAACTCCCCAACAACAGACGGACCACCTAAATTGAAACCTACTATATGCTGCCTGATTTACAACAGTGACATCAATATCACTCACACCCATAGGTCCGGCAAAAGTATATAACTCACTCGGTTCATTAAAAAAATTCACTCCCTGCGAAACCATCGCCCATTCACTAAGCAACTGTCCCCTAATGTGATTTGGCTGCCCACGATATCTGGGCATCTTGCTAAACCACATAGGTGAAGCTGCATTCGCATCCATACCGAGGATAAGCGGACAGTTACTCGCAAGTAGTAGCAGGCTATCCATATATGCAAGATACGGCTCTATGGGGTCACTATACTTGCAATAAATGCTTCCTAACAGAATCCTACCATACATTCAACATTCACATCATCTACAACCACAGCAGAATTTGCCCTGAGATCAGGGAACACACGCATATTATGCGGTAGTCCCCTTACAAAACCAGAGGTTGAGTAAGGTTCCTGTATCAGGACAAACCTACTGTTAGTTTCACGCATTACCACACCTAGCTCACACACACTGGCATACAGGCCCTGACAGTTAAGCTGCAGGAAATTAACACTAGCCATTCTAATGTCTGGCGTTCGCTCGGGCAACGATGGCACTGTACACCGGGCAAGCATTGGACAACATTAGATGCCCAGATGCTTTGCCGCGGAACTCACAACTTCGGCAAGACAATGCATTACTGCACTGTCTTTCCAAATGCCCCTCTTGCCCGCAGCGACGGCAGACAACTCCTCTCATCCTACAGTCCTTAACCACGTGGTCATGGCTCATGCACCGGAAACATCCAAACAAAGGACGATATTTCGGAACCTGGAAGGAATGCCACATAATATAGCATCTTCTGTTGCCCAAGAGTGTATCAACGACCACATTAGTACACTCCAGAACAACTGTCACCACTTGATCTGGCTCCTCCTTCCAGAGCGCGACTACCATCCTAACGATCTTCTTAAAGGACTCTAGAGTCATCTTATCCTTCAGATTCTTCTCATAGAGTTCCTCCATAAACTTGTCAGGAGAAATCTGCGAGAACACCCTCTGGACGACCACTCAACATCCCTTCTTCTCATTCAAACACCACCTTATCCCCTTCAGGAAGATCCAGAGCTTCCGGATTATCCCCTTTCTCTATGCTCCTAGAAAGGCGAGCCTTCGCGTTCTTCATTTTACCCCCATTGTCCGGCTTAACTTCTGCCTTACCGTCCGATTTTTTCTTCAAAAAAGGGAATATAGAGCTACCTACCCTTTGCGCCTTAGGAATCCCACCGTCTTCCTCATCTGACTTGAACCCACCTGTCCTAAACTCCATGGCTGAAGCTAGGTCAGACATGGCCTAATCAAACTCTAAACTGATTAACAAAAATACTAATATGTATAGTACACAATTTCAAACGTCCAAGTATCAGAAATTGAAAAAATAAACAAAGCCACACCCTAATGTGTGGACTTAGCAAAAAAATTCAACAACAAATAAATGGCAATGCTGAAACTATGTCGAAATACAGATCAGTATAAACTTTTTAGCTGAAAATCTTACCCGTAGAGCGTTTTTATCCAAGACAGAAACAAACGGTTGCAACTTAGCAAAAAACACAACACTCAGCAGATAGTTGAAAAAATTTCAAATAAACGGCCAACTCAACTGTAGCGTGGCAGCACAGATAATTCTAACAAAAACACTATTGAACTTGACTAAACAAAAACAATCAACACCTATGACGCCGAACCAGTCTCTTCATATCATTCAGCTCTTTCGTCCACCATTTAACCCCCCTGGTATTAGTCTTTCGACTCCTACCAAGAAAGGTATCATTCATATCACCCACCCATTCACATTGAGTGCACTAGCTCTCAAGCATTCACCATACCTCCAAATTATATGTTTTGTACACCAACGATTTACGGAAGGACTTTCATTCAGAACACAATTTAATTAAATTATGGTCGCTAACTCCCCAACAACAAACGGACCACCTAAATTGAAACCTACTATATGCTGCCTGATTTACAACAGTGACATCAATATCACTCACACCCATAGGTCCGGCAAAAGTATATAACTCACTCGGTTCATTAAAAAAATTCACTCCCTGCGAAACCATCGCCCATTCACTAAGCAACTGTCCCCTAATGTGATTTGGCTGCCCACGATATCTGGGCATCTTGCTAAACCACATAGGTGAAGCTGCATTCGCATCCATACCGAGGATAAGCGGACAGCTACTCGCAAGTAGTAGCAGGCTATCCATATATGCAAGATACGGCTCTATGGGGTCACTATACTTGCAATAAATGCTTCCTAACAGAATCCTACCATACATTCAACATTCACATCATCTACAACCACAGCAGAATTTGCCCTGAGATCAGGGAACACACGCATATTATGCGGTAGTCCCCTTACAAAACCAGAGGTTGAGTAAGGTTCCTGTATCAGGACAAACCTACTGTTAGTTTCACGCATTACCACACCTAGCTCACACACACTGGCATACAGGCCCTGACAGTTAAGCTGCAGGAAATTAACACTAGCCATTCTAATGTCTGGCGTTCGCTCGGGCAACGATAGCACTGTACACCGTGCAAGCATTGGACAACATTAGATGCCCAGATGCTTTGCCGCGGAACTCACAATTTCGGCAAGACAATGCATTACTGCACTGTCTTTCCAAATGCCCCTCTTGCCCGCAGCGACGGCAGACAACTCCTCTCATCCTACAGTCCTTAACCACGTGGTCATGGCTCATGCACCGGAAACATCCAAACAAAGGACGATATTTCGGAACCTGGAAGGAATGCCACATAATATACCATCTTCTGTTGCCCAAGAGTGTATCAACGACCACATTAGTACACTCCAGAACAACTGTCACCACTTGATCTGGCTCCTCCTTCCAGAGCGCGACTACCATCCTAACGATCTTCTTAAAGGACTCTAGAGTCATCTTATCCTTCAGATTCTTCTCATAGAGTTCCTCCATAAACTTGTCAGGAGAAATCTGCGAGAACACCCTCTGGACGACCACTCAACATCCCTTCTTCTCATTCAGACACCACCTTATCCCCTTCAGGAAGATCCAGAGCTTCCGGATTATCCCCTTTCTCTATGCTCCTAGAAAGGCGAGCCTTCGCGTTCTTCATTTTACCCCCATTGTCCGGCTTAACTTCTGCCTTACCGTCCGATTTTTTCTTCAAAAAAGGGAATATAGAGCTACCTACCCTTTGCGCCTTAGGAATCCCACCGTCTTCCTCATCTGACTTGAACCCACCTGTCCTAAACTCCATGGCTGAAGCTAGGTCAGACATGGCCTAATCAAACTCTAAACTGATTAACAAAAATACTAATATGTATAGTACACAATTTCAAACGTCCAAGTATCAGAAATTGAAAAAATAAACAAAGCCACACCCTAATGTGTGGACTTAGCAAAAAAATTCAACAACAAATAAATGGCAATGCTGAAACTATGTCGAAATACAGATCAGTATAAACTTTTTAGCTGAAAATCTTACCCGTAGAGCGTTTTTATCCAAGACAGAAACAAACGGTTGCAACTTAGCAAAAAACACAACACTCAGCAGATAGTTGAAAAAATTTCAAATAAACGGCCAACTCAACTGTAGCGTGGCAGCACAGATAATTCTAACAAAAACACTATTGAACTTGACTAAACAAAAACAATCAACACCTATGACGCCGAACCAGTCTCTTCATATCATTCAGCTCTTTCGTCCACCATTTAACCCCCCTGGTATTAGTCTTTCGACTCCTACCAAGAAAGGTATCATTCATATCACCCACCCATTCACATTGAGTGCACTAGCTCTCAAGCATTCACCATACCTCCAAATTATATGTTTTGTACACCAACGATTTACGGAAGGACTTTCATTCAGAACACAATTTAATTAAATTATGGTCGCTAACTCCCCAACAACAAACGGACCACCTAAATTGAAACCTACTATATGCTGCCTGATTTACAACAGTGACATCAATATCACTCACACCCATAGGTCCGGCAAAAGTATATAACTCACTCGGTTCATTAAAAAAATTCACTCCCTGCGAAACCATCGCCCATTCACTAAGCAACTGTCCCCTAATGTGATTTGGCTGCCCACGATATCTGGGCATCTTGCTAAACCACATAGGTGAAGCTGCATTCGCATCCATACCGAGGATAAGCGGACAGCTACTCGCAAGTAGTAGCAGGCTATCCATATATGCAAGATACGGCTCTATGGGGTCACTATACTTGCAATAAATGCTTCCTAACAGAATCCTACCATACATTCAACATTCACATCATCTACAACCACAGCAGAATTTGCCCTGAGATCAGGGAACACACGCATATTATGCGGTAGTCCCCTTACAAAACCAGAGGTTGAGTAAGGTTCCTGTATCAGGACAAACCTACTGTTAGTTTCACGCATTACCACACCTAGCTCACACACACTGGCATACAGGCCCTGACAGTTAAGCTGCAGGAAATTAACACTAGCCATTCTAATGTCTGGCGTTCGCTCGGGCAACGATAGCACTGTACACCGTGCAAGCATTGGACAACATTAGATGCCCAGATGCTTTGCCGCGGAACTCACAATTTCGGCAAGACAATGCATTACTGCACTGTCTTTCCAAATGCCCCTCTTGCCCGCAGCGACGGCAGACAACTCCTCTCATCCTACAGTCCTTAACCACGTGGTCATGGCTCATGCACCGGAAACATCCAAACAAAGGACGATATTTCCGAACCTGGAAGGAATGCCACATAATATAGCATCTTCTGTTGCCCAAGAGTGTATCAACGACCACATTAGTACACTCCAGAACAACTGTCACCACTTGATCTGGCTCCTCCTTCCAGAGCGCGACTACCATCCTAACGATCTTCTTAAAGGACTCTAGAGTCATCTTATCCTTCAGATTATTCTCATAGAGTTCCTCCATAAACTTGTCAGGAGAAATCTGCGAGAACACCCTCTGGACGACCACTCAACATCCCTTCTTCTCATTCAGACACCACCTTATCCCCTTCAGGAAGATCCAGAGCTTCCGGATTATCCCCTTTCTCTATGCTCCTAGAAAGTCGAGCCTTAGCGTTCTTCATTTTACCCCCATTGTCCGGCTTAACTTCTGCCTTACCGTCCGATTTTTTCTTCAAAAAAGGGAATATAGAGCTACCTACCCTTTGCGCCTTAGGAATCCCACCGTCTTCCTCATCTGACTTGAACCCACCTGTCCTAAACTCCATGGCTGAAGCTAGGTCAGACATGGCCTAATCAAACTCTAAACTGATTAACAAAATTACTAATATGTATAGTACACAATTTCAAACGTCCAAGTATCAGAAATTGAAAAAATAAACAAAGCCACACCCTAATGTGTGGACTTAGCAAAAAAATTCAACAACAAATAAATGGCAATGCTGAAACTATGTCGAAATACAGATCAGTATAAACTTTTTAGCTGAAAATCTTACCCGTAGAGCGTTTTTATCCAAGTCAGAAACAAACGGTTGCAACTTAGCAAAAAACACAACACTCAGCAGATAGTTGAAAAAATTTCAAATAAACGGCCAACTCAACTGTAGCGTGGCAGCACAGATAATTCTAACAAAAACACTATTGAACTTGACTAAACAAAAACAATCAACTTACCTATGAACAAGCAACAGCAAGCACAAGAATTTTACAAGATGGTCCAGTAAAATGGCTATAACTCACCCACCTATACACCGATTTTTAAATCAAAATAAAGTTAAGACTTTGAGCTACACGCTGATATAAATTTCAACTCGCTACGTTATATTTCACTAAGAAAAATAACTATATAAACTCGCACTAAATCGCACTGCACTAATATTGAAACTCCGCACAAGTAAAACACGTCCGTACACAACAAATTAAACTATCAAACTGGGTAGATGGGGACAGATATTGAATTTGCTACTATCACCAAGATATGTGTTAATGGCAGCACCATGAGTGTTATGATCGGACAAAAGATGGCGACACAGTTAAAGAAATACAAAAAGAGCGGTATTTGTAGGCGTGGTAAAAAAATAAAAAAAATGTTTTTAGAATTATTTTTACATTATCTTCAATTCTTTTTTCTCGAACCACTCTACTGTGCATCATACCTCAAGTATATACATTAAAGACATTAAAAACATTGAATTTACTTTATGCACATATGCATATTTGCTTAAAAACAAGAACGAAGTTAGTACTTTATTAGATGACAGATTTCGTAGTTTTTATTGTTTTACCTATTACTAATAAAATTTTGTTTTTTATTTAAATATAAAAATTGTTTAAAGACTTATGCATTAAACACATAGACAACAGCAGGCTACGGGCTACAACCTGTCAAAATTAGAATACATGCATTCAAATAGAAATAAATTTTTTAGAGTCGACACAACTACACGACTACCGACCACCGTTGTAGCTGTAGCCAAAATTAAACTATTTTCTATTTTTGTTGGCGACAATAATAGATTTAGTGCTGTCAACACCATATAATATTGAAATAAATGAGCGATTTAAACCACTTGAATTTATTTAATACAAATACAATGGGGAGAATTTATGTAAACAATTTACATACTTGTAAAATATTTATATATTTAATGTATATAATAATATCTAATAAAATATTATGTAAAAATTTATATTTATATAACTCTAACTCAATAGAAGTAAAATTTTAAAAAGTTATTTTTTAAACTGTCAACTCACATGCTGCGTGCTAGAGCTGCGTAGTTCATGTTATATAAAAGCCCAGTATGTTCTTTATAAAATTCGTTATATAAAAGAGCATACTTATATCTATTTTGTTTTAAGATATACGAATTTTTATAAAAAAAGTCGGTTGCAGAAATAAGTTTATAGTATATTAGCTCCTTATCCATTATATAGAATATATAAGATATTTTCAGTAGCTTTTGTTTGATACCAAAAAAGTTAATATCGGATATAAACTTCTAAAGTTATACCGTATTATTCTTGAAATTTAAAAAGCCCATAACTCTTAAACTATTAGAGATCACACCAAAATCTTTCTATAATTTTTTTTTTTGATATAGACATACCATCAGGTACGGAAAAACCGTTGATTTCGGAGGTTAATTAATAAAATGAATTTATGTCGTTTATCCATTATAAAGAATATTATATAGAATATATAAGAATATAAAAGATATTTTCAGTAGCTTTTGTTTGATACCAAAAAAGTTAATATCGGATATAAACTTCTAAAGTTATACCGTATTATTCTTGAAATTTAAAAAGCCCATAACTCTTAAACTATTAGAGATCACACCAAAATCTTTCTATAATTTTTTTTTTTTGATATAGACATACCATCAGGTACGGAAAAACCGTTGATTTCGGAGGTTAATTAATAAAATGAATTTATGTCGTTTATCCATTATAAAGAATATTATATAGAATATATAAGAATATAAAAGATATTTTCAGTAGCTTTTGTTTGATACCAAAAAAGTTAATATCGGATATAAACTTCTAAAGTTATACCGTATTATTCTTGAAATTTAAAAAGCCCATAACTCTTAACCTATTAGAGATCACACCAAAATCTTTCTATAATTTTTTTTTTTTGATATAGACATACCATCAGGTACAGGAAAACCGTTGATTTCGGAGGTTAATTAATAAAATGAATATATGTCGTTTTTATCAAAATTTAAATTGTTATTTTGTCCATCTTATAAACGCGATATTGGCACCACTCATAAACAGGTGTTTCGAAATGTAGCTGCCATCTTAAAGGTAGCTGCCGTCCCCAAAATAATTAAGTAGCTGACTACGAGGCGACGATTGCAGCCAACGACTTTTGTAGTCGGTGTTCGTGTAGCCTGCTGTTGTCTATGTGTTTAATGCATTAAGGAGATTTTTCAATATGACTTTAATTTCCGATTGATGAATTCGACTTCCTAATGAAAGTAGTAATATGGCATCGTTCATTCATGTGCACGAGATACACGAGATGTTCAAGAGTACAGTCATAGTTATACACAAAAATTATGTGTACACGATTAAAAAAGGCAGTGTCTATAGTGTATTCATGGTGTACACTAGAGTGTCTGAAAAAAGTTGAGTCAGTCACCCACCAGGACTACAGATAATGTGAAAATCTATGCATGTATGTATATAAAATTCTATCTATGTAATGTATGTAACGTATAGACTCCAAAACGGCTACACCGCTTCTGATGAAATTTTCAGAATATCCAAGTGGGTGACACTGTGAAGCCTGATTTTTAATTTTCGGTCCAACTTTCAAATTGCAGCACTAATGCTTAGTAGAGTGCCAGTTATTTTTTAAAGTTGGAATTTGTATGCGGCCAACCCCCAGAGTTCAAAATAATAAAAAAATAATCCCTTGAAAATTTTAGGTCAATCGGATGGGGGAAAAGCGTGTCCATGGCCCGCCCAATATTCCAGAACACCTGATTTTTTACTTTGATTGTAAATAACTTAATTAATACTTTAGAATAACAAAAATCCAAAATATGACCTGATTTACAATTCTATGGCCTGTAAGTTAAAATAATATTAAATTTATGTAGTTTTTTCATATTAGAAAATTTTTATTTTTTATGATACCCCGATATCACCGCGGATTGCTCCTAACCCGATCGGGAGACTTCAGAAGCACAACCACTCTAGCTATTTTCGACTGTGATGGAAAATAGCCCTGAGCCAAACACTTCGAGAAAATAGCCCTTAGGTACTCAGGTATGACCTTGTAGATGATCTTACACATTTCACAAGTCAGACCATCCATACCCGGGGACTTTTTACCCTTAACTAACCGCATACACTCAGCTATCTCAGAGTCGCCCAAAGGCGTAGGCCTGGTCACCACCACAGGAGGGGGATGAACAGTATTCTCCGCTCTCGGGAAAAACTCCTTAAGAAGCGCATTCACACAATTCTTTCAGGTTGTTATTATGTTTAATTCAATTTGAAGGCCATAAACATCAACCTGTCTACCCTTACCTCTACGGACTTTGTACACCTTACCCCAAGGCTCATCGCTATTCTCAACCACAAACCTTCTCCATTCGCTTTTTTTCACTCTCACAATCATACTCTTATATTCACGCAGACGCCTACTGAAAACGTCCCTATGCTGGGCCACATCATTCTCACCCCTATGACGAGCTAGTTCAAAGCGTTTTCTAAGACGCCGAACCAGTCTCTTCATATCATTCAGCTCTTTCGTCCACCATTTAACCCCCCTGGTATTAGTCTTTCGACTCCTACCAAGAAAGGTATCATTCATATCACCCACCTATTCACATCGAGGGCACTAGCTCTCAAGCATTCACCATACCTCCAAATTATATGTTTTGTACACCAACGATTTACGGAAGGACTTTCATTCAGAACACAATTTAATTAAATTATGGTCGCTAACTCCCCAACAACAAACGGACCACCTAAATTGAAACCTACTATATGCTGCCTGATTTACAACAGTGACATCAATATCACTCACACCCATAGGTCCGGCAAAAGTATATAACTCACTCGGTTCATTAAAAAAATTCACTCCCTGCGAAACCATCGCCCATTCTTTAAGCAACTGTCCACTAATGTGATTTGGCTGCCCACGATATCTGGGCATCTTGCTAAACCACATAGGTGAAGCTGCATTCTCATCCATACCGAGGATAAGCGGACAGCTACTCGCAAGTAGTAGCAGGCTATCCATATATGCAAGATACGGCTCTATGGGGTCACTATACTTGCAATAAATGCTTCCTAACAGAATCCTACCATACATTCAACATTCACATCATCTACAACCACAGCAGAATTTGCCCTGAGATCAGGGAACACACGCATATTATGCGGTAGTCCCCTTACAAAACCAGAGGTTGAGTAAGGTTCCTGCATCAGGACAAACCTACTGTTAGTTTCACGCATTACCACACCTAGCTCACACACACTGGCATACAGGCCCTGACAGTTAAGCTGCAGGAAATTAACACTAGCCATTCTAATGTCTGGCGTTCGCTCGGGCAACGATGGCACTGTACACCGGGCAAGCATTGGACAACATTAGATGCCCAGATGCTTTGCCGCGGAACTCACAATTTCGGCAAGACAATGCATTACTGCACTGTCTTTCCAAATGCCCCTCTTGCCCGCAGCGACGGCAGACAACTCCTCTCATCCTACAGTCCTTAACCACGTGGTCATGGCTCATGCACCGGAAACATCCAAACAAAGGACGATATTTCGGAACCTGGAAGGAATGCCACATAATATACCATCTTCTGTTGCCCAAGAGTGTATCAACGACCACATTAGTACACTCCAGAACAACTGTCACCACTTGATCTGGCTCCTCCTTCCAGAGCGCGACTACCATCCTAACGATCTTCTTAAAGGACTCTAGAGTCATCTTATCCTTCAGATTCTTCTCATAGAGTTCCTCCATAAACTTGTCAGGAGAAATCTGCGAGAACACCCTCTGGACGACCACTCAACATCCCTTCTTCTCATTCAGACACCACCTTATCCCCTTCAGGAAGATCCAGAGCTTCCGGATTATCCCCTTTCTCTATGCTCCTAGAAAGGCGAGCCTTCGCGTTCTTCATTTTACCCCCATTGTCCGGCTTAACTTCTGCCTTACCGTCCGATTTTTTCTTCAAAAACAAGTAAGAGTGGTATATTCGGCTTTGCCGAATCTTGGATACCCTTCACCAATGGTGTTCCAAAAGTACTTAATGTAATTCGTAGCAATATTTGGTTATACTAGTATTATATGCAAAGAGTCTTCAAAGTTAAGAGTCGGAAAACGAAAACCTTTTCGGTGGCGTCCTCATCTAGAATAGTTATGCACCCAAAGGTTAGGTTGGGCAGGTGGCTGATGTCTAGGGAAGCTTCACTTGGGTTCTAAAGTGGTCCCTTTGTGAAAGATAATGATTACTAGACTACAAGTAGAGAATGCATATTTAAGCCAGCCAGTAGCTTCGAAATAAAATAGACACATATTTTACGAACATTTAATAAAGTTCGATAGACCAGATAAACCATGCAGAAAAGATGCTTCAAAATGTAGATGCCCTTACATTTGCAATAGCACATCGATTTGATGAAGTTTAAGTATTCTGACATGCAACCCAAAAACGCTGTGCCCAGTGAGGGTTGTGCACTTTAATTCGTACGAATTATCCAACTAGTAAAAGTTCTTGATTAGTTATGTAAAACTCTGAAGTTAGCGGACTGATTTAGGTCAAAGCTTTAACAATGATTGTCAATGTATACAAGCCTTCAAATTATAGGGTATACACTCTTAGTTTTAGATACATACGTGAAATATATAGCTTTTGAATGGATGGTTATCAGCTTTGTCGGAAAAGTTTACTTATTAATTTGAAGTTAGTTAATTAATTAAAATGAACACTTCATCAATAATATTTGGGATGTTTAGTTCTTTCGATCTGTCCGATGGATGTTTGGAAAGTTTTGCTCTAGTTCTTTGTGCAATTTTATTATGATTTAATTTATCAGCATTAAATCGATTCCCGGTCTGGTTTATGTGGGAGATTTCACTAAATGTGAATAGAGCTCGCCCATTTTCAATATCGAACTTTTCAAGAGATCAGAAATACTTTTGTCAAATGTTGTACCTCTAGAAAGTTTATTTTAGGCGCTATTGTCCTGAATATCAATATTGTACAACGTCTTTATACTAAATGTCATCATCGTATCTATTATAATTTGTCACTTATTAGCTACTAAGAGATTGCCTTAGGCGAAGTTATACGGAATCAATTATCAAACGTGAACGGATTTCTCCCAATTGCAATTAAAAAATTTAAATTTTTGTTGATATGTGAGATACTTACATACATATGTAGGTTTTGAATGGATATCATGTAATCAGCTGCATTTTTGTACTTCCTAGGAAGATTACCTATAATTTGATATATAATACATTCTCAAATGTTATCATAATGTTCAAAAGTCAGACACAAAATTAAGATAAATGCAGTGTGCCTGTCTGCTAAATAAAACCAGATTTGTGGAGCTCCTGAATTGTCCCACCCTGAATTTCATTTCATTGTCGTTCAAAACACCATCGCTTAAACGCTAAATTATATCTACCACAAATTACAGAATGCATCAGGATTTAGATAATCCCCTGCGAAGGACACTATTAAACTTCATCAAAATAAACATCTGAGATATCGACAAAACAGGAGCTCCAAAAACTTGACTACAACAGAAAAAAGGACAGACAGGTAGACGGACGGACATGTAGACGGACGGACAAACAAACAGACGGACGGACGGGCAAACAAACAGACGGACGGACAGACGGACGGAGGTCGCGAAATCGATTCTTGTGCCGATTCAGAGTTGATCGGTACAATTTGAATGGTATTCATAATCAGATTTGTGGAGTATATATATCAGATTTTAGAAAATCCTCCCATAAAGAACGATGTCAAATTTCATCACAATCGGTCCATAAACACCTGAGATATCGCTGAAACAATACTTACAAAATGTAAACAAAATTTCTTAGACACGTACTTTGGGCAATTTGCTGTACATCAAATGTAGTGTTATTGCGATATCTCAATTGTTTATGGACCGCTTTTGATAAAATTTAATAACGTGCTTGGTGGGGGAATTTCCTAAAATCTGATATAAAATGTACGTATGTCCGTGCTAAAGGAGGATGGTTTTTTCCTATTTCTGCATTTCATTTTTTCAACAAACATTCCCTAATGCGTACTTTGGGCAATTTGCGATACATAAAATTTAGTGTTTTGGCAATATCTCAGTTGTTTATGGACCGATTTTGATAAAATTTTACAGAGTGCTTTGGGAAAATATTTCCTACAATCTGATATATAACATATTATCACATGTACACCAGGAGTATCTTTTTTCTCTTGTTATTTAAAAGTGTGTTTCAATCAAAAATTTTAAAATTTTCGTCTAATTTTTGGTATTTTTTCGATATTTTCGGTGTTTATAAACCGATTTTAATGAAATTTAATAGCGTTCATTGCGGGAGAATTTCCTAAAATCTGATATATAATTTATGTAAGTCCATCCTCCAGGGGCTTCAGAAACTTGATTTCAACAGACAGACAGACAGACGGACGGACAGACAGACAGACAGACAGACAGACGGACATCGCTTAATCGATTCTCCTCCCGATTCTGAGTCGATCGGTATAATTTTTATGGGGTCTACGATCACTAATAAAAAAATTACAAACGGAATCACAAACTTATAATACCCTTTCACCTATTGGTGAAGGGTATAAAAAGGGAATATAGAGCTACCTACCCTTTGCGCCTTAGGAATCCCACCGTCTTCCTCATCTGACTTGAACCCACCTGTCCTAAACTCCATGGCTGAAGCTAGGTCAGACATGGCCTAATCAAACTCTAAACTGATTAACAAAAATACTAATATGTATAGTACACAATTTCAAACGTCCAAGTATCAGAAATTGAAAAAATAAACAAAGCCACACCCTAATGTGTGGACTTAGCAAAAAAATTCAACAACAAATAAATGGCAATGCTGAAACTATGTCGAAATACAGATCAGTATAAACTTTTTAGCTGAAAATCTTACCCGTAGAGCGTTTTTATCCAAGACAGAAACAAACGGTTGCAACTTAGCAAAAAACACAACACTCAGCAGATAGTTGAAAAAATTTCAAATAAACGGCCAACTCAACTGTAGCGTGGCAGCACAGATAATTCTAACAAAAACACTATTGAACTTGACTAAACAAAAACAATCAACACCTATGACGCCGAACCAGTCTCTTCATATCATTCAGCTCTTTCGTCCACCATTTAACCCCCCTGGTATTAGTCTTTCGACTCCTACCAAGAAAGGTATCATTCATATCACCCACCCATTCACATTGAGTGCACTAGCTCTCAAGCATTCACCATACCTCCAAATTATATGTTTTGTACACCAACGATTTACGGAAGGACTTTCATTCAGAACACAATTTAATTAAATTATGGTCGCTAACTCCCCAACAACAAACGGACCACCTAAATTGAAACCTACTATATGCTGCCTGATTTACAACAGTGACATCAATATCACTCACACCCATAGGTCCGGCAAAAGTATATAACTCACTCGGTTCATTAAAAAAATTCACTCCCTGCGAAACCATCGCCCATTCACTAAGCAACTGTCCCCTAATGTGATTTGGCTGCCCACGATATCTGGGCATCTTGCTAAACCACATAGGTGAAGCTGCATTCGCATCCATACCGAGGATAAGCGGACAGCTACTCGCAAGTAGTAGCAGGCTATCCATATATGCAAGATACGGCTCTATGGGGTCACTATACTTGCAATAAATGCTTCCTAACAGAATCCTACCATACATTCAACATTCACATCATCTACAACCACAGCAGAATTTGCCCTGAGATCAGGGAACACACGCATATTATGCGGTAGTCCCCTTACAAAACCAGAGGTTGAGTAAGGTTCCTGTATCAGGACAAACCTACTGTTAGTTTCACGCATTACCACACCTAGCTCACACACACTGGCATACAGGCCCTGACAGTTAAGCTGCAGGAAATTAACACTAGCCATTCTAATGTCTGGCGTTCGCTCGGGCAACGATAGCACTGTACACCGTGCAAGCATTGGACAACATTAGATGCCCAGATGCTTTGCCGCGGAACTCACAATTTCGGCAAGACAATGCATTACTGCACTGTCTTTCCAAATGCCCCTCTTGCCCGCAGCGACGGCAGACAACTCCTCTCATCCTACAGTCCTTAACCACGTGGTCATGGCTCATGCACCGGAAACATCCAAACAAAGGACGATATTTCCGAACCTGGAAGGAATGCCACATAATATAGCATCTTCTGTTGCCCAAGAGTGTATCAACGACCACATTAGTACACTCCAGAACAACTGTCACCACTTGATCTGGCTCCTCCTTCCAGAGCGCGACTACCATCCTAACGATCTTCTTAAAGGACTCTAGAGTCATCTTATCCTTCAGATTATTCTCATAGAGTTCCTCCATAAACTTGTCAGGAGAAATCTGCGAGAACACCCTCTGGACGACCACTCAACATCCCTTCTTCTCATTCAGACACCACCTTATCCCCTTCAGGAAGATCCAGAGCTTCCGGATTATCCCCTTTCTCTATGCTCCTAGAAAGTCGAGCCTTAGCGTTCTTCATTTTACCCCCATTGTCCGGCTTAACTTCTGCCTTACCGTCCGATTTTTTCTTCAAAAAAGGGAATATAGAGCTACCTACCCTTTGCGCCTTAGGAATCCCACCGTCTTCCTCATCTGACTTGAACCCACCTGTCCTAAACTCCATGGCTGAAGCTAGGTCAGACATGGCCTAATCAAACTCTAAACTGATTAACAAAATTACTAATATGTATAGTACACAATTTCAAACGTCCAAGTATCAGAAATTGAAAAAATAAACAAAGCCACACCCTAATGTGTGGACTTAGCAAAAAAATTCAACAACAAATAAATGGCAATGCTGAAACTATGTCGAAATACAGATCAGTATAAACTTTTTAGCTGAAAATCTTACCCGTAGAGCGTTTTTATCCAAGTCAGAAACAAACGGTTGCAACTTAGCAAAAAACACAACACTCAGCAGATAGTTGAAAAAATTTCAAATAAACGGCCAACTCAACTGTAGCGTGGCAGCACAGATAATTCTAACAAAAACACTATTGAACTTGACTAAACAAAAACAATCAACTTACCTATGAACAAGCAACAGCAAGCACAAGAATTTTACAAGATGGTCCAGTAAAATGGCTATAACTCACCCACCTATACACCGATTTTTAAATCAAAATAAAGTTAAGACTTTGAGCTACACGCTGATATAAATTTCAACTCGCTACGTTATATTTCACTAAGAAAAATAACTATATAAACTCGCACTAAATCGCACTGCACTAATATTGAAACTCCGCACAAGTAAAACACGTCCGTACACAACAAATTAAACTATCAAACTGGGTAGATGGGGACAGATATTGAATTTGCTACTATCACCAAGATATGTGTTAATGGCAGCACCATGAGTGTTATGATCGGACAAAAGATGGCGACACAGTTAAAGAAATACAAAAAGAGCGGTATTTGTAGGCGTGGTAAAAAAATAAAAAAAATGTTTTTAGAATTATTTTTACATTATCTTCAATTCTTTTTTCTCGAACCACTCTACTGTGCATCATACCTCAAGTATATACATTAAAGACATTAAAAACATTGAATTTACTTTATGCACATATGCATATTTGCTTAAAAACAAGAACGAAGTTAGTACTTTATTAGATGACAGATTTCGTAGTTTTTATTGTTTTACCTATTACTAATAAAATTTTGTTTTTTATTTAAATATAAAAATTGTTTAAAGACTTATGCATTAAACACATAGACAACAGCAGGCTACGGGCTACAACCTGTCAAAATTAGAATACATGCATTCAAATAGAAATAAATTTTTTAGAGTCGACACAACTACACGACTACCGACCACCGTTGTAGCTGTAGCCAAAATTAAACTATTTTCTATTTTTGTTGGCGACAATAATAGATTTAGTGCTGTCAACACCATATAATATTGAAATAAATGAGCGATTTAAACCACTTGAATTTATTTAATACAAATACAATGGGGAGAATTTATGTAAACAATTTACATACTTGTAAAATATTTATATATTTAATGTATATAATAATATCTAATAAAATATTATGTAAAAATTTATATTTATATAACTCTAACTCAATAGAAGTAAAATTTTAAAAAGTTATTTTTTAAACTGTCAACTCACATGCTGCGTGCTAGAGCTGCGTAGTTCATGTTATATAAAAGCCCAGTATGTTCTTTATAAAATTCGTTATATAAAAGAGCATACTTATATCTATTTTGTTTTAAGATATACGAATTTTTATAAAAAAAGTCGGTTGCAGAAATAAGTTTATAGTATATTAGCTCCTTATCCATTATATAGAATATATAAGATATTTTCAGTAGCTTTTGTTTGATACCAAAAAAGTTAATATCGGATATAAACTTCTAAAGTTATACCGTATTATTCTTGAAATTTAAAAAGCCCATAACTCTTAAACTATTAGAGATCACACCAAAATCTTTCTATAATTTTTTTTTTTGATATAGACATACCATCAGGTACGGAAAAACCGTTGATTTCGGAGGTTAATTAATAAAATGAATTTATGTCGTTTATCCATTATAAAGAATATTATATAGAATATATAAGAATATAAAAGATATTTTCAGTAGCTTTTGTTTGATACCAAAAAAGTTAATATCGGATATAAACTTCTAAAGTTATACCGTATTATTCTTGAAATTTAAAAAGCCCATAACTCTTAAACTATTAGAGATCACACCAAAATCTTTCTATAATTTTTTTTTTTTGATATAGACATACCATCAGGTACGGAAAAACCGTTGATTTCGGAGGTTAATTAATAAAATGAATTTATGTCGTTTATCCATTATAAAGAATATTATATAGAATATATAAGAATATAAAAGATATTTTCAGTAGCTTTTGTTTGATACCAAAAAAGTTAATATCGGATATAAACTTCTAAAGTTATACCGTATTATTCTTGAAATTTAAAAAGCCCATAACTCTTAAACTATTAGAGATCACACCAAAATCTTTCTATAATTTTTTTTTTTGATATAGACATACCATCAGGTACGGAAAAACCGTTGATTTCGGAGGTTAATTAATAAAATGAATTTACGTCGTTTATCCATTATAAAGAATATTATATAGAATATATAAGAATATAAAAGATATTTTCAGTAGCTTTTGTTTGATACCAAAAAAGTTAATATCGGATATAAACTTCTAAAGTTATACCGTATTATTCTTGAAATTTAAAAAGCCCATAACTCTTAACCTATTAGAGATCACACCAAAATCTTTCTATAAATTTTTTTTTTTGATATAGACATACCATCAGGTACAGGAAAACCGTTGATTTCGGAGGTTAATTAATAAAATGAATATATGTCGTTTTTATCAAAATTTAAATTGTTATTTTGTCCATCTTATAAACGCGATATTGGCACCACTCATAAACAGGTGTTTCGAAATGTAGCTGCCATCTTAAAGGTAGCTGCCGTCCCCAAAATAATTAAGTAGCTGACTACGAGGCGACGATTGCAGCCAACGACTTTTGTAGTCGGTGTTCGTGTAGCCTGCTGTTGTCTATGTGTTTAATGCATTAAGGAGATTTTTCAATATGACTTTAATTTCCGATTGATGAATTCGACTTCCTAATGAAAGTAGTAATATGGCATCGTTCATTCATGTGCACGAGATACACGAGATGTTCAAGAGTACAGTCATAGTTATACACAAAAATTATGTGTACACGATTAAAAAAGGCAGTGTCTATAGTGTATTCATGGTGTACACTAGAGTGTCTGAAAAAAGTTGAGTCAGTCACCCACCAGGACTACAGATAATGTGAAAATCTATGCATGTATGTATATAAAATTCTATCTATGTAATGTATGTAACGTATAGACTCCAAAACGGCTACACCGCTTCTGATGAAATTTTCAGAATATCCAAGTGGGTGACACTGTGAAGCCTGATTTTTAATTTTCGGTCCAACTTTCAAATTGCAGCACTAATGCTTAGTAGAGTGCCAGTTATTTTTTAAAGTTGGAATTTGTATGCGGCCAACCCCCAGAGTTCAAAATAATAAAAAAATAATCCCTTGAAAATTTTAGGTCAATCGGATGGGGGAAAAGCGTGTCCATGGCCCGCCCAATATTCCAGAACACCTGATTTTTTACTTTGATTGTAAATAACTTAATTAATACTTTAGAATAACAAAAATCCAAAATATGACCTGATTTACAATTCTATGGCCTGTAAGTTAAAATAATATTAAATTTATGTAGTTTTTTCATATTAGAAAATTTTTATTTTTTATGATACCCCGATATCACCGCGGATTGCTCCTAACCCGATCGGGAGACTTCAGAAGCACAACCACTCTAGCTATTTTCCACTGTGATGGAAAATAGCCCTGAGCCAAACACTTCGAGAAAATAGCCCTTAGGTACTCAGGTATGACCTTGTAGATGATCTTACACATATCACAAGTCAGACCATCCATACCCGGGGACTTTTTACCCTTAACTAACCGCATACACTCAGCTATCTCAGAGTCGCTCAAAGGCGTAGGCCTGGTCACCACCACAGGAGGGGGATGAACAGTATTCTCCGCTCTCGGGAAAAACTCCTTAAGAAGCACATTCACACAATCCTTTCAGGTTGTTATTATGTTTCCTTCAATTTGAAGGCCATAAACATCAACCTGTCTACCCTTACCTCTACGGACTTTGTACACCTTACCCCAAGGCTCATCGCTATTCTCAACCACAAATCTTCTCCATTCGCTTTCTTTCACTCTCACAATCATACTCGTATATAGTCATATAGGCCATTAAACACTAGAATTAGACACTAGAATAAGACTTTACTATTTTAGAGGTCTGCTCTATGCATCCGTATGCATGCATAGAGTATGTAATTTAAGAATTTTGTTTTAAGTTGAAACTTTACTTTGTACAATAGAACGTGGGATCTGCCATCTAAGCAGATTCCACAGTTAAGAATATTGTTTAAATAGAATTTTGTACAACTGAACGTGGGATCTGCTATCTAAGCAGATTCCATAGTTGACTCTTTTAAGCTTTGCTTAAGTAAAATGAATAAATAAAAATTAGTCTGAAACAAACAACGGAAAGATTCGTTTTATTTTAGATTCAACAACAAAACTGGCGACGAGGATAAAAGAAAAAAGAAGAAACCGAAGAAGGATCTTCTATAAAGAATTAACTAAAGAAAAAGTGGAATTGAAGTGAATAAAATTAATATTAATTAATTTATAATTAACATTATAAAAACTTAAAAAAAAAGAGTTGAAATTACTAAAAAAATGAAATTAAATAAAAAAGTTAAACATAAAGTAAATAAATTAAATTGAGTAAAAGGAAAAATTTAAAACATAAAAACATTGGAAAGATAAGGAACAGAAAAGATTAGAAAATATAACAATAAGAAAAAAAATTTAAATTAAAAAAATTAAATTAAAAAAATAAAATCCTGACAATAGATAAAGATTAGAGAAAAACTATAGTGGTAAACAATATTAATATATATGTAACTTGCCAAAACTATACAACAAAATCAGTACGAAGAGTGTCAACAAAAACCATGAAGTTTGCAGTATAACATCAACAACAAAGTCTAAAAAAAGAAAAAAAGGAAAAAGAGGAAAAACAACGGCAGAGTATCAACAAAAGAGTTTGTAACATAATATTAATAGCAAGGATCTACAACAATAAGGAGGATCAATAACCCTGAAGACGAGAAAATAACGGACACCAGGATAGTAACAGAGTAAATAAGATTAATTTATTTTTATACATTGTTTAATAAATAGTGCATACCTTTTGATATTATGTGCTTAAATGGTAAATAATTTATAGATTGGTCTCAATTTTGACAAATAAATGGAGAATTAATTAATTTTTTTTTTCTCTTTGTGTGATAAAAGAAAAGAAAGACCAGTTTGCAATTTTGTTTCGATACAGGACGTAGTATAGCGTTTTTTTTTTTTTTGAAATGGAAATTAATTTAGTGCAACAATTTAACCTGGTGCTGAACTGCATCAAGGAGATCCCAACATTCGATGGGAAGGAACAGAGCCAACTGCCGGATTTTTTGGAGCAGGTCGAAGCCTTGCTACCATCTATCTCGACATTTGAGGAAAACAACAGAAATATCCTGTTTGGATATGTAAAAAACAGATGCGTGGGAAAGACAAGAGAAGCAATACATAGGTATGGAGTGGTAGGAACTTGGGAGGTGTTGAAGGAGATTCTTATAAATGACTTTGGGGAAAGAGAAACAAGTAGGGAATTATTTGACAAACTAAAAACCTGGAAGTTGGACGCAACAATTGAGAAGTATTACTACAGCATAAATAATATTAGAAATAGGCTACATAACCGGAGAATGACGCATGCTGAAGAGGGTTTTTCTGCTGACGAAATAAACAGAATTTCATTGGAAGTTTTTAAGGACCACTTACCTGAACCGACAAAAACCATAATTTTCGCTAGAAACCCACAGACCTTAGAAGCAGCTTTCAAAATTATTCTGGAAGCTAGGCACCAGAACTATACGTCCTTTGGGAACATACAAAGGAATGAAAACACGAGATCACCTTATAGGACAAATTTTAGTAATGACATAGAAAACACACATTCTATAAATAGAAGTTCTCACTGCAATGCCAATCGTAATAATAATTATAACAGTAGTTACAACCGATATTTTGGTAGCAATAATGCTAATAATAGTAATAGCAATAGAAGTAATTATCAAAACGACAATAGATTGAATGGTGCACAGAGATTCGATTTGGGACGACAGTCGAATCAAACCAGGAACACGCGCCATTCGCGTAGAAATGAGGAACCGATGGACATCGGAAACTCAAACGTAAATTTTCGTGGTGTAGACCCAAACAACTTCCCTATATAATTATAGGAAAACCGAGTAAGACGTTACGTTTCATTATAGATACTGGAGCAGAATTCAGTATAATAAACGAAAATCTTTGTAATCCGAAATGGAAACGTGATGTCAATGTAAATTTAAGAGCCATGGGAAATGAATTCAAAGTAACTAAGCTTTGTAAATTCCCCATATTTGATGAGTTTAGTTCAGATTATAATTGCGAATTTTTAGAGTTCAATTTTAATGATAAATTCGATGGGTTAATAGGAAATAATATTTTGGCAGATCTTGATTGTGTTGTAGATTATGGAAACAGATGTATTAAAACAAAAACAACATGTATCCCTATTTACCTTAATAAAAGCGAAGAGGATTATAAAACTATGTGTATCAATAAGAACGTTGTCGCAATCCTCAATAACGAAGTAGAATTTAGCGAGACAAATTCCATATCTGACTTGGACCTGTCGCACTTGAATACACTGGATAGAAATAAATTGTTGACGATACTTAAAATACATAATAAAACGTTCTATAGAGACAATGAGAATTTGACATTTACAGGTAAAATAAAACACAAAATAAATACACGAAACGAAATTCCGGTATACTCGAAATTATACAGATACCCGGAAATACACAAAGATGAAATTAATCGACAGATTGAAGAAATGTTAAGACAGGGAATTATAAGAGAATCTTCCAGTCCTTATAACAGTCCTGTTTGGATCGTGCCGAAAAAGACAAATGCGCCAGATGTCCAGAAGTGGCGTCTGGTAATAGATTATAGGAAACTGAACAGTGTAACCATTGAAGACAGATTCCCAATTCCAAATATTGATGATATATTTGACAAGTTGGGAAGATGTCAATATTTTACAACCCTTGATCTCACACAAGGGTTTCACCAGATAGAAATGGATGAGAAAGACATCCATAAAACAGCTTTTTCAACCGCTAGTGGGCATTACGAATTTTTGCGAATGCCTTTCGGCCTGAAGAATGCACCCTCAACCTTTCAAAGATTAATGAATGAAGTCTTGAGGGAATATATCGGTAAAATCTGTTTAGTGTACTTAGACGATATTCTAGTGTTCTCTACGAGTGTGGAGGAGCATTTGGAGTCCCTGACTAAAGTATTGCGATGTTTGCAGAAAGCAAATTTAAAGGTCCAACTAAGCAAATGCAGATTCTTAAAACAGCAAACAGAGTTCTTAGGACATCTGGTTACGTGTGACGGAATAAAACCAAACCCAAAAAAAAATAGAAGCTATAGATAAAATTCCCCTACCAAAGAATCAAAAGGAAATTAAATCGTTTTTGGGAATTACGGGCTATTATAGAAGGTTTATAAGGGATTACTCAAAGGTAGCATTTCCTCTTGTAAAATGCTTGAAAAAGGGAGCCAAAATTAATCCAAAAGATAAAGATTATAAAGACGCGTTCGAGAAATTAAAAACACTTATTAAGTCGGATCCTATCTTGGTACACCCCGATTTCTCGAAGAAATTCACATTGGTGACAGATGCTAGTGATTTTGCTTTGGGGGCGGCGTTGATGCAGAACGATAAAATTATCTGTTATGCTAGTCGATCCCTCAATGGCCATGAAAAAAACTATAGCACTATAGAAAAAGAACTCTTGGCTATAGTTTGGGCAACGAAGTATTTTAGACCCTATTTATTTGGTAGACATTTTTCGGTAAGGACGGACCATAGACCGCTTGTGTGGCTCAGTAATTTAAAAGAACCCAATGCAAAATTGCAGCGTTGGAAGGTGAAGCTTAACGAATTTGACTTTGACATTAGCTACATAAAAGGTAAAGAAAACGTTGTGGCTGATGCCCTCAGTAGAATTGTTGTTAATGATGAAATAGTCTTGAATTTGAATGAATTGTTCGAAGATGACATGAACACGGTGCACAGTGCAGAGACTGATAGCGTCGATTTCATAAAAATCTCTGAGAATCCTCTAAATGTATTCAAGAACCAACTTATCTTGAAAAAAGGAGAAAGAAAAACATTCAGCAAGAAAATTATATATAGAGGGAAAATAAGAGAAACATGGACAGTAATATCAGAAGAAGACCTTCTGGAGACGATGAAGGAAAGACTACCACAGAGAGCTTTGTTGGTCATGTTCTGTGCCGACAACGACCTCTTTATGAAATTTCAAGAGATGTATACAAAGTACTTTATTAGAAATAAGAATTTAAGAATACAGAGAACAAATATGCTATTGAAGGATATAACCGATGAAGGCGAAATTCTACAAATAATAGAGACATTACATTTTGAGAACAATCATAGAGGAATAGGCGAAATTTTCGCGGAAGTAAAGAAAAAATTCTTCTATCCGAACTTGCAGAAAGTTATACAAAAGTATATTAATAATTGCGAAATTTGCAATAGGGCAAAATATGATAGAAATCCCATTAGGCACTCACTGAACGTAACAGAGACACCTGATAAACATAATGTTATAATTCAAGTCGATATATGGTACCCACAAAGAGGAGTAATGTTTCTGACTGGAATCGATAGATTTACTAAGTATGCGACGGCGCATCATCTTAAGGATAGAACATGGTTATCAATCGTTGAGGCTTTGAAAATGCGTTTTCAGTATTTGGGTACGCCGGAAACAATAATTACGGACAATGAACTGAATGTCGCGGCGATTAAGGAGTTTTTAAAAGGATATGGTATTAAAGTTCACTTTACAACGACTTATAATAAAACAGGCAACGCAGATATCGAGAGATTGCATTTGACTTTGATAGAACATATTAGGTTATTTAATGCGGACGAAAACAATAAAGACAACTTACAAGAAAAGGTCTCGAAAGCAATAATCGCTTATAACAACACAATTCATTCCACAACAAAGATGAAACCAATTGATTTTATAAAAAATACTATATCTAGGGAATCTCTTAAAGAACTATCAGAGAAACTAAACAAAGAAAAAATAGAAAGGATGAATGCAATTAATAGGAAACAGGGAAAAGTAAATGACTTCAATTTTGCAAATGAATTCGTAAAAAATTATAGAGTAAGCAAGACACAGCCTAGATATAAGAAACTAGAGAACTATAGAATGGAAGACAACTATTTGCTGTCTAGGGACAATAAATTTAAAAAAGTCTACAAAACTCAAGTAAAACGTAAATATCAATTCCAGGAGAACAACAATGAAGATCGTGATAATGATCCTACTGACGACGGTCCGAGCATTTCTAAGAGTCGAGAAGGCTGAGGAGAATTCAGGTTACGCGATGCTGCAGGTAAAACAAGTAGAAATCCCTAATACAACAAACACAGTTGTACATATTATACACCCTACCGAATACTTGGGCATAATTGAACAGATAGCCAAAAATATAGAAGAAATAGATATTGACAACAGAGAAATTTTAAGAAAAGAAATCTGTATTATTGGGGCGAAAATTAAAACATTAATACCTTTCGAATTTGGTAGAAAAAAAAGAGGATTAATTAACGGTATTGGAAATGTTTATAAATGGATGTTCGGACTGATGGACGACACTGATAGAGAAGAAATTTTACAACACCTGAAATACGCTGAAGTTAATGGTCACAATGCCATAGATGCAATGAATAAGCAAATCACAATTAACACACACTTCGACGACTCCATGGAAATTATACGAGGGGCTATAGAGACTGACAGAATTAAAATAAATGGTACTTTTGCAGAAATTAAAAAACGTAACAACGAAATAGTTAGAAAACTTCTTTACACTGATCAAATGCTTAAATTGAAAAACTTTGAAAGCAAAATAACGCAAATTCAGGAGAATATAGCAGCAGCCGAGGAAATTGAAAAATTTAACATCGATTATTTCAAATTAAAATTTTTGAAGATGGGAGTAATGACTTATAAGAATAATTCACTCATTATTGCAATAAAAATCCCTAAAGACTTTTTGCTGACAGATTTGAAACTTATAACACCACTGCCAAATGATAGGTATCTTGAAATTGAGGAAAACCCCGAGTTAGTAATTACAGTTAGGAACATGACCTTCTCATACAAAGAAAACGTACTGTCAACCGATCTTGTAGAAAGTAAAAACTGTGTTGTGGAAGGAAATTGCAGATTGGTGTTCAATAACAAAACAAGCATCGTCGCTATTGATGACGATCTTGTTTTAATAAAAAATGCATTTAAAGAAGAAAAATAATAAAAATGTTCATTTTCTCTTGGGAACTGACAACTTTTTATGTAGACTAATATACTGAAAAACAATAAAATATAAATGTATGCATAGTAATGATAATAACAAAACAACCAATTTTAATCTTTTGCCAAAAATCGATAAAGTTTTAAATAGAAAAAAAAAGAAGAAAAGAAAAAAAATAATAATATCTACTTACTTTTAAGAATTAGAATAAGAATGCAAATGTAAACATTTGAATAAACACTCCACAACCTCTTATTCAGCGGAGACCGTTGAATCTGGGGATGGAGGAGTCATATAGGCCATTAAACACTAGAATTAGACACTAGAATAAGACTTTACTATTTTAGAGGTCTGCTCTATGCATCCGTATGCATGCATAGAGTATGTAATTTAAGAATTTTGTTTTAAGTTGAAACTTTACTTTGTACAATAGAACGTGGGATCTGCCATCTAAGCAGATTCCACAGTTAAGAATATTGTTTAAATAGAATTTTGTACAACTGAACGTGGGATCTGCTATCTAAGCAGATTCCATAGTTGACTCTTTTAAGCTTTGCTTAAGTAAAATGAATAAATAAAAATTAGTCTGAAACAAACAACGGAAAGATTCGTTTTATTTTAGATTCAACAACAAAACTATATTCACGCAGACGCCTACTGAAAACGTCCCTATGCTGGGCCACATCATTCTCACCCCTATGACGAGCTAGTTCAAAGCGTTTTCTAAGACGCCGAATTAGTCTCTTCATATCATTCAGCTCTTTGGTCCACCATTTAACCCCCCTGGTATTAGTCTTTCGACTCCTACCAAGAAAGGTATCATTCATATCACCCACCCACATTGAGTGCACTAGCTCTCAAGCATTCACCATACCTCCAATTTATATGTTTTGTACACCAACGATTTACGGAAGGACTTTCATTCAGAACACAATTTAATTAAATTATGGTCGCTAACTCCCCAACAACAGACGGACCACCTAAATTGAAACCTACTATATGCTGCCTGATTTACAACAGTGACATCAATATCACTCACACCCATAGGTCCGGCAAAAGTATATAACTCACTCGGTTCATTAAAAAAATTCACTCCCTGCGAAACCATCGCCCATTCACTAAGCAACTGTCCCCTAATGTGATTTGGCTGCCCACGATATCTGGGCATCTTGCTAAGCCACATAGGTGAAGCTGCATTCGCATCCATACCGAGGATAAGCGGACAGCTACTCGCAAGTAGTAGCAGGCTATCCATATATTCAAGATACGGCTCTATGGGGTCACTATACTTGCAATAAATGCTTCCTAACAGAATCCTACCATACATTCAACATTCACATCATCTACAACCACAGCAGAATTTGCCCTGAGATCAGGGAACACACGCATATTATGCGGTAGTCCCCTTACAAAACCAGAGGTTGAGTAAGGTTCCTGTATCAGGACAAACCTACTGTTAGTTTCACGCATTACCACACCTAGCTCACACACACTGGCATACAGGCCCTGACAGTTAAGCTGCAGGAAATTAACACTAGCCATTCTAATGTCTGGCGTTCGCTCGGGCAACGATGGCACTGTACACCGGGCAAGCATTGGACAACATTAGATGCCCAGATGCTTTGCCGCGGAACTTACAACTTCGGCAAGACAATGCATTACTGCACTGTCTTTCCAAATGCCCCTCTTGCCCGCAGCGACGGCAGACAACTCCTCTCATCCTACAGTCCTTAACCACGTGGTCATGGCTCATGCACCGGAAACATCCAAACAAAGGACGATATTTCGGAACCTGGAAGGAATGCCACATAATATAGCATCTTCTGTTGCCCAAGAGTGTATCAACGACCACATTAGTACACTCCAGAACAACTGTCACCACTTGATCTGGCTCCTCCTTCCAGAGCGCGACTACCATCCTAACGATCTTCTTAAAGGACTCTAGAGTCATCTTATCCTTCAGATTCTTCTCATAGAGTTCCTCCATAAACTTGTCAGGAGAAATCTGCGAGAACATCCTCTGGACGACCACTCAACATCCCTTCTTCTCATTCAAACACCACCTTATCCCCTTCAGGAAGATCCAGAGCTTCCGGATTATCCCCTTTTTCTATGCTCCTAGAAAGGCGAGCCTTCGCGTTCTTCATTTTACCCCCATTGTCCGGCTTAACTTCTGCCTTACCGTCCGATTTTTTCTTCAAAAAAGGGAATATAGAGCTACCTACCCTTTGCGCCTTAGGAATCCCACCGTCTTCCTCATCTGACTTGAACCCACCTGTCCTAAACTCCATGGCTGAAGCTAGGTCAGACATGGCCTAATCAAACTCTAAACTGATTAACAAAAATACTAATATGTATAGTACACAATTTCAAACGTCCAAGTATCAGAAATTGAAAAAATAAACAAAGCCACACCCTAATGTGTGGACTTAGCAAAAAAATTCAACAACAAATAAATGGCAATGCTGAAACTATGTCGAAATACAGATCAGTATAAACTTTTTAGCTGAAAATCTTACCCGTAGAGCGTTTTTATCCAAGTCAGAAACAAACGGTTGCAACTTAGCAAAAAACACAACACTCAGCAGATAGTTGAAAAAATTTCAAATAAACGGCCAACTCAACTGTAGCGTGGCAGCACAGATAATTCTAACAAAAACACTATTGAACTTGACTAAACAAAAACAATCAACTTACCTATGAACAAGCAACAGCAAGCACAAGAATTTTACAAGATGGTCCAGTAAAATGGCTATAACTCACCCACCTATACACCGATTTTTAAATCAAAATAAAGTTAAGACTTTGAGCTACACGCTGATATAAATTTCAACTCGCTACGTTATATTTCACTAAGAAAAATAACTATATAAACTCGCACTAAATCGCACTGCACTAATATTGAAACTCCGCACAAGTAAAACACGTCCGTACACAACAAATTAAACTATCAAACTGGGTAGATGGGGACAGATATTGAATTTGCTACTATCACCAAGATATGTGTCAATGGCAGCACCATGAGTGTTATGATCGGACAAAAGATGGCGACACAGTTAAAGAAATACAAAAAGAGCGGTATTTGTAGGCGTGGTAAAAAAATAAAAAAAATGTTTTTAGAATTATTTTTACATTATCTTCAATTCTTTTTTCTCGAACCACTCTACTGTGCATCATACCTCAAGTATATACATTAAAGACATTAAAAACATTGAATTTACTTTATGCACATATGCATATTTGCTTAAAAACAAGAACGAAGTTAGTACTTTATTAGATGACAGATTTCGTAGTTTTTATTGTTTTACCTATTACTAATAAAATTTTGTTTTTTATTTAAATATAAAAATTGTTTAAAGACTTAAGGAGATTTTACAATATGACTTTGATTTCCGATTTATGAATTCGACTTCCTAATGAAAGTAGTAATATGGCATCGTTCATTCATGTGCATATACACGAGATGTTCAAGAGTACAGTCATAGTTATACACAAAAATAATGTGTACACGATTAAAAAAGGCAGTGTCTATAGTGTATTCATGGTGTACACTAGAGTGTCTGAAAAAAGTTGAGTCAGTCACCCACCAGGACTACAGATAATGTGAAAATCTATGCATGTATGTATATAAAATTCTATCTATGTAATGTATGTAACGTATAGACTCCAAAACGGCTACACCGCTTCTGATGAAATTTTCAGAATATCCAAGTGGGTGACACTGTGAAGCCTGATTTTTAATTTTCGGTCCATTTTTCAAATTGCAGCACTAATGCTTAGTAGAGTGCCAGTTATTTTTTAAAGTTGGAATTTGTATGCGGCCAACCCCCAGAGTTCAAAATAATAAAAAAAATAATCCCTTGAAAATTTTAGGTCAATCGGATGGGGGAAAAGCGTGTCCATGGCCCGCCCAATATTCCAGAACACCTGATTTTTTACTTTGATTGTAAATAACTTAATTAATACTTTAGAATAACAAAAATCCAAAATATGACCTGATTTACAATTCTATGGCCTGTAAGTTAAAATAATATTAAATTTATGTAGTTTTTTCATATTAGAAAATTTTACTTTCTTCTCAGGTCGGCTTCAAAAATCATTTTTTGATTTTTTGAAAATTTTGTTCAACAAACATTATAAATAATTAATTATCGTTTCAGGTTCATAAAAAAAAAATAATAATAATATCTATCATATTTTCTCTCTCTCTATATATATATGTATATACATATATATATATATATATATATATATATATATATATATATATATATATATATATATATATATATATACATATATATATATATATATATATATATATGTATATATATATATATATATATATATGTATATATATATATATATATACATATGTATATATATATATATATATACATATATATATATATATATATATATACATATATATATATATATATATATATATATATATATACATATATATATATATATATATATATATATATATATATATATATATATACATATATATATATATATATATATATATACATATATATATATATATATATATATATATATACATATATATATATATATATATACATCTATATATGTATACAGTTAGAGACTAAAGTTTAAATACACCTCAAAATTTGTTTGTTTAAAGAAAAGTAGACATTTCGGAAAAACTTAAAGTACACAGTTTTATTTAATTTCATAAATAACAAAAAACAATAACAAAAAATATAGACTTCATTACAAACATAACGGGAAATCCCACAATAACTAAAAAATGCAGCGGACAAAAGTTTAAATACATCTCGTAAAACAAAGAATTCTCTTTCATTTCTCAAAAACAAAGTACTGTTATATTTTATGTTTCGACGAAATTCTTTTCTTACAAGCCAGCACTTGTTATTAATATGCTTTTCATTGTCAGCATTACAAGTTTTATCGAACATTATGGGTAAAGGTAAAGAAATTGAGTCCAGCATTAAACATTTAATAATAAAACATTTTAACGAAAGAAAATCCTATCGGGAAATAAGAAAATTATTAAATGTGCCATTTTCCAGTGTTCAAAATATAATTAGAAAATATAAGGAAAATGGCTCAGTAGAAAATATGCCAAGAAGCGGCCGTCCAAAAAAACTTACCCATCGTGATGTTAACCATATCGTAAGAGAAGTGAAAAAGAATCCAAGAATAAGTGCCCCAAAACTCGCAGATGATATCGCTAATAATTACAACAAACATGTTCATCCAAAAACTGTTCAAAGAGCATTGCGAGAAAATGGATACAAAAGTAGACAAGTAGACAATGTTTCATTGTCCACTTGAAGAGAAGACACATCAGTCCGGTTCTTCTTGCCCCTGCGATAAACCTCACCCAGGGGTCATCCCTTTTGTCCCGTACGAAACTCCTCCATTCGTCCTCTTTTACCTTACCTATTCTGTTCTTGTACGTTCTTAGGTTGGTCAAATATACAGACTTACGCTGAGCAAGATCCTCTGCATTGGTACGTCTGGCTCTCTAGAATTCCTTCCTGAGATCCCTGACGGACCTACGCATCGTATCCAGCTCGCTAGTCCACCATTTGACCCTACTTGGCCTTAGTTTGCAACTACGTCCAAGTACAGCATCATTGACCGTGCAAAGCCACTGATCAATTTTGCTAACCTGGTCATCTATCGTCAGTTGCCTAAAGTCTTCTATTGGAAACATCCATGTTTCCGCCCTAAAAACTTCCTGGTAATAGTCCCAGTTCACATTATGTAGACGCCACCTCCTAGGAGATAGCACAGTCTGCCCAGTTCGTCTTTGATAAGAGAACACAATATCAATGATATTATGATCACTTATCCCCCAATCGTCATACACCATCCACCTAAAGTCGAAAGCTGTCATTGCTACCCCATTTGCAGCCGTCACGTCAATGTCACTGACGCCCATAGGACCATCGAAGGTATATAAATCACTCAGCTCATTAATAGAGCTAACCCCCATCTCTAACATCTACGCGCTGAGCATTTCACCTCGCATGCTGTTCCGATGTTCGGAGGTATTTCCGGACATCTTAGAGAACCACATAGGAGAAGATGCATTGGCGTCAAGACCTAGGATAATCGGAATGCTACTCTCCTGGAGTAGCACCGTATCCATATACCTTAGATAAGGTTCTAAAGGAGCGCCAAACCTACTATAGATACTAGCCAACAGTATCCTCCCGAAACCCCCTTCTACAGAAATGCAGACCCCCCATTGACTTGAACTAATAACCGTACTGTTAACGTCATAGTGATCAACAACAATTGCAGAGCCTCCCAAAAGGTCCGTAAACACCCGCATACCTCCCGGCAAACCTCTAACACCACCATGCCTGAAACATGGCTCCTGCAGTAACTCAAAAGGAGCTCTTCGCCGACATATCGCCTTCCCAAACTCACAAGTGGCCTCATACGACCTCCGCCAATTAACCATCGCAGCATATAAAGGACATGCTGCTGACTTCATTAAATGATCCGAGGGCAAGCCTTTGAAATCGCAATTCCTACAACGTAGAGGATTCGGACACCTCGGAGCAAGATGCCCACTCCTGGTAAAAGCCTCAGGAGATATCTTACCCTTCAAGTTTAAGTCGTAAAGTTCCGACATGAACTCGTCAGGCGATATCTCCTTGTGAATCCGCTGTACCGTGACTTTAGGACCGAGCTTATCTGCCACCGAAACTTCTAATCCTACCTCCTCAAACTTCTTGCTGTCAACAATTTTGCTTCGCTCTGCTAAGGAGGGCGTGCGAATCACAGCGCCTCCATCCCTGATTGGTCGCACCTCGTGCACCCTAACACCCAGGGAGGGTCCCACCTCACCAACTCCCTTACCTTTCACAATCACGGACCACGTTTCCACTGGCAGGAGCAGCATGCAAAGGCAAGATCTGCTTAACTCCTCCAGCCTCCAACCGCCCCCTCAACCTCTCGTTGTCACCAACGATCCTCATCAGCAGCTCTTCGTACCGGGACGAGCAGGACATGACCTTCTTGGCCACCTCCGCACTTACCCGGTACGAAAAGACCACCTCAAGTAATTCGTTGTTGATCAACTTTAGGTTGCCTACCATGTCCTCCCCTTCGTGACCCAAGAACGTCGGCATGGCCGAAGTAGCCACGGCCCTCTTTTTGGGGCGTGATTTGCGCCCCTCACTGCCTGCACTCTCTTCCATCATCTTTTCCACCTGTCCACGAGGAAGGGGAATAGATGGCACCGCAAAACCAGCAGCTCCAGCAACAACATCATTGGCAGCCACCTTAGCAGCAAGCTTTGCCTGCGGGGGTACCAGGTTTGTACCGCTTCCTCCCATCATTTACCACCTCCTCCGTACTCGACAGCTCCGACTCCGAGTGCCTTAGTTTAGAGACTCCCATCGGAGGCACCTTTTTGACGTCATCTGTAGTGACGTCAGACGCGTCCCCCCTAGGCCTGGTCTTAGCGCCACCCTTCTCCGGCGGCATACCGGGTCGACTACCAAACAACAGATTTTAAAAACGATAAAAATTGCAACCGACAGACGGACAATTCCAACTTAACCAATGACCCCAGACAAAAACCGATAACAGGTTATCCAAGACACACTTTAGTCGAGACACCAACCGGAAGTACTGCCTTAACGACTGGAAGGACTGCATTATCGACCCAACTTCCGGTTTAAGACGCGGACAGGAAGTAACTGCCTTACCGACAAAATCGCCTTACCGACACAACTTCCGATCCGAGCCACAAACCGGACGCGCTGCCTTACCGCTGCACTTCCTAGTGGAGTCACGAACCAAACTACACTTTACCGACTTACCTGTTTTCGGCTTCTCTGGCAAGCTCACACCCGCAGTTGTCACACTGGCAACCTCGCAAAACGAGCCGGCAGCGAACAAAAACACACACGAGCAGAGACCAACAACAAAGCACGGCTGTTTATTTTTCAAAAATATTGTTCAAAATTGTATCCAAAGATATCTACGCAATCCTTGGATCGATTTTCGAGATTTTTTCACCTTTGGAACCCGCACTTTCCAAGGTCAACGACGATATAAATTTTAATTTTAGTCCTGTCTTTATTTTACACCACCGAAAATTAACTTTCAAAAGCACCGAAAAAACACACCGAAAAATACTTCGAAAACACTATGCGCGACTGTAAAAACACGTCTTTACTCTACCAAACACACAGCAAAAGTGAGTAGATAGGGACTCCCTCAACCTCTCATTGTCACCAGCGATCCTCATTAGTAGCTCTTCGTACCGGGACGAGCAGAACATGACCTTCATGGCCACCTCCCCCCTCACTTCCTGCAGACGCGCTCTCCTCCATCATTTTTTCCTCCTGCCCACGAGGAAGGGGGATAGATGGAACCGCGAACCCAACAGCTCCAGCAACAACATCACCATCCTTATCGGCAGCCACCTTAGCAGCACGCTTCGCCTACGGGGTATCGCTTCCTCCCATCATTAACAACCTCCTCCGTACTCGACAGCTCCCAAACAAAAGATTTCAAAATCGATGGAAATTGCAACCGACATACGGACAATTCCAACTTAGCCGCGACACCGACAACTCCAGACACAAACCGGAAACAGGTTATCCAAGTCACCTTTGGCCGGGACACCAACCGGAAGTACTGCCTTACCGATACAGCTTCCGCCGGAAGTACTGTCTTACCATAAAAAGAACCGCCTTATTGGTCGGAAGTACTGCATTATCGACCCAATTTAGGACATTAGCCGAAAGAGACCGCTTTACCGACAAAACTGCCTTACCGACACCGACTTCCTGCTTCTCTGGCAAGCTCGCACCCGCATTTGTCACACTGGCAACCTGGAACAACACGAAACCGACAGCGAACAAAAAACGAGCAAACTTCAAAAAATGTGGAATGCTTCACGATTTTGCGTGTCATCCTTGCACAGGGCCATGCTAATCTTCTCTGTATCGTTCCAATTTTGTTATATGTTCTGTCGAGGCAAGAACGGATAGATGGGGACAGATTTGAATTTGATTAATGCAAGTACCTGCCATTGTGGCCTTACATTGTAGTGAACAAATCACAAGGAGGATATTTTAAGTGTTTACCAACACCCCCTTACTTTGAAAAATTGTCATGCATGGTATGTGTGACATACATGACACTTTGACATTTCAGAGTACCAATTCGGAAACATGTTGTTTGGACATGATTCCACCCTTGGTTAGGAGCGGAGAACTATCTAAACTCCTGCCGGTCTATGGGTACGGCACCCGGCTGCAATGCAACTCCACATTCGAATGAACGATACAAGCAATGTATCAAACACTATACCCGCTTTGGGTATTAAACCACAGCCCCCGCGATGCTCCACAAAGGGGCCAACAACCACTAGTCAGGCTGGAGATAATGTCTAGAGGCTTCCTGACTCCCGCGGTACCAGACAATCTCTTTTGGGATTCATAGTCCAATTAATTGGACTACTAACAGTTGAGCCCCAAACGGCCCAGGGACTGCTGCCCTTAACCCCCAGTATAACCAGCTAAGCTCTACTGAAGACATACACAAACAAGACAATACAAAACAAGACTTAACATTGAACAGCCGCACTCACGCTCGACACTTTGGTCACAAAGTGACACCAAGGACGACAACGAACAACAGTCAAGACGAACAAAAATTAACAGGTTACCCTCACTAGGTAATCAATGCCTTAGCAGCTGCAACGACAGACAGAGACAACACCAGTCACCAAAACGGGATCGACAATAACCACAACAACCAACTCCAGACACTAATCCTCCAAATGCAGAGCGAACATTTCGGCGATATTTGCGAAGGGCGATTCAGGAAGGGCGGTGAGAGACCGCCTCCACTACTCATGTCTACGTAATCTCCTACTAAATACTTCACGGGCAAATTGCCCTAACCTCCCGAAAGTCCGAACCTCTTCTACTGCCCTACTGAAATCCCAACCCCCCTCGGTAGGCATAATTCCGATACCACCTAAGTCCATCACATCATCATAGTACTGGCATTCCGTCAGTATATGCCTAACGTTCTCTCCCACAACCACAGTCCGGAGTGTCGGACAGGTTCCTCATATGTAACAAAACATTGAGGAACCATGTCCTGTCAGTATAAAACCCAAACTCATACCAAGGGTAAAGTCTGGTAGTTCACGTACAAACGTCGCGTCACGTATAAATTTATAGATACGTCACACACCCCTTGGTACTGTTCGTCCAGCGCGTCTTTCACCTAGAATCAAGCTGCTCTGCTAAAAGCAACTTGATTTCCCTAACATCCCTATTAACCACATCATCAGCAGAAAGCCAGTCCCGCTCAAGAAGAAGCAACGCTTTCTTGACCTTATAGGTGACCGCACGGCGAATCACCTCTAAATCAAGAGGAGCAGCACCCAGCAAGACCTGAAGAGCATCCGTAGAAACAGTCCGACATTCTGGCATGCAAGAGAGCATTGCAACTCTCTGGAATGAAAGTACCTTGTCTCTACCTGTAACAGTCAGAACTGCTTCGTACCATACAGGTGAACCATATGCTGCACAGGCAACAAATAGTCCACCATATATGGTACGCACAGCACGTCTGCTCAGGCCCCAATCGCTTCTAAGGATCCGCCTGAACATATCCGCAACGGCAGTAAGCTTGTCTTTAGTACGAGAAAGATGAGGTGTGAAACTCATTCTTTCGCCCATCGTTATT
The DNA here is from genome assembly GCA_933228675.1 of Stomorhina lunata. NCBI lineage: Eukaryota > Metazoa > Arthropoda > Insecta > Diptera > Rhiniidae > Stomorhina > Stomorhina lunata. The sequence continues at coordinate 2,924,723 of OW121745.1, forward strand.
CCCAGATATTTGACTTCAGTCACATATCTGAGACTAACACCGCCAGATCGAATGGTTGGGGGACGAGTGTGTGATAACCTGCCTTTCAGCAGCATTATCGTGGTTTTGTCAAGGGCAACCTCGACACCCACACTCGTTACCCACTCATTTACCATTTGCATGACTTGCTCTCCCCCTCTCTCCAGTTCAATACGAGATTGACCTTCGATTAGTATAAGCCAGTCATCCGCATAGGCACACAGCTTTTGAGTTTGTCCGAGAGGTGCCAACAATGGCTACATCATGAGGTTCCAAAATAATGGACTACATATTCACCTCATAACTCAGCTAGCCACTGGTTATTGAGTATTAGGCTATGTAAAACTTCTCTAACTAATGCATTTGCCGTTCGGAGCCGGCGTTAAAACGTAGGTCCCTTTCAATGAGTCTAAAAATAGAATCGGATGCAGCTCATTGTCTGAGAGAAGTACCCCTTGTTCCAATTGGAATGTTGTCGGGGAATTGTATATATATATATTATATATACAAAGAATTACTTGACAAACTGTATATTATTTTATGACTTAACTTCTTATAACTTCATTTTCATTGAACAAACGCTCGTAAATTTAAAGATAATGAAAATTTTGAGTTAATTTTTTGCATACATAATTTTTGTAACAACTGTAATCAATTTGCCAAATTTCGAGATAATCGGTCCACATTTGACCCTGGCTCTCATATAAGTCCAAATGATATATAAGTTTTGGGAAAATGTTTGTATGATGGCAAAATTTAGCAAATATTTGTCTTTATACAGGAAAAAGAACGCCTTTGACCATAGTGGTGATGGGTATCGTATGGTCGGGTTTGACCGACTATAGCGCTTTCTTACTTGTTTTTTTTTGTTTCTGTTTTTAACAAAAAGAAAAACGTAATATGATTGAATGTACATATTTGAGTAATACTCTTGAATGTAAATGGGTGTTGTGGCAACACTGATGCGGTTTACGGCGGTCATTTTGTGAAGTGCCCTGGCGGCAAACGGCGTATATTATTATTAATATAACTTTGAGTTACGGATTTTGAATTGAATTGTCTCCGTGAATTAATAATATTTTAATTTGTTAAATAAACAATAAATTTGAAATATTATAGTTTATTGGAGTATTACATTGGCGACGAGTGTAAAAACGTAAAAGTGTGAAATAGAAAACGTTTAATTTCCAAATTGAGTTAAAAAGTTTGGCGGTGTGACCATCGAGCTAAGTTTCGATATTGCTACTGAGTTATTGTGAAGCAACAAGGAAAACAGTAAATTGGACAAAGAACATTGACTTGGTCAAATGATTTCACATTAAATTGTGGAACAGGCAGCACATTAAATTGTGTAATTGACGTCACATTCATGCTTGGGTATGTGAATTGAGCACATTAAATTGTGCAGCTTAAAAAAAAAAAAAAAAAGTTGTAAAATTAAGTAAAACAAATTCTGTTTCTTAGGTAAGTGGCTGCATATTCGACAGAACAACAATGTCCGATATAAAACCATTTCTCTGTGATGTTATTGAAAAGTCGCTGCTCCGTGTGGAATGGGAAAAATGGTTCCGGTCATTTAAACTGTATTTAGCATCAGAAGAAATTGTTGACTCTGTTAAAAAGAAGAACAAACTACTTCATTTGGGAGGACCACAGCTCCAAGAAGTTATCTATAATATTCCTGGGGCGTTGATTGAATTCGATGCAGAAAATAACGTTGATGTATATGACACTCTGGTGGCCAAGTTAGACGAATACTTTTCGCCTAAAAGAAATTCAAAGTTTGAAAGACATTTGTATAGAAATTTGACGCCGTCTGATGGGGAAACGTTTAACAAATTTTTATTGCGCTTAAGACAGCAGGTTGCGAAATGTTCGTTTGGATCAACAAAAGCGGAGATAGAAGAAATTTGTATCAAAGATAAGATAATTGACTCATGGGCTCCTATGGAACTAAAAAAAGGTTGTTAGAGAAAGAACAAAGCCTAAGTGATGTTATTGAAGCTTGTCAAATCTATGAACAAGTTAATAAAAACTCGCAAAGTATGCTGTCTGGATCAAATGAGGAACATGTGAACAAAATTTCTGCCTTAAAACGCTTTTCTCATAATTCTGATACAGAATGTTACAGATGCGGCCGTAGTGGTCACATTGGTAATTCCCCGAACTGTCCGGCGCGGAAAGCCAAATGCAACAAATGCTCTCTCATTGGGCACTTTGCAATTAAATGCAAAACCAAAAATATAAAAAGAAGACTGATCGACATTGAGGAGAATGGTGGAAAACGTCGGAATATTAGACCATCAAAGATACGTTGTATACAAAATGATAATAGATCTGACGATGATGACGCATTACGCGAATTTGACTGTTTCAAAATTGACGATAATTGCGATAATGAAGAAATAATAAAAGTCTGCATTGGGGGACGAACGATTTTGATGGTGATTGATTCCGGTTCACGTTTCAATTTGCTGAGCGAAAAAGATTGGGTGGCATTGAAAAGTCGGAATGCTGTCATGTGGAATATACGATCGAATTCATCAAATCAATTCAAAGCATATGCGTCAGATCAGACTCTCAATGTAATTTGTGTATTTGATGCCCCAATTGTAATAGGCAAAGATCCGGAAACGGTTGCTACATTTTTTGTAATTGAAAATGGAAATCAATCACTACTGGGTCGTGAAACATCAACGAAACTTAAGGTGTTAAGCCTTGGTCAGAATGTTAATAGAATTGAAGATATAAAACCGTTCCCCAAAATGAAAAACATACAAGTTAAATTAACTGTAGATATAAAAAGAAGACTGATCGACATTGAGGAGAATGGTGGAAAACGTCGGAATATTAGACCATCAAAGATACGTTGTATACAAAATGATAATAGATCTGACGATGATGACGCATTACGCGAATTTGACTGTTTCAAAATTGACGATAATTGCGATAATGAAGAAATAATAAAAGTCTGCATTGGGGGACGAACGATTTTGATGGTGATTGATTCCGGTTCACGTTTCAATTTGCTGAGCGAAAAAGATTGGGTGGCATTGAAAAGTCGGAATGCTGTCATGTGGAATATACGATCGAATTCATCAAATCAATTCAAAGCATATGCGTCAGATCAGACTCTCAATGTAATTTGTGTATTTGATGCCCCAATTGTAATAGGCAAAGATCCGGAAACGGTTGCTACATTTTTTGTAATTGAAAATGGAAATCAATCACTACTGGGTCGTGAAACATCAACGAAACTTAAGGTGTTAAGCCTTGGTCAGAATGTTAATAGAATTGAAGATATAAAACCGTTCCCCAAAATGAAAAACATACAAGTTAAATTAACTGTAGATCCTTCAGAGAAACCCGTATAGCAACCACTTCGGCGTATACCGATCGCACTTGAAGACAAGGTGGCAGCTAAATTAGAGGAGGCGGTTCGGTTAGATATAATAGAACCTGTTCGTGGACCAAGCCCCTGGATATCGCCAGTTGTGATCGTGTTCAAGGGAAATGGAAAAATAAGATTATGTATTGACATGCGGCGCGCGAACGAGGCTATTTTGAGAAAAAACTACCCGTTACCTACTTTTGACTCTTTCATGACAAAGTTAAGAGGAGCAAAACATTTTTCTAGATTTGACCTTAAAAGCGCTTATCATCAGCTGGAACTCCATAAGAGCAGTCGGGAAATAACAACTTTCATTACTCACAAGGGGTTATTCAGGTTCAAGAGATTAATGTTTGGAGTAAATTCGGCTCCTGAAATATTTCAGCGCATACTTGAGAGCCTCTTATCAACTTGTAAAAACTGCCTAAACTATATAGATGATGTGATTGTGTTTGGTAGCACGGAAAAGGAACATGATGAGGCGGTCAAGGAAGTTATGAAAGTTTTTGAAGAGAATAACTTGGCACTTAATGAGAGTAAATGTATTTGGGGGACTAAAAAATTGAAATTTTTAGGTTATGTACTTTCGGAAAACGGTTTTACGGCAGATCCAGATAAAATTAAGGTGATCAAGGACTTCCGAGCTTCAAATTCTAAAGAGGAGGTCAGGAGTTTCCTAGGTTTAATCACATATGTGGGAAAATTTTTTCCTGATTTGGCAGATATTACAGAACCATTAAGAGGTCTATTAAAGTCAGACATGAAATTTGTATGGGGTTCCGATCAGGAGAATTCATTTCAACATCTTAAAACACAGTTGTCTAATATTCCAAATTTATCATATTTTGATCCAAAGAGGAGAACTCGAGTGGTAGCAGATGCTAGTCCTGTAGCTCTAGGAGCAGTTTTACTACAATTTGACGTAGAAGGCGATCCGAAAATAATATCTTTTGCTAGTAAGAGCTTGTCGGAAGTGGAAAAAAGATACTCGCAGACTGAAAAAGAGAGTTTGGCGTTGGTCTGGTCGGTGGAAAAGTTTTACTATTATTAAGCAGGATTAGAATTTGAGTTGGTGACAGACCACAAACCGCTCGAGGCAATTTTTAAACCAACTTCCAAGCCTCCGGCTCGAATTGAAAGGTGGTTATTGCGGTTACAATCATTTAAGTTTAAAATAATCTACCGCTCTGGAAAGGAAAATATAGCAGATTCGGTATCTAGGCTCTGCAAAATTTCAGATACAACGTGTTTCGATAGGAATTGTGAAGATAATATTTTCCACATAGTATCGAATTCAAACCACCGGCTATTGGCGTTACCGTTATAGCTCACAAGAGTTCACAGGATGAAGAAATCTCCAACGTCATAGCCCATATCAACAATGATTCATGGGAATCAGATAAATCCAATAAATATTATCCATTTCGTTTCGAGCTCTCGGCAATAGGAAATGTTCTCCTGCGAGGCACACGCATTGTAATACCTAAGTCGGCACGAGAACATATACTGCAACTTGCACATGAGGGTCATCCTGGTGAGTCAGCAATAAAACGCAGATTAAGAGCTAAAGTTTGGTGGCCGTTAATAGACAGAGATGTAGAACATTTTGTTAAGAGCTGCCGTGACTGTTTACTTGTTTCTCGAATATCGAATCCTGTTCCAATTCAAAGACATGCGTTTCCAAATGGCCCTTGGGAATTTGTAGCATCGGATTTATTGGGGCCGTTACCTAATAATGAATATGTCTTAGTTTTAATTGATTATTATTCACGCTATCAAGAAGTAGTTTTCCTGCGAAATATAACTTCTGAGAAAATTATCAAAGCTATGGATGAGATATTTTGTAGACTGGGATACCCAAAGTCGCTGAGAACAGATAACGGCCGACAATACGTAAGTAATGACTTTGAAACTTTTTGTAAAACGAACAACATCATACATGTAACCACACCACCTTATTGGCCGCAAGCGAATGGAGAAGTTGAGAATATGAATAAATCTCTGGTGAAACGGCTAAAAATTGCCAGTGCTAACAAAAGAAGTTATAAAGAAGAAATTAAAAAAATTATTTTAATGTACAACGTAACACCTCATGGTAGGACTGCATCGCCCCCGTCCGAGCTCATATTCAACCGCTTGATTCGAGACAAAATTCCTAGTATTCAAGATATAACCGAAGACATGATTGATTCGACAGCGAGAGATTTAGACTGTATAAATAAACAAAAAGGGAAAGAAGTATGCGACAGAAGACGCAAAGCAAAGGAATCAGATATAGCGGTTGGAGATAAAGTGCTGCTCAAAAATGTTATATTTCCACAAAAACTAACAACAAACTTTGATGTGACAGAGTATGAAGTAATAGACAGAAAAGGAAATGAAGTGGAAATAATGGCTAATGGAAAGACATTAAAAAGAAATGTTAGTCACGTTAAGAAGATACCAAATTTAGCGATCCAAGAAAATACAACAGAAGAAGATCATATTTCATTGCAGGAGCCACCACCAACATCAAGTAATAGGTCAACAATAGTTTCCTCTGAGGAGTCATCAACTGATCGTCCGGGGGACCCTATAATGAAATTGAAGTTGAAAAAAATAGGAGGGATGTGGCAACACTGATGCGGTTTGCGGCGGTCATTTTGTGAAGTGCCCTGGCGGCAAACGGCGTATATTATTATTAATATAACTTTGAGTTACGGATTTTGAATTGAATTGTCTCCGTGAATTAATAATATTTTAATTTGTTAAATAAACAATAAATTTGAAACATTATAGTTTATTGGAGTATTACAGGTGTTACAGAAAATGTTTTAATAAGTTATGTCTATAGAAAAAAATAGTTATATGCATTTGATTTATTCCTAATTAAAAGAATTTTTTTCATATAGAAATGTTTTGCGAGCATTTTATATCGGAAAACAACTATTAGAAATTTGTTTAAACTTTATATATATAATAGAAAATGTATTATGACATTTACGGTGAATAGGATTGAATTTGATAAGGAGAAATATATATATATATATATATATAATTTTCCAAAAACTTTACCGAAAATATTTTTAACAAATGTCTCATCTGAAAATGGCCTTTTTTTATTGACAATATCTAAACTTATTAAGCTAGACAAACCTATTTTTAAATTTTCCTTACTTCATGCTTATAATTTTCTTCAAATTTAAGTACTCATTCCTTCAACTTGTCAATAAACATTTTTTTTATAAATTTTAAATTTATTTTAATTTTCTTCATCCTGCAAAATATATATATCATTGTGAACATCTTCAAAATGTTTTTTTTTTAATTAAATTTCTTATTTTTTGTAAACGTCCTATTACAAATAAGGAGTTGTATGTCATTAAAAGCATTTCGTAGCATAAAATAATTTTCGGGTGACATCATTAATATTATCCAATAATTTCGCTATACTAATTTCGTGTTTACTAACTGCTGTCTTGATGACGATTAAATATATTTCCCTAAAATAGTTCGACCTCAACTTTGGGTCCAAATTTGAAAATTAAGCATAGCTCAGACATGGTTAAGCCGTTTAGGCGTTATGAACGCACAAATAAATAAACTTGCACATCATTTTTATAAAATATGTATGTAGGGATAATAAAATCTGTTATTTTTCTTAAATTTTACTAAATTTTATATCATGTTGCCGTCCATTGTTTGTTCCTTAAAAATTTTAGTAATACTTGTTTCCTCTTATCTTGAATCAATCCCAAATAAGACACACAATTTCTGCAAGTGTATTTAGTCTGTCCAGCTCAACATGCTGATTTTATATTGGTTGATTGACGATTAAATGAAAGAGTGTAAGTACACGTGTGAGTTCAATTTCCTGATTTCAGCAACTAGCTGGGCTACTTTGGTCATAACTTTTAAAAACTAGATTTGCACTGGATTCGATTAGGGTAGGGCGTAGTTGCAAAAAACTATCACAGAGAGAAATTTAGCCCTTACAGAGCCGTGAACGCCGATATATAAAGTGTTATGATCGGACTAAAGATGGCGACACAGTTAACAAAATACAAAAAAAAAACGGTATTTGTAGGCATGGTAAAAAATAAAAAAAAAAGTTTTTAGAATTATTTTTAATTTTAGGGGGTGACTGACTCAACTTTTTTTCGAACCACTCTACTGTGCATCATACATTATATACACTAAAGACATTAAAAACATTGAATTTACAGTGCCTCACAACCAAAGTGAGCCACCTCAATTTCAATTTTTTTTATTAAAATAATTACTAAAAGAATATTATTCTAGTATGCATCTATGCATAGATTTTACAACAGCAATTCATGTACAATATTGATGCAAAATTTTTTAATTCTTTGCTTCCAAAATAAAACAAAATATCAAAAAAGCAAAAAACATTGTAAATGCGCGTCACACTCAAAGTGAGCCACTTGATTTTGTTTTCATGTAAAATAACGGTAAATGTTTTTTTTTTCTTAAATATCTTTGCATCATTCTTATTGTTTATGCTTCAGTTGTGTATTAATGATCACACGGTGAAGATGGCATGTCAAACCAGTATTGAGATTAGAGAACTTGTGATTAAACTGTACAAAGAAGGCAAATCTCAAAGAGATATTGCAAAATTAATCAATAAGAGCCGCGGAACTATTCAGCATATCATTCATCGCTTTACAAGAGATGGTAGAATAGCAAATAAAGAGAAAAAGATTTCTAGAAAGGCATTTTCGGAAAGGGATGAGGCGTTCTTGGTAAGAGAAATTAAAAAAAATCCTCGACTTAGTGCACCAAAACTCACGGAAATGGTCAAATGTCAATTGGATATCCACGTGAGCCCTGAAACCGTTAGAAGAGTTCTTAGAAAACACGGTTATAATGGCAGAGTAGCTAGAAAGAAGCCCTTTATTAGCAAAGTAAACCGTCAAAAACGTCTTGAGTTTGCTCGTAAATACGTCCATAAAGATATGAGTTTCTGGCAAAAGGTATATAATTATAAAATGGAACAAAATAGCTTATAAATATGCTTGGTAAGGTTTTATTTACAGATGAGAGTAAATTTAACTTGTTTGGCTCCGACGGAAAGCAAATGGTATGGCGGCAAAAAAATTTCGAGCTTCAACCGAACAACCTCACATCAAGTATGAAGCATGGAGGTGGCTCCGTAATGGTTTGGGGTTGTATGGCAGGCAGTGGAACTGGAAATCTGCAGCATATTCCAGGAATAATGAATAAATTTATTTACATAGACGTTTTAAAGAATAATGTCAAGGCAAGTGTTGAGAAATTGGGGATCGAAGAAGACTTTTACTTTTACCAAGACAACGATCCTAAACATAAATCTTATGTTGCCCGAGAATGGTTATTATATAACTGCCCACATGTACTTGAAGTACCCCCACATCTCCAGACTTGAATATTATTGAAAATTTATGGGCCCGTCTTGACAAAAATATTCGAAAACATGTTATTACGTCCCAAAAGAGCCTTCTAGATGCCTTACAATCAGAGTGGAGTGCAATACCTTCAACATACACCTGCAATTTATTAGAATCGATGCCTAGACGTCTACAAGCTGTGATTTCGGCGAAAGGTGGCCCAACTAAGTATTAATATTTTATATAAATCACATTTAATTTAAGTGGCTCACTTTTACTGTGAGGTATATTTGAAGTCATTTTTGAGTTTTTATTTTTTTTTTATACTAAGCTTATAACAAAACTAAAAAGACTGACATGTACTTGAAGCTTTCTAATGAAGTAATAAAGAAATGTAATTTTTTTGTCAATGGAATTTTCTTTTTATCAATCATATTATTTGAAAATTGACCGTGGCTCACTTTGAATGTGAGCCACTGTACTTTTTGCACATATGCATATTTGCTTAAAAACAAGAACGAAGTTAGTACTTTATTAGATGACAGATTTCGTAAATTTTATTGTTTTCACCTATTACTAGTAAAATTTAGTTTTTTACATAAATATAAAAATTTTTTAAAAACTTAAGGAGATTTTACAATATGACTTTGATTTCCGATTTATGAATTCGACTTCCTAATGAAAGTAGTAATATGGCATCGTTCATTCATGTGCATATACACGACATGTTCACGAGTACAGTCATAGTTGTACACTAGGATTACAGATAATGTGAATATGTATATATGTATATAAAATTCTATGTATGTAATGTATGTAACGTATAGACTCAAAACGGCTACGCCGCTTCTGATGAAATTTTCAGAATATCCAAATTGCACCACCAATGCTTAGTAGAGTGCCAGTTATTTTTTAAAGTTGAAATTTGTATGCGGCCAACCCCAGAGTTCAAAATAATAAAAAAATTATCCCTTGGAAATTTTAGGTCAATCGGATGGGGGAAAGCGTGCCTATGGCCCGCCCAATATTGCAGAATACTTGAGTTTTTACTTTGATTGTAAATAGCTTAATTAATACTTTAGAATAACTAAAATCCAAAGTATGACCTGATTTACAATTCTATGGCCTGTAATTACTAAATACCTGAGTTTCGTTAAAATAATATTAAATTTATTTAGTTTATTCATATTAGAAAATTTTACTTTCTTCTCAGGTCGGCTTCAAAAATCATTTTTAATTTTTTTAAATTTTGTTCAACAAACATTAGAAATAATTAATTATCGTTTCAGGTTCATAAAAAACAAATAAGAAAATAAAACACAAAAAATGGTGGGGATGTCTTGAACCGTTTCGCCGTACCTGCTATTTGAAACCTTAGTATTTATAATGAATATTTCTCTCATATTTTCTCTCTCTCTCTCTCTATATATATATATATATATATATATATACAGTGTGCCGCAAAACTAAGGACACACTTGCTTCTTTTTTATATTTTACAAATTTTCTGTTGTAATAGCAATAATGTTATTACAATACTATTGTATACTATTGGCTTTAATGTTGCTCTTAATTTCAGCATAAGAAAAGATTTGGTCTTTTTAATACATTCCTAAAAAAATCTAGTTGTATTTGAAAAACCTATAATATGGTAACGCAAAACTAAGGGCACACTTGTTCTTTACTTGGAATAACGGTACAAGTCACACACAAAACGAATGAAAATATAGCTGAATTGTATAAAAAGCATTGTAATCACATAACGGTGAGAAAAGTTATCCAACGCAAAATAAAAGAAAATAGAATCGAAAATAAAACTGTAAGTGGCCGTCCATCCAAGTTAACAGAGAAAGATAAACGTCTCATTAAGCGTACAATTGAGAAAAATCCGTTCACCAGCGCCACCAAAATAGCAGCAGACCTCGAAAGATACCAAAATACAAAAGTTTCCCCTGATACCGTTCGAAGGTGATTAGCTGATCAGGGATTAAAGTCATGTGTTCCCAGAAAAAAGCCACATGTAAACAAGATTAATAGAGCCAAGCGTATAGATTTCGCAAAAACTTATTTAAATAAGTCTCAAGAGTTCTGGGACAAACTAATATTCACCGATGAATCTAAATATAACATATTTGGTTCCGATGGACTAAAAGTATGGCGCAGAGAAGGGGAAGCCTTAAATCCAAAAATTACGGTGAAGACTGTGAAACATGGAGGTGGAAGTGTCATGGTATGGGCTGTATGTCATCTTCTGGGGTTGGTAATATGGTTTTTGTTGAAAATACAATGGACCAATATGTCTATTTAGACATTTTAAAAAATAACCTAAAGAAAAGTGCTTCAAAATTGGGTTTAGCTAACGACTTCTACTTCCAGCAAGATAACGACCCGAAGCATACAGCCCATAAGGTGCAAATGTGGATTCTTTATAACACCCCACATACCCTCAAAACTCCTCCACAAAGTCCAGACCTCAATCCCATAGAACATTTATGGGAAATTTTGGAGAGAAATGTGCGAAAATCCGGAACAAAGTACAGCTAAAACAGGTTCTTTTGGAGGAATGGAACAAAATAAGTGCCGAAACAACAAAATCGTTAGTAGGTTCCATGAGCAATCGGTTGAAAGCTGTATTGTTTATGTAAATAAATTTTTTTTCAAAAAAACTTAAAAACATATTGAAGTTAATCAAGGACGTTTCCTTGATATAAAAAAAGTCGCTGTCAGGCCACATAGGTGGCCTGACAGCTTGTGTACCCACACAACCGTTTAATAAAACACAAGTTCAGTATTCGGAGTCAGAACTCTGATTGATTTTATTATTCTTAATTTGATTAATTATAACTTCTACAATAACTTAACTTATTGTGGGAAAATGCTTATTATGCTGTTTTACATACTTTAGTTTATCGAGCATTTTCAATACGGATCATATTGCAACACGCGCAGACATTTATTGCGTTGGTTGCATTATGATTTCACAATAAAGTTCAATATACTATTTCTATGTCATACTTAAGTTAGTTAGGGAATAATTGGGGTGTTAACTCCTTCCCGTTTAAATATCAGCGTCCCGCTGATTAAGCGATAGTTTCGGTGGATTGTATGGCTGGAATTTCAATTGTTGTAAAAATTCTTCTCCACAGAATAATAATAATGATTCCAATTATAACCAGTAAGAAATAGCCTGTTAACTGCGACCAGAATGAGAGATGCAAATGATACTTTAGGTAGCCAATATGTTCAATATTCTTTTCGTGGAGTTCGTGCAAGAATTTCACATCAAGCTTACGTTCCTTTTCGTACACATTGGCGAGTAAAGGAGGTAGAGCCTGTGTAGTGGTTATTTTTCGATTTTCGAATATTCTTTCTCCAATTCTAATTGTTTCATTAAAAAATTTTATTAGGTACGTTCCTTCTAGACTTCTTTCATTCTTTTGCGAGTAAATAATACATTTGAAATTGGTTAAATATATAAGATCGGCTTCTAATTGTTCAACTACAACCTCTTTGTTTGACAGAAAAGTACAATTTGCATTGATACCTCTCAATATTTTTGACAAGCAGTCATCACTATTAAGCTCCTTTAGCTGTTGTGTATTGCAAATTGTCGTATTACTGATCGTCATGCAGCTAGTTTTAATGCCATAAACGTTGTCGTGGTTCAACAGGACTGAATTATATTTTAAGTCAAGTTGCCTGTTTTGAATAATTGCTGCTTTTATCGTAATTCTCTCAAATTTGTTTGGGTTCACTTTCGGTATTGAAAGAACGTATAGTAGAGATGTTCCATTCGAAAAAATACTAGGCTTTCCGTATTCAATAGCCTCAACCTCATTGTTGTATGGCAATGAATCTACTTCAGACAATATTCGGTGGATTTCTTCCATATCTAGAAGATTGGTATTGATTATTCCACTTTTAGCTAGCTGACAAGCTCGCACAACTTCTTCGATATCCTCCTTTACAATAAGGAGCTGATTTAATGACTTCATTGTAAATTCTTCTGCTTCAGACTTTGATATTTTGTTATTAAAGCTTTTAATCAAATCATTCATTTTATTAATGGTTTTATCAGTCGCATCAAATAGCTTATTATTTATAGCATATTGGTGCTCATTATTGTCTATTAATCTTTCCTGGCTTTGTAATATTTGATTCCAGTCTGCTGCGTCTGGATTCCCAGCAATCCATTTCCATGCTGAACCAATCCAATCTATAGATCTCTTAGTTCTTTTTATACTTTTAATTGAATTTAATCGATCGTAGGACTTTTGAAGGTAGTATTTAAAAGCCTCTTTGTTAAGTTCATTGTCTTCTATAGATAAAAAGACCTCAGCAGTGGTATTAAGTATTCCTTCAATTTTTTCAAGATTTATAATATGAACCATATTAAAATAGCCATTTACTATCCACCCTTCTCCATGTTTGACTGTCACAATTGGTGACTGGTATTCAAATACCTGGTAGGCACCAACGATGGGGAGTAATAAGAGTATGCTTAAGTGATAAAAATTAAAATAAGACAAAATTTAACTAATTGTTTAAAGTTTAAAATTATATGATTAATATATAGATTTTCCCACTTTTATGTATAAATTAACATGATCATAATTTGGTAACAAAGACATTATTTTTTTTTAAGATTTTTTCCAATTTTTTATGTAATTTGTTAAGTTTTGGCTTATTGCCTTATTGGATTACAAAATAAAAGAAAACAAATTTATTAACTACAGATTTTCAACTTTACTTATTTAAAAAAATTTTTTTTTTTTTTTTTTAATAAATTTATTAACTATATATTTTTTACTTCTACTTTAATTATTTTTATTTTTCTCTTAATTAGGTGTCTCCAGTACAGGTTTCTTAAGCTGGGACTTATGGTATTTCCTTCCCTTGTTCGTGAAAAATGTTACCCGATTATCCTTGGAAACTTTATGTCGTTTATAAAGCGGCTTATGTTTAGGTTTAATTTGCTTGTCCCTTATAAGGACATTTTGATTCTCTTCTAAGCTTATTGGAACCGATCTATTCCTATTTAACCGTTCATTCGTGGCTTTTTGATTCTTTTCAATAAGTCCCCGAATGTCTTGGTTTACCTGATCACGGAAGTTAACCAATTCTTGATAATTAAACCTTTCAGATCTATTAAAAAATATGTCGGAAGGTTTCTTTTTAATAACCGAATGTATCGTGTTATTGTATCGATCTACAGCAAGGTAAATCTTGTCTTTTGGATTGAGGTTCTTTATTTCCATAGAAATGCAACGATAAATCTCTATTAGTGTTGAGTGAAATCTCTCCACCTGTCCATTAACCTCACTTTTCTGAGTAGGTGTTAGGTAAAACTCAATGTTAAGAGATCTAATAAAATTCAATATTGTAGGAGTTAGGAAGCCTCTTTCGTTATCCGACACTATTATACGTGGAACTGTAAAGTAATGAAGAACTTTAGCTAATTTACCTCTTAAGTGAATTGCAGAACGGTTCCTTATATGAAAAAGTTTTGCAAACTTTGAAAACTTATCAATGCAACTAATGAACTTAAAACCTTGAATTTCAAATATATCCACATGCAAAATTTCGCAAGGATACGTAGGGATAGGGGTTGGATGCAACTTTGGCTTAGTGGGTTGTCTCTCATACTTATTTAGCTTGCATATTTCGCAATTTTTGGTATAATTGTAAATAAGGCTCCTCATATGAGGAAAGTAATACTTTTCCAAAATTTGTAAACCGTTTTCTTTAGGATTGCGATGAGCCCTCTTATGCTCATTTTCTATTATTTCACAAACTTTTTCTGGATTAGTGATATCCTCTACGACTCGTTGGGTGATTCTCAGTTTATATGACATGAAATGATTTAGGTATACCCTATTTAATAATGGAATGAAACATTCAGGGATTTTTATGCCGTTCACGCATCTTGGATTTAAACACTTTTTAAGCGTTTCTATCAACGATTGGGAAGAGATTTGGTCTAAGTTAGCATGATGTCTAGTAACTCCTGGATGTGGCTTTATACTACTGTGTAACTCTTTGCCCTGTCGTATTATAATTTGGTTCTTAAAAACGTTTATAGGAGCTTCCACGTGAGCAATTAAATCAGTGGAATCTTGTTGGGCACTATGCGCAGTACCGTCATCCCCCTCATTGGCCGTTATAGTTTCGGAATCACCTTCCGAGGCAGTAATTGTATTATCGCTAAGCAAAAAAACTTGATTAAGATTTGATCCTAATCTAGATAAAGCGTCAGCCACGACATTCGATTTTCCGGGTTTGTATATTAGTTCGTAATTGTATTCCTCAATCCTAGCTTTCCATCTCTTCAACTTAGCGTTGTGATTTTGATTTCCTAAAGCATAGGTAAGCGGTTGATGGTCAGTGAAGATTTTTACTTTTTTTGCACCGTAAAGGTAAGACCGTAAATTATCTAGGGCCCAAACAATGGCCAACATTTCTTTCTCAATGGTCGCATAATTTTCTTCAGCCGTTTTTAGCGAACGAGAAATGAATGCTATAGGCTTATCTGCACCTGCAGTATCCTGGGATAAAACTGCTCCAATAGCATAGTTGGAAGCATCAGTAGTCAAATTAAAAGGACGATCAAAATCTGGGAATGCCAAAACTTCGGATGACACTAATAAGATTTTCAATTCGTTGAAAGCCTCGAGTGCCTCCTCCGTTAGTGTAACAGGTATTTTCTTAGACCTATTAGCCTTTACCTGGGCGTTTTCGCCACGTGTTAGATTAGTCAAAGGTTTGGCAACCTTTGCATAGTCTCTGATAAACTTTCTATAATAGGAAGTCATACCGAGAAAACTTTTTAAGTCCTTTAATGTGCTAGGCGGAGCTAGATTTTGTATAGCTTCAACTTTCTGAGGATCTGCTCGTATTCCGTCTTCTGAGACAATATATCCTAAAAAGGATACTTTTGTTTGGAGGAAGTGGGTTTTTTCTAGATTCACCTTAAGTTGAGATTCTAATAATTTTTCAAATATGGTTTCTATATTCTTCAAATGGTCATCAACATCACAACCATAGACAATGATATCGTCTATATACACATAGCATATCTTCCCGATGTGTTCTTTTAATACATCGTCAATCATCCTTTGGAAAATAGACGGTGCATTTTTCAATCCAAAAGGCAGACGCAAAAATTCAAATTTTCCATTTAGGGTGGAAAAGGCCGTTTTGTGGATATCAGATTCTTTCATCGGAATTTGATGAAAACCAGAGGTCAAATCCAAAGTTGTAAAATATTTGGCCTTGCCTAAGCTCGCTAAAGTCGAATTGATATCCGGTATTGGATAAGTGTCAGAAATGGTAACTGAATTTAACCTTTTGAAGTCAATAACCATTCTATATTGTTTTTCCCCATTCGGCTTTGGCTTTTTGGGTACAACCCATATTGGAGAATTATAAGGGCTGCTTGAGGGTCTTATTATATTTTGGGTTAACAATTCCGAAATTTGCTCTTCTACAATTGGGCGCATATTTGCAGGATAGGGATAGCTTTTGGTGTAGATAGCCTCATCGGTAGTAGTTTTAATTTCTGCTCTTATAGTGGTAGTGACCATTTTACCTGCTTCAAGTGGACCAAATAATTCGCTGTATTTATCAATTAATTTTTTTATTTTAGGAACCACCTCTTGTGGGAGATCTTGGGATATAAAATTAATCTCCTGAGAAAATTTCTCATTGAGGGGCAGAACTGTGCCTGAATTAAGAGTCAATGTATTATTTTCTCTGTTGATAATAGCTCCTAAAGCTTTAAGGGTGTCGTCGCCTATAATACCATCAAACGTTCCGAGACCAGGAAGTATATAAAATGTTATATTATCTTTAATACCTATTGATTCAAAAAATTTTCCCTGTACCTTCTTATCAATTTCTAATGTTCCTCCAGCTGTTTTTATGGAAACCGGTTCTTTTAGCTGAGTGCCCGTGTCACATAAATGAGAAGACACGAAATTTTTGTTAGCACCGGTGTCTATGAGGAATTTTAAGGGCACTCCAGTTTTAGTTACTATTTTTAAGTATGGAACACTGGAAGGGAGGCCTGTCTCTATAAAATCTGGTTCATTGGCTAAAAAATCAAAAGTATCTACGAATTCGGTTCGAGAAGCTGGTTGAGGGCAAGGTTGAACAAGGTTGAGCTTCATCTCCCTAATATTAGCTTCCAAGGCTTTCACCTGAGCCAGAGTCGCATTGAGAGCTCCAGTCATTTCGAGGACTTGTTTTTGTAAAGCTTCCATTATTAGATTTTTATATTCCTAACTTTTTGGACACTTCCGTAAAAAGTTTTTCAAAGGAAATATAAAATAGGAACAGATTAGTATCTAAACAAAATTTCGTAAAGTTTATAATAAAATAGAATTTAAATAATTAAGCTTTAATACGAGCACAAGGAACGAATAACACTTTTAAACAAAGAAAGGAATGGTTAAAGGTGTCTACCTGAACATCAGATATGGTGGAAAGTTTTGAAAAGAAATTGGTTTCTAAAATGAGATAAAAAATATTTTTTATAGTTTTAGTAATTATTTTTTTTTTTTTTTAACTAAACTTGGCTCGTGATAAAAGGTTGAGATTAACAAGAATATATTTTTTTACTCAGTTTTTATTTAGTGGGAAGGTTATATATGTTGCCGTTGCATAGAAGAATCCTTCCTGCTTTGTCGTTAAATAATTTCTTAAATCTAAATTTCATTGTTACTTTAATTAATATTTTTGCAATTTTTTAAATATTGTAAATTCGTATTTTCGTATCTTACGATTTTATTATATATTTTTGCGTTGTATTATTTTCGTTTCTTATATAATTTGAAATACTTTAGTATTTCAAGATATTTTCATATATTTCATATCCTGCAATAATTTATAATTTGCAGTATTTTTTACATTTTAAGATCTTCTTTCTTAGAGGTATTTTCATATTTTCATCTCTTTCGTATTTAAATTTTTTTGTATATTTCTGTATTTTCATATTTTTATATATTAAATCCCTTGAGTGGAAGATTTTCCTTCCATTCTCCAAGGGTTTATCTTATAAATTATACGGTGCTGTTCATTATATTACTTTATATTATTTTATTATTTTTTTTTATAATCCCTTGAGTGGAGGATCGCGTCATCCTTTTTCGAACGGCGTTCGCCGACGTACTAAGGCACGATTTGTCTCACCCTGTGAATTTACCAACTTTGATCCTTAATTACCGGGCAAAAGGCGAGGTCTAATTCCCATTTAGTAGTGCAGGTTCTTATGTTGACTACAACTTACAGGATGTCCAGACCTCAATCCCATAGAACATTTATGGGAAATTTTGGAGAGAAATGTGCGAAAATCCGGAACAAAGTACAGCTAAAACAGGTTCTTTTGGAGGAATGGAACAAAATAAGTGCCGAAACAACAATCGGTTGAAAGCTGTATTGTTTATGTAAATAAATTTTTTTTCAAAAAAACTTAAAAACATATTGATGTGTCCTTAGTTTTGCGGTTCACTGTATACATATATATACATATATATATCTTTAAGTAGAAAGAACGTAGAAGGTATATAAATCATCGAAGGTATATAAATTACTCGGCTCATTAATAGAGCCGACCCACATCTCTAACATCCACTCGCTGAGCATCTCACCTCGCATGCGGTTCCGATGTTCGGAAGTATTTCCGGACATCTTAGAGGACCACATAGGAGAAGATGCATTGGCTTCAAGACCTATTATAATCGGAATGCTACTCTCCTGGAGTAGCACTGTATCCATATACCTTAGATAAGGTTCTAAAGGAGCGCCAAACCTACTATAGATACTAGCCAACAGTATCCTCCCGAAACCCCCTTCTACAGAAATGCAGACCCCCATTGACTTGAACTAATAACCGTACTGTTAACGTCATAGTCATCAACAACAATTGCAGAGCCTCCCAAAAGGTCCGTAAACACTCGTATACCCCCCGGCAAACCTCTTACACCGCCATGTCTGAAACATGGCTCCTGCAGTAACGCAAAAGGAGCTAACTTAATCTTCACGTTCCGACATGAAGTCGTCAGGATATATCTCCTTGTGAACCCGCTGTTAAAGTCACTATCTTTCACAAAATTTACTGTCCCTGTAACACTCTTTATTGTTTTTAATGTCCAGCGGAGCACCAGTCCACAAGAGTCTCAAAAACAATAACAATTGCACAACACTTTAAATAACGCAACGATAATAATCTATATTTAAAATATTTTTTGCTCGACTTCCGCATACGTCTTATTACTTCAACTGTTAAACACCGGTAGATGGGGACAGCTTATACTTCAGATTAACGTGGGTAATTGATATGTTAGCCTTACTCCACGGTGGTCTAAGCACCGGGTGAATATTTAAGTGTTTACCAACACCCCCTTACTTAGAAAATTGTCATGCATGGCAAATATGACATGCATGACACTTTGACTTTCAAGAGTACCAATTCGAAATCATGTTATTTGGACATGATTTCCCCCTTGGTTAGGAGCGGAGACCATCTAAACTCCTGCCGGTTTATGGGTACGGCACCCGGCTGCAATGCAACTCCACTTTCGAATGAACGATACAGGCAATATATCGCACATTCTACCCGCTTTGGGGCCAACACTAACAGTCAGGCTGGAGATAGTATCCAGGGGCTTTCTGACTCCCGCGGTACCAGACAATCTCCGGTGATACTCGTAGCCCTAAAACGACTACTAACAGTTGAGCCCCAAACGGCCCAGGGACTTCTGCCCTAAACCCCCAAAATACCAAATGACACCCCTAAATGCCAACAAAACAAACATTAAACAAAAGAAAAAAACAAAAATAAAACAACAATTGACAAACACAACAGTAAACAGTCCTCACGGATGACTTAATGTCCGCACCAACGGCACCAGCATTAACATGAACGAACGAATGACAAGACATTAACAAGTCTTCCTCACGGAAGAGCAGTAGGCCACAAAAATGACACCAGCAAAACATAAATGTTCAACACAAACAGCAGAACAACATATCGTAAATACAACAAAAAATAGAAACCAGTTCAGCGAAAGGTGAGATAATTGAAAATGGAAGGGACGATGGCAGCAGCAACAGCAGCTGCCAGCAGCCATATCCATATCCGCTAGCCCGGATCAGCCAAATGTCAGCAGAAAGCACCATTACTAATGGATGCGTTTAAATTGCTTCTACTAGCGTCCTAACCTTCTCCTATTGAATACGCATCTAGCGTATTCACCCAGCCTAGCAAAGGTCCGACTGTCCTCTAAAGCCCTACTAAAGTCCCAGTCAGTCTCCCCAGTCCGATAAACACCCATCCTATCTAAATCCCTAATGTCATCGTAAAGTGGGCAATCAGTCAGTATATGCCGCACGTCCTCTAGTCCCCACCCGCACCCACAGTTCGAAGTGTCAGACAAACCTCTCTTATGCAGGAATGCATTAAGAGAGCCATGTCCCGTCAGTAAAAAGCCCAAACTCAAACCGAAGCTAAAGTCTGGGTGTTCCCGTACAAAAGTCACGTCCCGTATGAAATCATACGTTACCCTACCCTTGTCACTCTTAGTCCATCTTGTCCTCCACCTAGAAATATCAGACTCCCTGATGAGCTCGCAATTAACGACTCTATCACCAACCAAATCTCCAGCAGAAATCCAATCATGTTCAAGAAGTTTTAGCCCTTTCTTGACTTTGAAAGTGATAGCACGATGCATCACTTCTAAATCAAGAGGAACTACACCTAGCAGAACCTGAATTGCATCAGTCGAAACCGTTCGACACACAGGCATACAACCTAGCAACGCAATCCTTTGTATAGATAAGACCTTGTCTCTGCCATTAGCACGCAATACCACTTCGTACCACACAGAGGCACCAAATGCCGCACAAGCGACAAATAGCCCCTCATATATGATACGGGTGACACGTCTGCTAAGGCCCCAGTCACTTCTAAGGATTCGCCTAACACCAGCTACAACAACTGACAGCTTATCCCTCAAATAAGAGAGATGAACTAAAAAGTTCATCCTTACACCCATCATTATTCCCAAATATTTGACCTTGGACACATATCTGAGACTAACGCCGCCAGATCGAATGAGCGGGTGACGATTCCGCTATAAGCTACCCTTGAGCAGCATTATCACGGTCTTGTCCATCGCAACCTCCACACCAACACGATTGTCCCACTCACATACGTAGCGCATAACTTCCTCACCCTTAGCTTCAATGTCAGCACGAGACTGAGCTTCCACAAGGATAAGCAAATCATCCGCTCCTCCAAATAGCTAGTTCCCGAAACCCCACTGCATCTAACCTACACGGAACACTAGACCAGGATAAGTAATCAAAGGCACCCTTAAAGTTTACAAAAATGCCTAGCACATATTTGGCAGTTGACTCACCAACACGACATCTTCAACAGACTTGCCTTCCTAAAAGCCAAACTGAAACTCAACAGCCCCCTGACTGGTGCACTCCTTAAGCCGAAACACCATAATTCTCTCCAGTACTTTTCCAAGTACCGGAAGAAGGCTGATGCCCCTATAAGAGCGAGGATTACTCCTTACTTTATCATGAGACTTAAGGAGCATAACAACCCGAGCACACTTCCAAACCTCAGGAAAGTAGCCCTCACTAATGCACTTCCCAAAGATTGACTCCAGGTATTCCGGTACGGCCTTCCAGATGCTTTTACACATCTCTCCAGTCATACCATCAATACCAGGAGACTTTCTGCTTTTGACTCGATAAATGCAATCCATCACTTCGACTCTCTCCAAGGCTGGGGGCTCAACTGTATCCAAACCGTAACCCAAGGATCATCCCTATAGTCCTGTACAAAACTCCTCCACTGGTCCCCTTTAACCCGAACAAACCTGTCCTTGTATATCTTAAGGCCAATAAAATACTCAGCTTTGCGTGGGTTCAAATCATCTGAGGCAGATGTCCTAGCCCATTGTAAACGTTTCCTCAGGCGTCGAAACTCCTGCCTCATCTGATTCAACTCGTAAGTCCACCATTTAAGACGACGCAACTTCACACTACGACGAGTGCCAAGTAAATCGTCATTAATGGTGCACATCCACTGATCTATTTTACTGACCTGGTTATCTATCGTCAGTACCCTAAAGTCAGCTAATGGTACCTCTGAAGCCACCTCCCTAAACCTGTCTGTGTACAGGTCCCAGTTAATGTCACGATCCTTCCAAACCCTGTATCGTTTAATCTCCCCAGTACTCAGTCGTCCATTAGAAACCACAATCTCAATAAGATTGTGACCGCTTACCCCCCAGTCACTACACACCCTCCACCTGTATAATTCTCGTAAGAAGAAGCATTGCTGCCCATCTTAGAGAACCATACACGAAAGCATGCATTTGCGTCTAGGCCTAGGATTACTGGAATACTACTCGCTAGTAGTAGTACCGAATCCATGTAACTTAAGTACGGCTCAAGGTCCTGCCCATACCTACAATAGATGATAGCCAGAAAATCTTCCCAAACCGCCCTTCTGCAGATATGCAGACCCCCCACTGACTACTACTCACTCAAAGCATCTATAGCAGCTGGGAATAGCATCCTGGGCTCGTAAAGCAAAACTAAACCACTTAATGTAGCACCGGCCACTGTCCAGCAAATTCTGCATGACCTCGCTACTACCCTCCAGCACAATATTTACAGCAGTACCAGCCGGTTTCCATGGTCCAGTTACCAGACGCACCTTTTTACGGAAATCCTCAGGAGACATCGTACTCTTAAAGTTCCACGAGTACAGCTCCTCCATAAACTCGTCCGGAGTAATCTCCGGGTGCACTCTCTGCACCATTACTTTCGGCCCAAGCTTGTCAATAGCTGACACCTCAAGCTCTACCTCGCTAAACTTGGCATTCGTCGCCAGCTTCTCTCGTTCTGCCACTGATGCTGTTCTTATTACCGCTCCTCCGGACTTAATAGGCCGCATTTCATGTACCCGCACTTCTAGTGTCGGGTCAACCTCCGTCACAACCTTCTCCATCTCACAATCGACCAGGTCTCTACCGGCCTGGGAACAGCCAGCACCGGAAGAGCTGAAGGCGACGGCACCTTGACAGGTCTTTCAGCAGCTGGCATCATGCCGACGGTAGGCGGCATCATAGGCGGTGGCATGGACACCCCGTTTACTTCATTTCCTTCAACAGGAGGCAAGATCGGCGCCTTGGATGCCAATTTGCCCCTAACTTCTCATACACCTCCAGCTTTCCCTTCAATTTTTTGTTCTCCGCTACCAAGTTCATTATAATCTCCTCGTAACGGCTTGTAGTCTCCAAAACCGTCCGAGAAAAATGCGATGGTACCTCATCCACCATAACCACATCAAGCATTTTGGCAGCCATACTCTTCATGTAACCTAAGACCGTCTTAGGCTTATCGTCACTCAGCTTAAAATTAAAACCGAAACCAGCTGCAACTGCAGCTGAAACGCCAGAATTAGCAGCAACTTCGGCATCGTCTCCCTCAATAGAACTAATAATCGACTCACTAGAGGTTTCTTCCATCTCCTTCACCTTAGACTTCTTTTCTTCGGTTTCATCCTAATCCGTAGCTCTCGGATACCAAACAACTTCGTGTTTCCTCTCCATTTTCTCCTCAACTACGGTGTCGCAAGTCGTCGTCGCTTTACTTCTGTTGCTACTCATAGTAACAACAGCTAAACAGCGATTTTACTGTTGTCAACACTCAACAAAATAGGGTGTTTCAGCAAAACTCACCAAAAACAGGATAACTCGAATAAAATTAATGTAGCCGAGACATAAACCACTTAGCAATTACACAGGGTGACTCAAAATTATAAATATTTCTGGTATCCTTTCACCGATCTTAAAGATTTTTACATCCACGTGTAGATACCACTTTAACGCACAAAATGATATCTTATCACACTTTTCGCACTTTATTTACGCTTTTAAATCACGATTCATCCGCACTGATATTAAACACAACTATTCACTTACAATGTTGACAACTGAATGAGGTAGATGGGGACAGATTTGAATTTGATTAATGTAAGTACCTGCCATGACGGCTTTACCTTACAGTGAACAAATCACGAAGTGGATATTTTAAGTGTTTACCAACACCCCCTTACTTAAAAAATTGTCATGCATGTTATATGTGACATTTCAGAGTACCAATTCGGAAACATGTTGTTTGGACATGATTCCCCCCTTGGTTAGGAGCGGAGAACTATCTAAACTCCTGCCGGTCTATGGGTACGGCACCCGGCTGCAATGCAACTCCACATTCGAATGAACGATACAGGCAATGTATCGCCCACTCTACCCGCTTTGGGTAATAAACCACAGCCCCCGCGATGCTCCACAAAAGGGCCAACAACCACTAGTCAGGCTGGAGGTAATATCCAGAGGCTTCCTGACTCCCGCGGTACCAGACAATCTCCGGTGGGATTCGTAGTCCAAAAAATTGGAACTACTAACAGTTGAGCCCCAAACGGCCCAGGGACTGCTGCCCTAACCCCCAGTAAGCCCTACTAGGCACATACACAAACAAGACAACACAAAACAAGGCGGATAAACTGACTAGCTGGAGTCAGTCGCAACAGACACCGCTATGGCATCTCCCACCTAGTCCTTGAAAGCCCTCCCGCCGCTGAAGTAACTACTCCATAAATGAAGTTCGCGAAAGCCAACACTATGAAGCCTGTCGAGAACTCCATCCCACGAGAGATAATCAAACGCACCCTTAAAATCGACAAATAAGCCAAGGACATACTTGCCAGAAGAGTCACTAACACATCGCTTAACATGCATCCACGCATCTTCTACGGATCTCCCCTCCTTAAATCCAAACTGGAACTCAGAAGGTGTCTCATTGATGTCCTAATTTAGTCGCGTCACCATTATCCTCTAGAGTACTTTTCCAAGTACTGGGAGGAGACTGATGCCCCGATAAGAGCGAAGATTACTCCTAACTCTTTCGGGAGACTTCAGAAGAACAACAATTTTGGCACACTTCCAAGCATTAGGAAAATAGCCCTCACTCAGACACTTCCCAAAGACTGACTCCAAGTATTCAGGTATGACCTTAAAGATGCTTTTACACATCTCTCTAGTCATACCATCAATACCTGGCGATTTTCTACTTCTAACGCGATTAATACTGTCTGTAATTTCCGATCTTTCCAAGACCGGAGATTGAATCACCTCCCCAATTAGGGGTGAACGATCAACTGATTCCGCCCTAGGAAAGAAAACCCCCAGCAGTATGTCCATGCATTCCTTCCAAGTAGACAATGTCAAGACACATCAGTTCGGTTCTTCTTACCCCTGCGGATGCGGTAAACCTCACCCCAGGGGTCATCCCTATTGTCCCGTACTAAGCTCCTCCATTCGTCCTCTTTTACCTTACCTATTCTGTTCTTGTACGTTCTTAGGTTGGTCAAATATTGGTACGTCTGGCTCTCTGGAATTCCTTCCTGAGACGCCTGACGGACCTACGCATCGTATCCAGCTCGCTAGTCCACCATTTGACCCTACTTGGCCTTAGTCTTCGACTACGACCAAGTACAGCATCATTGACCGTGCAAAGCTACTGATCAATTTTGCTAACCTGGTCATTTATCGTCAGTTGCCTAAAGTCTTCTATTGGAAACATCCATGTTTCCGCCCTAAAACTTCCTGGTAATAGTCCCAGTTCGCATTATGTAAACGCCACCTCCTAGGAGATAGTACAGTCTGCCAAGTTCGTCTTTGATAAGAGAACACAATCTCAATGAGATTATGATCACTTATCCCCCAATCGTCACACACCCTCCACCTAAAGTCGAAAGCTGTCATTGCTACCCCATTTGCAGCCGTCACGTCAATGTCACTGACGCCCATAGGACCATCGAAGGTATATAAATCACTCGGCTCATTAATAGAGCCGACCCCCGTTCGGAAGTATTTCCGGACATCTTAGAGAACCACATAGGAGAAGATGCATTGGCGTCAAGACCCAGGATAATCGGAATGCTACTCTCCTGGAGTAGCACCGTATCCATATACCTTAGATAGAGTTCTAAAGGAGCGCCAAACCTTCAATAGATACTAGCCAACAGTATCCTCCCGAAACCCCCTTCTACAGAAATACAGACCCCCCATTGACTTGAACTAATAACCGTACTGTTAAAGTCATAGTCATCAACAACAATTTCAGAGCCTCCCAAAAGGTCCGTTAACACTCGCATACCCCCCGGCAAACCTCTAACACCACCATGCCTGAAACATGGCTCCTGCAGTAACGCAAAAGGAGCTCTTCGTCGACGCATCGCCTGCCAAAACTTACAAGTGGCCTCATACGACCTCTGGCAATTAAATTGATGAATTGTTATCTCCTCCATTCTAATGCCTAGCGTTCACCCTAGCAATCATCGCATCATATAAGGGACATGCTACAGACATCATCAAATGAACCGAGGGCAAGCCCTTGAAATGACAATTCCTACAACGTAGAGGATTCGGACACCTCGGGGCAAGATGCCCAGAGATACCGCATCTTCTACACGTGTCTTCACGCATCCTACAGTCACGAACTCGGTCAAATGAGAGACAGCGGTAGCAAGCTGGCACGGCCGAGAGCTCCCTTACAGCGAAGCGGAACCACTTAATGTAGGCCCCAGCACCAAACAACTGTTCCAACACTTGGTTGGTAACCTCCAAAATGACATTCACCTGGCCCTTATCAGCAGCATTCCAAGGTGGAGACACCAAGCGAACACTCCTGGTAAAAGCCTCAGGAGATGTCTTACCCTTCAAGTTCAAGTCGTAAAGTTCTGACATGAATTCGTCAGGTGATATCTCCTTGCGAACCCGCTATACCGTGACTTTAGGACCGAGCTTATCCACCAACGAAACTTCTAATCCTACCTCCTCAAACTTCTTGTTGTCAACAATTTTTCTTCGCTCTGCAAAGGAGGGCGTGCGAATCACAGCGCCTCCATCCCTGATTGGTCGCACCTCGTGCACCCTAACACCCAGAGAGGGTCCCACCTCACCAACCACTTTATCTACCACCTCCTTTGAGGTGGTCGGAACTCCCTTACCTTTCACTATCACGGACCACGTTTCCACCGGTTTTGGTATAACCTTCGGAGGTACTACTGGCACCTGAGTATTTTGCCTGGCAGGAGCAGCAGGCAAAGGCAAGCTCTGCTTAACTCCTCTAGCCTCCAGCCGCCCCCTCAACCTCTAGTTGTCACCAGCGATCCTCATTAGTAGCTCTTCGTACGGGGACGAGCAGAACATGACCTTCTTGGCCACCTCCGCACTCACCCCATCCGAAAAGACCACCTCGAGTAAATCGTTGGTGATCAACTTAATGTTACTCACCACATCATGCTCTTTACCACCTACAAACGTCGGTATGGCCGAAGTAGTCACGGCCCTCTTTTTTGCGCGTGATTTGCCCCTAACTGCCTGCCGATGCACTTTCCTCCATCATCTTTTCCACCTGCCCACGAGGAAGGGGGATGGATGGAACCGCGAACCCAACAGTTCCAGCAACAACATCACCATCTCTATCAGCTGCCTCCTTAGCAGCACGCCACGCCTGCGGGGTACCTGGCTTGTACCGCTTCCTGACACCCCCAAAGGCGGCACCTTTCTGACGTCATCAGGATAAAGAGGGCGCAAAATCCAAAACGTTAAACTGAGAAAACCAAAAAACTCGCCGAGTTGTCAACAATCACCAAAAATACTTTGAGGTTAAGTATTTGAACCTAAAAAATTTGCCCACTGGAGCACCCGCCAGCGGAGTCTCATATTTTTTTTTTTTTGTATTTTACTATTTTCTTTTTAAAGTCACTGTCTTTCAAGATTTCACAAAATTTCATGTCCCTTTTACTCTTACTATTGTTTATGTTGACCAGCGGAACACCCGTCCACAGGAGTCTCAAAACAATAACACTTGCACTTTTAACACTTTAAATAACGCAACGAGGCGTTTATATTTATATATTTAAAATATTTTTGCTCGACTTCCGCACACGTCTTATTACTTCAACTGTTAAACACCGAATGGTAGATGCGGACAGATCTGAATTTGGTTAATGCAAGTACCTGCCATTGTACCTTGCCACAATGTTTAATTGGGGCGTAAAAATGTGGAAATGTTTGAGGTGTTCCACTTGGATTTTATATTGAAAAATACAATTTTATTTTCAGTTTTAAAAGTTTATTTTATTCACGGTATATTAGAACTGTGTGCCTTGCTTCTTGCACTACGACTAAATTCTTATGATCTAATGTATATACATATACACACGCATATATATATATATATATATATATATATATATATATATATATATATATATATATATATATATATATATATATATATATATATATATATATATATATATACATATATATATATATATATATATATATACATATATATATATATATATATATATATATATATGAAAGGGACCTACGTTTGCCGACTCCGAACGGCAAATGCATTAGTTAGACAAGTTTTACATAGCCATATACTCAATAACCAGTGGCTATCTGGTGGTGAACCACCGCTTTTTTTACAATTATTTTTTTTTTCAAGTGGGTCTGGCCGGGGATAAAACTTGGGACCTCTGCTATGATAGGCGGATAACTAACCTGCTATACCACGGTGGCTCACAAGGCCCGAGGAGAAAATATCGATACAACAGTAAATGCCATGCCTTTTTAGGCCATACAACATATCTCTCTTCGAAAGACTTCCATGCTAGTACGACTATAAAACACAAAAGAAAACTTTTCCGATATCTTTCTTCAAGTGTTCAAATACTAATGTAAAATTTTATTTTTACGTTCTCCATCATAACTTGAAAATTTTCGGCTCTCACCTTAGACTTAGGACCGACTAACTCGCAATTACCCACTGTTCACACGAAATCATTCTCTACTTCAGTCATCCAAAGTCTCATTCTATTATTTGCTACTATCACCAAGATATGTGTCAATGGCAGCACCATGAGGCTTACGCCTAATACTTCTATGCTCACCATTGTACCCTCCAACTCACTAAAGTTTCAAAGTAATAATCCGACCGAAATTGGACATAAACCATCTACTTTAGCGGTTATGTATAGGTATACAACTTAAGGGCTGGTTGCTTCGGCAGGTGAGGTATTATACAGTCCTTCGCAGATTGACTTTCATGTCCACCATCCTGCTGTTTTAAGCAGTCTACCCTCTTTATGGAGTTTGTATGAGTTGTTAATTTGGGCAACGTAACATAACGTTTAGTTTGTTCAATGAAATTTAAGTTATAAGAAGTTAAGTCATAAAATAATATACAGTTTGTCAAGTAATTCTTTGCACTATACAGAAATATTGAAAATGTAATTTAAATTTCGAAAATTAAACATCAAATCATTTAAATACCGTTAATGTAACTGTTTACTGCAAAAAGTCGTAAAAAATTTAACATACTTTTCAAATAAAGTTGAAGTAATTATTGATATGTTTTTCTAAATGAAAATTTGCTTACCGATATTTTAACTAAATTTTAACACCTGCAAAAATTTCGAGGAAGACACATTTCTTTTGTGCGGTTACCGCGTAAAAAAATCTATTTAAAAATATTTTTATTTTGATTTCATAAGGGATTACCTTTAGGCTTGTATGGTCAGTTATTTTATTTTTAGTGTAAATAAAACTTCAAAATTTTTTCATTTACATTCTCCCAACGTTTCGTTTCTTTGTTGGAAACTTCTTCAGGGGACTTTGAGTCTGCTTTATTTTATCTTAATTGCATTTTTTTGTGTTGTTTATTTTTTCTTTAACTATTTAATTAAAACTAAAAAACTGGACATCAACGAACAAATTTTTGTATAAATAAATAAATAATTAAAATAAATACTGACAACACTAAAAAAAACAAAAACCGAAGTCAAGTTATCCTTAACTCTAATATCACAAAAAAAAATATTTTTTTTGCGCGATTTTTTTTATGGTCCCGAGTAACCGCACAAAAAAAGAGGTTCCAGTGTACTGTGTATAGAGCGGTTCGCCTTCCATAAAACAAAAGTTGGGTCAAACACCCCCTAGGATTAAAGATAATGTAAAAATAATTCAAAAATTTAATTTTATTTGTTTACCACGCCTACAAATACCGCCCTTTTTGTATTTTGTTAACTGTGTCGCCATCTTTAGTCCGATCATAACATTGTATGTATCGGTTTTCGCGGCTCTGCAAGAGCTACATTTCTCTCTTTGATTTTTTTTTACTACCACGTCAACTTATAGTCATAACCATAGATGCCCAATGTTATAGTATTAGTGAGAATGACAAAATAACACATGAAGAAAACAATTTCCTATCCATTTTATTTAGTCGTCAGCGAGATTGCGACGAATGCACATGTTTGGCTGGTGTTGTCATTTTTTTCTGTTTCTGTTTTTAACAAAAGGAAAAAAGTACTCTTGAATGTAAAAGGGTGTTACAGAAAATGTTTTAATAAGTTATGTCTATAGAAAAAATAGTTATATGCATTTGATTTATTCCTAATTAAAAGAATTTTTTATACCCTTCACTATTAGGTGAAAGGGTATTATAATTTTTTAATCCCTTTTGTAATTTTTATTAGTGATCGTAGACCCCATAAAAATTATACCGATCGACTCAAAATCGGGAGGAGAATCGATTAGGCGATGTCCGTCTGTCTGTCTGTCTGTTGAAATGAAGTTTCTGAAGTCCCTGGAGGATGGACCTACATAAATTATATACCAGATTTTAGGAAATTCTCCCGCAATGAACGCTATTCAATTTCATTAAAATCGGTTTATAAACACCGAAAATATCGAAAAAATACCAAAAATTAGGCGAAAATTTTAAAATTTTTGATTGAAACACACTTTTAAATAATAAGAGAAACAAGATACTCCTGGTGTACATGTGATAATATATTATATATCAGATTGTAGGAAATGGTTCCCCAAAGCACTCTGTTTAGCAAAATCGGTCTATAAACAACTGATATACAGCCAAAACACTAAATTTGATGTATCGCAAATTGCCCAAAGTACGCGTTAGAGAATGTTTGTTGAAAAACTGAAATGCAGAAACCATCCTCCTGGAGCACGGACATACATAAATTTTGTTTTAGATTTTAGGAAATCACCCCGCCAAGCACATTATAAAATTTTATCAAAACCGGTCCATAAACAACTGAGATATCGCCAAAACACTACTTGTGATGTACAGCAAATTGCCCAAAGTACGTGTCTAAGAAATTTTGTTGACATTTTGTAAGTATTGTTTCAGCGATATCTCTGGTGTTTATGGACCGATTGTGATGAAATTTGACAGCGTTCTTTGTGGGAGGATTTCCTAAAATCTATATATATAAAAATGAATGTGTGTTTGTTTGTGGGTTTGTTTGAAGTCTATAGACGGCTAAACGGCCGGACCGATTTTCATGAAATTTTAAGAGCACTTTTCTGTATATCTGGAAGGAACTATAGGCTACTTTTTATTTTGAAATTTTAAGTAGGGGAGGTGCCACGCCAACATACCCAATAAGTATTTAATGCCTCATATCTCATAAACTACAACAGCTAGAGTACTCAAATTTTGTATGGACGACTTTGACGTATATATGAACAAAATGGGCGGGTTGGTTATAGTTGGCGTGTCACCTCCAATATAAAAAATATTAATTCTGTATATCTAAGAATATATAACTTTTACTTCTAAAATTTTGTCGAAGCAATTTCAGTATCAATAGCAATAGGGGGCGTGACACCTCCCATATGTATATATTTAAAAACGGCGGTACCGATTTTTTTGAAATTTTAACAGTACCTTCCTGTATGTCTGGAAGGAACTGCAGGCTACTTTTTATTTTAAAATTTCAAGTAGGCGGTTAAACATTTATTTTGTGGGTGATCATATTGTGATAAATTAAAAACAAACAAAAAATGCCACCTAAAAAATCTTCGCTTTCTAAACGCACCAAAAATGCAGTTTATTTACAATCACAAAGGGCTAACGAAACTCCTGAAGAACGTGATCTCGTCTGAGTGTTGAAAGGTCTAGAGCCTCTACATCTAGAGCTGCGGAGACACCAGATCAACGTGATGCACGTGTAGAAGGAGAGAGGATACGAGCATCAACATATAGAGCTGCTGAAACACCTGAGCAACGTGATGCACGTCTTAGAAGAAAACGATCCCAAACATCAAGATCAAGAACTGATGAGACGTCGGTTCAACACGATGTACGCCTAGAAGAAGAAAGGATTCGAGCATCAACATCTAGAGCTGCTGAGACACCTGATGAACGTGATGCACGCCTTCATAATCAAAGAATACGACAATCTGCTTTAAGAGCTGTTGAGATATCTGAGGAGCAAGATGAACGTCGTCAAGAAAACCGCAATAGAATGGCAACTAATCGTCGAAATGTTTTTCACCAATACGAATGCATAGCATTTCATTATAGCCCGGAAATGAGTTATAGTGAAGATATATTAGTCGCAATTGGTCCCATGGATAAAATTTGTCTATTTTGCAATGCTTATAGATACAAGAATGAAGCTCCAGGAATGTGTTGTGCAAACGGGAAAATTGTTTTACCATCGCTACTTCCACCACCAGAACCATTGCAATCACTTATGCCAGGTAGGTAAAAGAAAATTACACGACTATACTACAAATATTTATTTAAAATTATCTTTTTCTATCCAGGAACGAATGCAAATTCACAGCATTTCTTAACTAAAATAAGAAAATATAACTCATGTTTTCAGATGACGTCTTTTGGAGCTACTAAAGTTGTACGAGATAATTTTATGCCAACATTCCGTGTTCAAGGGCAAATCTATCATCGAATGGGATCGATTTTACCAGTTCTAAATGAAGAACCGAAGTTTCTACAAATTTATTTTATAGGCCAATCAGATGACAACGATCAGGTGCACCAACGACAGCGTTACAACCATGGAACTAAACAACAAATTGTTGCCGATTTACAAGTAATGCTTCACGAAAATAATGAATTGGTAAGAATCTTTAAGCAAGCTAAAGATGACCCACGCTTATGTGCAGATGATCACTTCATTACTATTCATGCTGATAAAACACCAGTTGGACAGCACCGAGGACGTTACAATGCACCTACAATGGACGATGTGGCAATTTTGATGGTTGGTGATCCAGTGGCGCCACGTGATATTATTGTTCGTCGCCGTGACGATAGAACAAACAGGATAGCTGAAACTCATCGCTCATATGATGCGCTTCAGTATCCAATTATTTTCCCATTTGGGGAAGATGGATATAATTTTGAATTACGGCAAATTAATCCAGTATCAAGTAAGTTAAAATTCTTTAAAATCTTATCTTATTATATACCAAATCTTATCATAATTTAATAAATTTTTTACTTTTTAATTACAGATCAACCAACGATGAAAAAAGTGAGTGCAATGGATTTCTATGCATATCGCATTATGATACGCCAGAATTCCAATAACCATATTCTAAACTGCCGGGAATTATTTCACCAGTATATTGTTGACATGTATGCCAAGATTGAAACGGAGCGACTACAATATATACGCCATAATCAGGTCAAACTACGTGCCGACAATTATATTCACCTTCGAGATGCGTTGAATAATCAAAATGACTTCAACCCGAATGAACTGGGACAAGCCATTATACTGTCAGCAACGTTTACAGGCAGCCCACGACACATGCAGGAATATTCACAGGATGCAATGACGTATGTGCATTCATATGGACGCCCGGATTTATTTATTACATTTACCTGTAATCCTAAGTGGAATGAAATAACATCAGAGTTATCTTCCGGCCAAACTACAGTACATCGTCATGACATAACTGCACGTGTATTTAAACAAAAATTAAAATCTCTTATGGATTTTATTGTTAAAATGCGTGTTTTTGGTGAAACAAGGTGTTGGATGTATTCGGTCGAGTGGCAAAAGCGGGGATTACAGCATGCACATATCCTTATTTGGTTGGTTCAAAAAATTACGCCTGATCAAATTGATTGTGTAATTTCTGCGGAAATACCGGATTCCTCTACTGATCCCGATCTACATTAAATTGTCATCAAAAATATGATTCATGGTCCGTGTGGAATTACAAAT
The DNA here is from genome assembly GCA_933228675.1 of Stomorhina lunata. Taxonomy (NCBI): domain Eukaryota; kingdom Metazoa; phylum Arthropoda; class Insecta; order Diptera; family Rhiniidae; genus Stomorhina; species Stomorhina lunata. The sequence goes on from OW121745.1 coordinate 2,958,678, forward strand.
CAAAATTCGGTATGTATGGCAGACGGAAAATACACAAAAAAATATCCTCGACAATTACTTAAAGACACAATTTCTGGTATTGATGGATATCCACTTTATCGTCGTCGTTCTGTGGAAGATGATGGACAATCTGTATTGTTAAAGGTACGTGAAAATGAAATTGAAGTTGATAATCGCTGGATAGTACCGTACTGCCCACTGCTTTCGAAAACTTGCAAAGCACATATAAATGTGGAGTACTGTAGTTCTGTCAAATCAATAAAGTACATCTGCAAATATGTTACTAAAGGATCAGATATGGCTGTATTTTCGTTACAAAATCGAAATGACGAAATTTCACAGTACCAGATGGCCCGATACATTAGTAGCAATGAAGCAGTTTGGCGAATATTAGGATTTCTTATACACGAACATCATCCTACAGTTGTCCATTTATCTGTGCATCTTGAAAATGGACAACGAGTTTATTTTACGGAAGGAAACGCACGGGAAAGGGCTTCAGCACCGCCGGCTACAACATTGACATCATATTTCGAATTATGCAGAAATGATTTATTTGCAAAAACATTGCTATATTCTGATATTCCAAAGTATTATACGTGGAATGCATCAACAAAAAAGTTCCAACGTCGAAAGCAAGGGAAACCTGTTGAAGGCTGTCCAAATTTATATTCCACTGATGCATTAGGTAGATTGTATACTGTTCATCCCCAGAATGCAGAATGCTTTTATCTCCGAATGCTTCTTAAAAATGTTCGTGGGCCAACTTCATTTCAGGACTTACGTACAGTCGATGACCAAATTTGTGAAACGTATAGAGAAGCATGCCAAAAAATGCAGTTGTTGGAAAGCGATTCACATTGGGAAACAACACTTGAAGATGCGTCTACTACCAAAAATCCTGGGCAGATCAGAACATTATTTGCAATTATATTGCTATCCTGCTCACCATCCAACCCGAAAGAACTTTGGAACAAATTTAAATCTTTTATGGCTGAAGATATTTTGCATCAAATGAGAATTGTCAACAATAACGAAACACTCGATTTCTGTGACGCAATTTATAATGACGCTTTGGTTTTGTTGGAGGACAAATGTTTACAGATTAAAAACATGACGTTATCTGAAGTTGGAATGTTTGCACCTATTCGAAGAGTAGAGAATTTACCGCAACTACAACTGGAGCAGATGATGGCTTTTGATACGATAATGTCGGCAATTATAAATCAACAAGGAGGATTTTGTTTCATTGATGCACCAGGAGGCACCGGGAAAACTTTTCTCATCTCATTGATTTTAGCTAAAGTTCGTTCACAAAAGAATATTGCTTTAGCAATTGCATCATCAGGTATTGCAGCAACCCTTTTGGATGGAGGCAGAATTGCGCATTCCGCACTCAAATTACCTTTTAAAACACAATTTAATGAAGACTACTCATGTAATGTTAAGAAAAATTCTTCAATGGGTAAAATTCTACAAACATGTAAGATCATTGTGTGGGATGAATGCACCATGGCGCATAAAAAATCATTAGAAGCTCTTGATCGCTGTTTGCAGGATATGAGAGGCAATTCTAATTTTTTTGGAGGTGCGTTGATTATTTTAGCGGGTGATTTTCGACAGACACTTCCTGTGATACCTGGTTCAACACCTGCTGATGAACTCAATGCTTGCCTTAAATCATCATATCTCTGGCAGCATGTTCACAAATTAAAATTGACAACAAACATGCGTATACAATTGCAACTTGATGATTCAACCTCAATTTTTGCAAAACAATTGCTGGATATAGGAAATGGAGAAATTCCAATTGACCAAAACACAAATTGTGTAACGTTTCCTTCTAACTTTTGCACGATCACACAATCAAAGGAAGAGTTAATAGATTGCGTTTTCCCAAATCTTCAACGAAATTTCAAAAATAGACAGTGGTTATGTGAGCGTGCTTTATTGGCACCCAAAAACATTGACATTAATTGCATCAATAACATAATATTGAATAGAATCGATGGCAATTTTAAAACATATAAATCCATCGATACTGTAACAAATAATGATGATATCGTCAATTATCCTGTCGAATTTTTGAATTCGCTTGATTTACCTGGATTTCCACCCCACGAATTGAAGTTAAAAATTGGCGTTCCAATTATTTTACTGCGAAATATTGATCCGCCACGGCTTTGTAATGGTATTTGATTAACAGTTAAGAAATTAATGAACAACTTAATCGAAGCAACTATTATAACTGGCAAATATAAAGAAACGGATGTTTTACTACCTCGGATTCCAATGATAACATCGGAAATGCCATTTGAGTTTAAGCGGTTGCAGTTTCCTATACGCTTGGCCTTTGCAATGACAATAAATAAAACTCAAGGCCAATCCCTACAAGTTTGTGGCATAAATCTCGAAAATCCATGTTTCTCTCATGGTCAGCTTTTTGTTGCATGCTCGCGGGTGGGAAACCCGTCAGATTTGTATATCTATGCGCCTGAGGGAAAAACGAAAAATATTGTATATCCTAAGGCTTTACAATAAAAATTAATTACTAAGAAATTTTGTAATTGAAAATATAAGAAAAAATATATTAGTAACTCTTAAATATTGTACACATATCCTAAGAAAATAGAATAAGAAATAATTATTCATACATTCTAAATATCAGTACCAAAGTACATATTTTAAAATCCATACTTTTTATACCCTTCACCAATAGGTGAAAGGGTATTATAAGTTTGTGATTCCGTTTGTAATTTATTAGTGATCGTAGACCCCATAAAAATTATACCGATCGACTCAGAATCGGGAGGAGAATCGATTAAGCGATGTCCGTCTGTCTGTCTGTCCGTCTGTCTGTCTGTTGAAATCAAGTTTCTGAAGCCCCTGGAGGATGGACTTACATAAATTATATATCAGATTTTAGGAAATTCTCCCGCAATGAACGCTATTTTAATTTCATTAAAATCGGTTTGTAAACACCGAAAATATCGAAAAAATACCAAAAATTAGACGAATATTTTAAAATTTTTGATTGAAACACACTTTTAAATAACAAGAGAAAAAAGATACTCCTGGTGTACATGTGATAATATGTTATATATCAGATTGTAGGAAATAGTTTCCCAAAACACTCTGTAAAATTTTATCAAAATCGGTCCATAAACAACTGAGATATCGCCAAAACACTGAATTTAATGTATCGCAAATTGCCCAAAGTTCGCATTAGAGAATGTTTGTTGAAAAAATGAAATGCAGAAATAGGAAAAACCATCCTCCTGGAGCACGGACCTACATAAATTTTATATCAGATTTTAGGAAATTCCCCCACCAAGCACGTTATTAAATTTTATCAAAAGCGGTCCATAAACAATTGAGATATCGCAATAACACTACATTTGATGTACAGCAAATTGCCCAAAGTATGTGTCTAAGAAATTTTGTTTACATTTTGTAAGTATTGTTTCAGGTGTTTATGGACCGAATGTGATGAAATTTGACATCGTTCTTTGTGTGAGGATTTTCTAAAATCTATACTCCACAAATCTGATTACGAATACCATTCAAATTGTACCGATCAACTCAGAATCGGCAGGAGAATCGATTTCGCGACCTCCGTTCGTCCGTCTGTTTGTCTGTCTGTCCGTCCGTCCGTCTGTTTTTTTGTCCGTCCGTCTACCTGTCTGTAATTTTTATACCCTTCACCAATAGGTGAAAGGGTATTATAAGTTTGTGATTCCGTTTGTAATTTTTTTATTAGTGATCGTAGACCCCATAAAAATTATACCGATCGACTCAGAATCGGGAGGAGAATCGATTAAGCGATGTCCGTCTGTCTGTCTGTCTGTCTGTCTGTCCGTCCGTCTGTCTGTCTGTCTGTTGAAATCAAGTTTCTGAAGCCCCTGGAGGATGGACTTACATAAATTATATATCAGATTTTAGGAAATTCTCCCGCAATGAACGCTATTAAATTTCATTAAAATCGGTTTATAAACACCGAAAATATCGAAAAAATACCAAAAATTAGACGAAAATTTTAAAATTTTTGATTGAAACACACTTTTAAATAACAAGAGAAAAAAGATACTCCTGGTGTACATGTGATAATATGTTATATATCAGATTGTAGGAAATATTTTCCCAAAGCACTCTGTAAAATTTTATCAAAATCGGTCCATAAACAACTGAGATATTGCCAAAACACTAAATTTTATGTATCGCAAATTGCCCAAAGTACGCATTAGGGAATGTTTGTTGAAAAAATGAAATGCAGAAATAGGAAAAAACCATCCTCCTTTAGCACGGACATACGTACATTTTATATCAGATTTTAGGAAATTCCCCCACCAAGCACGTTATTAAATTTTATCAAAAGCGGTCCATAAACAATTGAGATATCGCAATAACACTACATTTGATGTACAGCAAATTGCCCAAAGTACGTGTCTAAGAAATTTTGTTTACATTTTGTAAGTATTGTTTCAGCGATATCTCAGGTGTTTATGGACCGATTGTGATGAAATTTGACATCGTTCTTTATGGGAGGATTTTCTAAAATCTGATATATATACTCCACAAATCTGATTATGAATACCATTCAAATTGTACCGATCAACTCTGAATCGGCACAAGAATCGATTTCGCGACCTCCGTCCGTCTGTCCGTCCGTCTGTTTGTTTGCCCGTCCGTCCGTCTGTTTGTTTGTCCGTCCGTCTACATGTCCGTCCGTCTACCTGTCTGTCCTTTTTTCTGTTGTAGTCAAGTTTTTGGAGCTCCTGTTTTGTCGATATCTCAGATGTTTATTTTGATGAAGTTTAATAGTGTCCTTCGCAGGGGATTATCTAAATCCTGATGCATTCTGTAATTTGTGGTAGATATAATTTAGCGTTTAAGCGATGGTGTTTTGAACGACAATGAAATGAAATTCAGGGTGGGACAATTCAGGAGCTCCACAAATCTGGTTTTATTTAGCAGACAGGCACACTGCATTTATCTTAATTTTGTGTCTGACTTTTGAACATTATGATAACATTTGAGAATGTATTATATATCAAATTATAGGTAATCTTCCTAGGAAGTACAAAAATGCAGCTGATTACATGATATCCATTCAAAACCTACATATGTATGTAAGTATCTCACATATCAACAAAAATTTAAATTTTTTAATTGCAATTGGGAGAAATCCGTTCACGTTTGATAATTGATTCCGTATAACTTCGCCTAAGGCAATCTCTTAGTAGCTAATAAGTGACAAATTATAATAGATACGATGATGACATTTAGTATAAAGACGTTGTACAATATTGATATTCAGGACAATAGCGCCTAAAATAAACTTTCTAGAGGTACAACATTTGACAAAAGTATTTCTGATCTCTTGAAAAGTTCGATATTGAAAATGGGCGAGCTCTATTCACATTTAGTGAAATCTCCCACATAAACCAGACCGGGAATCGATTTAATGCTGATAAATTAAATCATAATAAAATTGCACAAAGAACTAGAGCAAAACTTTCCAAACATCCATCGGACAGATCGAAAGAACTAAACATCCCAAATATTATTGATGAAGTGTTCATTTTAATTAATTAACTAACTTCAAATTAATAAGTAAACTTTTCCGACAAAGCTGATAACCATCCATTCAAAAGCTATATATTTCACGTATGTATCTAAAACTAAGAGTGTATACCCTATAATTTGAAGGCTTGTATACATTGACAATCATTGTTAAAGCTTTGACCTAAATCAGTCCGCTAACTTCAGAGTTTTACATAACTAATCAAGAACTTTTACTAGTTGGATAATTCGTACGAATTAAAGTGCACAACCCTCACTGGGCACAGCGTTTTTGGGTTGCATGTCAGAATACTTAAACTTCATCAAATCGATGTGCTATTGCAAATGTAAGGGCATCTACATTTTGAAGCATCTTTTCTGCATGGTTTATCTGGTCTATCGAACTTTATTAAATGTTCGTAAAATATGTGTCTATTTTATTTCGAAGCTACTGGCTGGCTTAAATATGCATTCTCTACTTGTAGTCTAGTAATCATTATCTTTCACAAAGGGACCACTTTAGAACCCAAGTGAAGCTTCCCTAGACATCAGCCACCTGCCCAACCTAACCTTTGGGTGCATAACTATTCTAGATGAGGACGCCACCGAAAAGGTTTTCGTTTTCCGACTCTTAACTTTGAAGACTCTTTGCATATAATACTAGTATAACCAAATATTGCTACGAATTACATTAAGTACTTTTGGAACACCATTGGTGAAGGGTATCCAAGATTCGGCAAAGCCGAATATACCACTCTTACTTGTTTCTGTTGTAGTCAAGTTTTTGGAGCTCCTGTTTTGTCGATATCTCAGGTGTTTATTTTGATGAAATTTAATAGCGTCCTTCGCAGGGGATTACCTAAATCCTGATGCATTCGGTAATTTGTGGTAGATATAATTTAGCGTTTAAGCGATGGTGTTTTGATCGACAATGATGAAATTTAACATTTTGTGTAAAATCCAGGAGCTCCACAAATCTGACTTTAGCAGACAGACACTCTGCATTAATCTTAACTTTGTGTCTGACTTTTGAACATTATGATAACATTTGAGAATGTATTATATATCAAATTATAGGTGATCTTCCTAGGAAGTACAAAAATGCAGCTAACTACATGATATCCGTTCAAAACCTACATATGTATGTAAATATCTCACATATCAACGAAAATTAAAATTTTTTAATTGCAATTGGGAGAAATCCGTTCACGTTTGACAATTGATCCCGTATAACTTCGCCTAAGATACGATGATGACATTTAGTATAAAGACGTTGTACAATATTGATATTCAGGGCGATAGCGCCTAAAATAAACTTTCTAGAGGGACAACATTTGACAAAAGTATTTCTGATCTCTTGAAAAGTTCGATATTGAAAATGGGCGAGCTCTATTCACATTTAGTGAAATCTCCCATATAACCCCGACCGGGAATCGATTTAATGCTGATAAATTAAATCACATTAAAATTGCACAAGGAACTAGAGCAAAACTTTCCAAACATCCATCGGACAGATCGAAAAAACAATACATCCCAAATATTATTGATGAAGTGTTCATTTTAATTAATTAACTAACTTCAGATTAATAAGTAAATCTTTAATAACTTTTCCGACAAAGCTGATATCCATCCATTCAAAAGCTATATATTTCACGTATGTATCTCAAACTAAAAGTGTATACCCTATAATTTTAAAGCTTATCATTGTTAAAGCTTTAACCTAAATCAGTCCGCTAACTTCAGAGTTTTACATAACTAATCAAGAACTTTTAATAGTTGGATAATTCGTACGAATTAAAGTGCACAACCCTCACTGGGCATTGTGTTTTTGGATTGCATGACAGAATACTTAAACTTCATCAAATCGATGTGCTATTGCAAATGTAAGGGCATCTACATTTTGAAGCATCTTTTCTGCACGGTTTATCTGGTCTATCGAACTCTATTAAATGTTCGTAAAATATGTGTCTATTTTATTTCGAAGCTACTGGCTGGCTTAAATATACATTCTCTACTTGTAGTCTAGTAATCATTATCTTTCACAAAGGGACCACTTTAGAACCCAAGTGAAGCTTCCCTAGATATCAGCCTCCTGCCCAACCTAACCTTTGGGTGCATAACTATTCTAGATGATGACGCCACCGAAAAGCTTTTCTTTTTCCGACTCTTAATTTTAAAGACTCTTTGCATATAATACTAGTATAACCAAATTTTGCTAGGAATTACATTAAGTACTTTTGCAACACCATTGGTGAAGGGTATCCAAGATTCGGCAAAGCCGAATATACCACTCTTACTTTTTATTTTATTACGTTGAGATTATTAATTTATATCAATGTATTTTGAATATATATATTTCATATCGATAGGAGTAGCGAAGCACACCGGGTTTTAGCTAGTCTTATATAAACTCCACAAATCTGATTATGAGTACCATTCAAGTTGTACCGATCGACTCTGAATCGGCAGGAGAATCGATTTCGTGACGTCCGTCCGTCTGTTTGTCCGTCCGTCTACCTGTCTGTCCGTCCGTCTGTCCGTCCGTCTGCCTGTCTGTCCTTTTTATTGTTGTAGTCAAGTTTTTGGAGTTTTTGGAGCTCAGGGTGGGACGATATCCTAAAATTTTGTGTAAAATGCATATGGGTATACCTTCCAGGAGCTCCACAAATCTGATTTTAGCAGACATACACATTGCATTTATCTTAATTTTATGTCTGACTTTTGAACTTTATGATAACATGTGAGTATGTATTATATATCAAATTATAGGTAATCTTCCTAGGAAGTACAAAAATGCAGCTAAGTACATGATATCCGTTCAAAACCTACATATCAACGAAAATTTAAATTGTTTAATTGCAATTGGGAGAAATCCGTTCACGTTTGACTATTGCTCCCGTATAACTTCGCCTAAGGCAATCACTTAGTAGCTAATAAATGACAAATTATAATTATCTAATTAGCTAATTAATTATAATTATCTATCTATTATAATAGATACGATGATGACATTTAGTATAAAGACGTTGTACAATATCGTTATTCAGGGCGATAGCGCCTAAAATAAACATTCTAGAGGGACAACATTTGACAAAAGTATTTCTGATCTCCTGAAAAGTTGGCATTGAAAATGGGCGAGCTCGGTTCACATTTACTGTTATCTCCCATATAACCCCGACCGGGAATTACTTTAATGCTGATAAATTAAATCATATTATAGTTGCACAAAGAACTAGAGCAAAACTTTCCACACATCCATCGGACAGATCAAAAGAACAATAGATCCCAAATATTATTGTTGAAGTATTCATCTTAATAAGTTAACTAACTTCAGATTAATAAGTAAATCTTCAATAAATTTTCCACCAAAACTGATATCCATTCATTTAAAAGCTATATATTTCACGTATGTATCTAAAACTATGAGTGTATACCTTATAATTCTAAGGCTTGTATACATTGACAATCATTGTTAAAGCTTTGACCTAAATCAGTTCAGAGTTTTACATAACTTATCATGAACTTTTAATAGTTGGACAATTCGTATGAATTAAAGTACACACTGGGCACTGTGTTTTTGGGTTGCATGCCAGAATACTTAATCTTCATCAAAACGATGTGCTCTTGCAAATCTAAAGGCATCTACATTTTGAAGGATCCTTTCTGCATGGTTTATCTGGTCTATCGAACTTTATCATATGTTCGTAAAATAGACACATATCACTTTAGAATCGAAGTGACGCTGCCTTCGACATCAGCCACCTGCCCAACCTAACATTTGGGTCCATAACTATTTTAGATGATGACGCCACCAAAAAGTTTTTCGTTTTCCGACTCTTAATTTTAAAGATTTTTTGCATATAATACTAGTATAACCATATATTGCTAGGAATTACATTTAGTATGAACAAAAGAAAATTAATATACATATGAAGCATTTGTGTGGGGCTCAACTAAGTCAGTAATCAGAAACTATATAATTATCAATATATTCTTACAATTTTGTACTTTACTTTTGGAACACCATTGGTGAAGGGTATCCAAGATTCGGCAAAGCCGAATATACCACTCTTACTTGTTTCATATAGAAATGTTTTGCGAGTATTTTATATCGGAAAACAACTATTAGAAATTTATTTAAACTTTATAGATATTATAGAAAATATATTATGACATTTACGGTGAATAGGATTGAATTTGTTAAGGAGAAATATATATATAATTTTCCAAAAACTTTACCGAAAATATTTTTAACAAATGTCTCATCTGAAAATGGCCTTTCTTTTTTGACAATATCTAAACTTATTAACCCAGACAAACCTATTTTTAAATTTTCCTTACTTCATGTTTATCATTTTCTTCAGATTTAAGTACCCATTTCTTCAACTTGTCAATAAACATTTTTTTATAAATTTAAAATTTGTTTTAATTTTCTTCATCCTGCAAAATATATATATATATATATATATATATATATATATATATATATATATATATATTTGTGAACATCTTCAAAATGTTTTTTTTTTTAATTAAATTTCTTATTTTTTGTAAACGTCCTATTACAAATAAGGAGTTGCATGTCATTAAAAGCATTTCGTAGCATAAAATACTTTTCGGGTGACATCATTAATATTATCCAACAATTTCGCTATACTAATTTCATGTTTACTAACGATTACGATTAAATAACGATTACGATCAAATATATTTCCTTAAAATAGTTCGACCTCAACTTAAAATTAGAATGCGGCTCTAACTTTTGGTAAAAATTTGAAAATTAAGCATAGCTCTAGACATGGTTAAGCCGTTTAGGCGTTATGAACGCACAAATAAACAAACTTGCACATCATTTTTATAAAATATGTATGTAGGAATAATAAAATTTGTTTTTTTTTTCTTAAATTTTACTAAATTTTATATCATATTGCTTTCCATTGTTTGTTCCTAAAAAATTTTAGTAATATTCGTTTCCTCTTATCTTGAATCAATCCCAAATAAGACACACAATTTCTGCAAGTGTATTTAGTCTGTCCAGCTCAACATGCTGATTTTATATTGGTTGATTGACGATTAAATGAAAGAGTGTAAGTACACGTGTGAGTTCAATTTCCTGATTTCAGCAACTAGCTGGGCTACTTTGGTCATAACTTTTAAAAACTAGATTTGCACTGGATTCGATTAGGGTAGGGCGTAGTTGCAAAAAACTATCACAGAGAGAAATTTAGCCCTTACAGAGCCGTGAACGCCGATATATAAAGTGTTATGATCGGACTAAAGATGGCGACACAGTTAACAAAATACAAAAAAAACGGTATTTGTAGGCATGGTAAAAAATAAAAAAAAAGTTTTTAGGATTATTTTTAATTTTAGGGGGTGACTGACTCAACTTTTTTTCGAACCACTCTACTGTGCATCATACATTATATACACTAAAGACATTAAAAACATTGAATTTACAGTGCCTCACAACCAAAGTGAGCCACCTCAATTTCAATTTTTTTTATTAAAATAATGACTAAAAGAATATTATTCTAGTATGCATCTATGCATAGATTTTACAACAGCAATTCATGTACAATATTGATGCAAAATTTTTTAATTCTTTGCTTCCAAAATAAAACAAAATATCAAAAAAGCAAAAAACATTGTAAATGCGCGTCACACTCAAAGTGAGCCACTTAATTTTGTTTTCATGTAAAATAACGGTAAATGTTTTTTTTTTCTTAAATATCTTTGCATCATTCTTATTGTTTATGCTTCAGTTGTGTATTAATGATCACACGGTGAAGATGGCATGTCAAACCAGTATTGAGATTAGAGAACTTGTGATTAAACTGTACAAAGAAGGCAAATCTCAAAGAGATATTGCAAAATTAATCAATAAGAGCCGCGGAACTATTCAGCATATCATTCATCGCTTTACAAGAGATGGTAGAATAGCAAATAAAGAGAAAAAGATTTCTAGAAAGGCGTTTTCGGAAAGGGATGAGGCGTTCTTGGTAAGAGAAATTAAAAAAAATCCTCGACTTAGTGCACCAAAACTCACGGAAATGGTCAAATGTCAATTGGATATCCACGTGAGCCCTGAAACCGTTAGAAGAGTTCTTAGAAAACACGGTTATAATGGCAGAGTAGCTAGAAAGAAGCCCTTTATTAGCAAAGTAAACCGTCAAAAACGTCTTGAGTTTGCTCGTAAATACGTCCATAAAGATATGAGTTTCTGGCAAAAGGTATATAATTATAAAATGGAACAAAATAGCTTATAAATATGCTTGGTAAGGTTTTATTTACAGATGAGAGTAAATTTAACTTGTTTGGCTCCGACGGAAAGCAAATGGTATGGCGGCAAAAAAATTTCGAGCTTCAACCGAACAACCTCACATCAAGTATGAAGCATGGAGGTGGCTCCGTAATGGTTTGGGGTTGTATGGCAGGCAGTGGAACTGGAAATCTGCAGCATATTCCAGGAATAATGAATAAATTTATTTACATAGACGTTTTAAAGAATAATGTCAAGGCAAGTGTTGAGAAATTGGGGATCGAAGAAGACTTTTACTTTTACCAAGACAACGATCCTAAACATAAATCTTATGTTGCCCGAGAATGGTTATTATATAACTGCCCACATGTACTTGAAGTACCCCCACATCTCCAGACTTGAATATTATTGAAAATTTATGGGCCCGTCTTGACAAAAATATTCGAAAACATGTTATTACGTCCCAAAAGAGCCTTCTAGATGCCTTACAATCAGAGTGGAGTGCAATACCTTCAACATACACCTGCAATTTATTAGAATCGATGCCTAGACGTCTACAAGCTGTGATTTCGGCGAAAGGTGGCCCAACTAAGTATTAATATTTTATATAAATCACATTTAATTTAAGTGGCTCACTTTTACTGTGAGGTATATTTGAAGTCATTTTTGAGTTTTTATTTTTTTTTTATACTAAGCTTATAACAAAACTAAAAAGACTGACATGTACTTGAAGCTTTCTAATGAAGTAATAAAGAAATGTAATTTTTTTGTCAATGGAATTTTCTTTTTATTATATATTAATCATATTATTTGAAAATTGACCGTGGCTCACTTTGAATGTGAGCCACTGTACTTTTTGCACATATGCATATTTGCTTAAAAACAAGAACGAAGTTAGTACTTTATTAGATGACAGATTTCGTAAATTTTATTGTTTTCACCTATTACTAGTAAAATTTAGTTTTTTACATAAATATAAAAATTTTTTAAAAACTTAAGGAGATTTTACAATATGACTTTGATTTCCGATTTATGAATTCGACTTCCTAATGAAAGTAGTAATATGGCATCGTTCATTCATGTGCATATACACGACATGTTCACGAGTACAGTCATAGTTGTACACTAGGATTACAGATAATGTGAATATGTATATATGTATATAAAATTCTATGTATGTAATGTATGTAACGTATAGACTCAAAACGGCTACGCCGCTTCTGATGAAATTTTCAGAATATCCAAATTGCACCACCAATGCTTAGTAGAGTGCCAGTTATTTTTTAAAGTTGAAATTTGTATGCGGCCAACCCCAGAGTTCAAAATAATAAAAAAATTATCCCTTGGAAATTTTAGGTCAATCGGATGGGGGAAAGCGTGCCTATGGCCCGCCCAATATTGCAGAATACTTGAGTTTTTACTTTGATTGTAAATAGCTTAATTAATACTTTAGAATAACTAAAATCCAAAGTATGACCTGATTTACAATTCTATGGCCTGTAATTACTAAATACCTGAGTTTCGTTAAAATAATATTAAATTTATTTAGTTTATTCATATTAGAAAATTTTACTTTCTTCTCAGGTCGGCTTCAAAAATCATTTTTAATTTTTTTAAATTTTGTTCAACAAACATTAGAAATAATTAATTATCGTTTCAGGTTCATAAAAAACAAATAAGAAAATAAAACACAAAAAATGGTGGCGATGTCTTGAACCGTTTCGCCGTACCTGCTATTTGAAACCTTAGTATTTATAATGAATATTTCTCTCATATTTTCTCTCTCTCTCTCTCTATATATATATATATATATATATATATATATATATATACAGTGTGCCGCAAAACTAAGGACACACTTGCTTCTTTTTTATATTTTACAAATTTTCTGTTGTAATAGCAATAATGTTATTACAATACTATTGTATACTATTGGCTTTAATGTTGCTCTTAATTTCAGCATAAGAAAAGATTTGGTCTTTTTAATACATTCCTAAAAAAATCTAGTTGTATTTGAAAAACCTATAATATGGTAACGCAAAACTAAGGGCACACTTGTTCTTTACTTGGAATAACGGTACAAGTCACACACAAAACGAATGAAAATATAGCTGAATTGTATAAAAAGCATTGTAATCACATAACGGTGAGAAAAGTTATCCAACGCAAAATAAAAGAAAATAGAATCGAAAATAAAACTGTAAGTGGCCGTCCATCCAAGTTAACAGAGAAAGATAAACGTCTCATTAAGCGTACAATTGAGAAAAATCCGTTCACCAGCGCCACCAAAATAGCAGCAGACCTCGAAAGATACCAAAATACAAAAGTTTCCCCTGATACCGTTCGAAGGTGATTAGCTGATCAGGGATTAAAGTCATGTGTTCCCAGAAAAAAGCCACATGTAAACAAGATTAATAGAGCCAAGCGTATAGATTTCGCAAAAACTTATTTAAATAAGTCTCAAGAGTTCTGGGACAAACTAATATTCACCGATGAATCTAAATATAACATATTTGGTTCCGATGGACTAAAAGTATGGCGCAGAGAAGGGGAAGCCTTAAATCCAAAAATTACGGTGAAGACTGTGAAACATGGAGGTGGAAGTGTCATGGTATGGGCTGTATGTCATCTTCTGGGGTTGGTAATATGGTTTTTGTTGAAAATACAATGGACCAATATGTCTATTTAGACATTTTAAAAAATAACCTAAAGAAAAGTGCTTCAAAATTGGGTTTAGCTAACGACTTCTACTTCCAGCAAGATAACGACCCGAAGCATACAGCCCATAAGGTGCAAATGTGGATTCTTTATAACACCCCACATACCCTCAAAACTCCTCCACAAAGTCCAGACCTCAATCCCATAGAACATTTATGGGAAATTTTGGAGAGAAATGTGCGAAAATCCGGAACAAAGTACAGCTAAAACAGGTTCTTTTGGAGGAATGGAACAAAATAAGTGCCGAAACAACAAAATCGTTAGTAGGTTCCATGAGCAATCGGTTGAAAGCTGTATTGTTTATGTAAATAAATTTTTTTTCAAAAAAACTTAAAAACATATTGAAGTTAATCAAGGACGTTTCCTTGATATAAAAAAAGTCGCTGTCAGGCCACATAGGTGGCCTGACAGCTTGTGTACCCACACAACCGTTTAATAAAACACAAGTTCAGTATTCGGAGTCAGAACTCTGATTGATTTTATTATTCTTAATTTGATTAATTATAACTTCTACAATAACTTAACTTATTGTGGGAAAATGCTTATTATGCTGTTTTACATACTTTAGTTTATCGAGCATTTTCAATACGGATCATATTGCAACACGCGCAGACATTTATTGCGTTGGTTGCATTATGATTTCACAATAAAGTTCAATATACTATTTCTATGTCATACTTAAGTTAGTTAGGGAATAATTGGGGTGTTAACTCCCCCCCGTTTAAATATCAGCGTCCCGCTGATTAAGCGATAGTTTCGGTGGATTGTATGGCTGGAATTTCAATTGTTGTAAAAATTCTTCTCCACAGAATAATAATAATGATTCCAATTATAACCAGTAAGAAATAGCCTGTTAACTGCGACCAGAATGAGAGATGCAAATGATACTTTAGGTAGCCAATATGTTCAATATTCTTTTCGTGGAGTTCGTGCAAGAATTTCACATCAAGCTTACGTTCCTTTTCGTACACATTGGCGAGTAAAGGAGGTAGAGCCTGTGTAGTGGTTATTTTTCGATTTTCGAATATTCTTTCTCCAATTCTAATTGTTTCATTAAAAAATTTTATTAGGTACGTTCCTTCTAGACTTCTTTCATTCTTTTGCGAGTAAATAATACATTTGAAATTGGTTAAATATATAAGATCGGCTTCTAATTGTTCAACTACAACCTCTTTGTTTGACAGAAAAGTACAATTTGCATTGATACCTCTCAATATTTTTGACAAGCAGTCATCACTATTAAGCTCCTTTAGCTGTTGTGTATTGCAAATTGTCGTATTACTGATCGTCATGCAGCTAGTTTTAATGCCATAAACGTTGTCGTGGTTCAACAGGACTGAATTATATTTTAAGTCAAGTTGCCTGTTTTGAATAATTGCTGCTTTTATCGTAATTCTCTCAAATTTGTTTGGGTTCACTTTCGGTATTGAAAGAACGTATAGTAGAGATGTTCCATTCGAAAAAATACTAGGCTTTCCGTATTCAATAGCCTCAACCTCATTGTTGTATGGCAATGAATCTACTTCAGACAATATTCGGTGGATTTCTTCCATATCTAGAAGATTGGTATTGATTATTCCACTTTTAGCTAGCTGACAAGCTCGCACAACTTCTTCGATATCCTCCTTTACAATAAGGAGCTGATTTAATGACTTCATTGTAAATTCTTCTGCTTCAGACTTTGATATTTTGTTATTAAAGCTTTTAATCAAATCATTCATTTTATTAATGGTTTTATCAGTCGCATCAAATAGCTTATTATTTATAGCATATTGGTGCTCATTATTGTCTATTAATCTTTCCTGGCTTTGTAATATTTGATTCCAGTCTGCTGCGTCTGGATTCCCAGCAATCCATTTCCATGCTGAACCAATCCAATCTATAGATCTCTTAGTTCTTTTTATACTTTTAATTGAATTTAATCGATCGTAGGACTTTTGAAGGTAGTATTTAAAAGCCTCTTTGTTAAGTTCATTGTCTTCTATAGATAAAAAGACCTCAGCAGTGGTATTAAGTATTCCTTCAATTTTTTCAAGATTTATAATATGAACCATATTAAAATAGCCATTTACTATCCACCCTTCTCCATGTTTGACTGTCACAATTGGTGACTGGTATTCAAATACCTGGTAGGCACCAACGATGGGGAGTAATAAGAGTATGCTTAAGTGATAAAAATTAAAATAAGACAAAATTTAACTAATTGTTTAAAGTTTAAAATTATATGATTAATATATAGATTTTCCCACTTTTATGTATAAATTAACATGATCATAATTTGGTAACAAAGACATTATTTTTTTTTAAGATTTTTTCCAATTTTTTATGTAATTTGTTAAGTTTTGGCTTATTGCCTTATTGGATTACAAAATAAAAGAAAACAAATTTATTAACTACAGATTTTCAACTTTACTTATTTAAAAAAATTTTTTTTTTTTTTTTTTAATAAATTTATTAACTATATATTTTTTACTTCTACTTTAATTATTTTTATTTTTCTCTTAATTAGGTGTCTCCAGTACAGGTTTCTTAAGCTGGGACTTATGGTATTTCCTTCCCTTGTTCGTGAAAAATGTTACCCGATTATCCTTGGAAACTTTATGTCGTTTATAAAGCGGCTTATGTTTAGGTTTAATTTGCTTGTCCCTTATAAGGACATTTTGATTCTCTTCTAAGCTTATTGGAACCGATCTATTCCTATTTAACCGTTCATTCGTGGCTTTTTGATTCTTTTCAATAAGTCCCCGAATGTCTTGGTTTACCTGATCACGGAAGTTAACCAATTCTTGATAATTAAACCTTTCAGATCTATTAAAAAATATGTCGGAAGGTTTCTTTTTAATAACCGAATGTATCGTGTTATTGTATCGATCTACAGCAAGGTAAATCTTGTCTTTTGGATTGAGGTTCTTTATTTCCATAGAAATGCAACGATAAATCTCTATTAGTGTTGAGTGAAATCTCTCCACCTGTCCATTAACCTCACTTTTCTGAGTAGGTGTTAGGTAAAACTCAATGTTAAGAGATCTAATAAAATTCAATATTGTAGGAGTTAGGAAGCCTCTTTCGTTATCCGACACTATTATACGTGGAACTGTAAAGTAATGAAGAACTTTAGCTAATTTACCTCTTAAGTGAATTGCAGAACGGTTCCTTATATGAAAAAGTTTTGCAAACTTTGAAAACTTATCAATGCAACTAATGAACTTAAAACCTTGAATTTCAAATATATCCACATGCAAAATTTCGCAAGGATACGTAGGGATAGGGGTTGGATGCAACTTTGGCTTAGTGGGTTGTCTCTCATACTTATTTAGCTTGCATATTTCGCAATTTTTGGTATAATTGTAAATAAGGCTCCTCATATGAGGAAAGTAATACTTTTCCAAAATTTGTAAACCGTTTTCTTTAGGATTGCGATGAGCCCTCTTATGCTCATTTTCTATTATTTCACAAACTTTTTCTGGATTAGTGATATCCTCTACGACTCGTTGGGTGATTCTCAGTTTATATGACATGAAATGATTTAGGTATACCCTATTTAATAATGGAATGAAACATTCAGGGATTTTTATGCCGTTCACGCATCTTGGATTTAAACACTTTTTAAGCGTTTCTATCAACGATTGGGAAGAGATTTGGTCTAAGTTAGCATGATGTCTAGTAACTCCTGGATGTGGCTTTATACTACTGTGTAACTCTTTGCCCTGTCGTATTATAATTTGGTTCTTAAAAACGTTTATAGGAGCTTCCACGTGAGCAATTAAATCAGTGGAATCTTGTTGGGCACTATGCGCAGTACCGTCATCCCCCTCATTGGCCGTTATAGTTTCGGAATCACCTTCCGAGGCAGTAATTGTATTATCGCTAAGCAAAAAAACTTGATTAAGATTTGATCCTAATCTAGATAAAGCGTCAGCCACGACATTCGATTTTCCGGGTTTGTATATTAGTTCGTAATTGTATTCCTCAATCCTAGCTTTCTATCTCTTCAACTTAGCGTTGTGATTTTGATTTCCTAAAGCATAGGTAAGCGGTTGATGGTCAGTGAAGATTTTTACTTTTTTTGCACCGTAAAGGTAAGACCGTAAATTATCTAGGGCCCAAACAATGGCCAACATTTCTTTCTCAATGGTCGCATAATTTTCTTCAGCCGTTTTTAGCGAACGAGAAATGAATGCTATAGGCTTATCTGCACCTGCAGTATCCTGGGATAAAACTGCTCCAATAGCATAGTTGGAAGCATCAGTAGTCAAATTAAAAGGACGATCAAAATCTGGGAATGCCAAAACTTCGGATGACACTAATAAGATTTTCAATTCGTTGAAAGCCTCGAGTGCCTCCTCCGTTAGTGTAACAGGTATTTTCTTAGACCTATTAGCCTTTACCTGGGCGTTTTCGCCACGTGTTAGATTAGTCAAAGGTTTGGCAACCTTTGCATAGTCTCTGATAAACTTTCTATAATAGGAAGTCATACCGAGAAAACTTTTTAAGTCCTTTAATGTGCTAGGCGGAGCTAGATTTTGTATAGCTTCAACTTTCTGAGGATCTGCTCGTATTCCGTCTTCTGAGACAATATATCCTAAAAAGGATACTTTTGTTTGGAGGAAGTGGGTTTTTTCTAGATTCACCTTAAGTTGAGATTCTAATAATTTTTCAAATATGGTTTCTATATTCTTCAAATGGTCATCAACATCACAACCATAGACAATGATATCGTCTATATACACATAGCATATCTTCCCGATGTGTTCTTTTAATACATCGTCAATCATCCTTTGGAAAATAGACGGTGCATTTTTCAATCCAAAAGGCAGACGCAAAAATTCAAATTTTCCATTTAGGGTGGAAAAGGCCGTTTTGTGGATATCAGATTCTTTCATCGGAATTTGATGAAAACCAGAGGTCAAATCCAAAGTTGTAAAATATTTGGCCTTGCCTAAGCTCGCTAAAGTCGAATTGATATCCGGTATTGGATAAGTGTCAGAAATGGTAACTGAATTTAACCTTTTGAAGTCAATAACCATTCTATATTGTTTTTCCCCATTCGGCTTTGGCTTTTTGGGTACAACCCATATTGGAGAATTATAAGGGCTGCTTGAGGGTCTTATTATATTTTGGGTTAACAATTCCGAAATTTGCTCTTCTACAATTGGGCGCATATTTGCAGGATAGGGATAGCTTTTGGTGTAGATAGCCTCATCGGTAGTAGTTTTAATTTCTGCTCTTATAGTGGTAGTGACCATTTCACCTGCTTCAAGTGGACCAAATAATTCGCTGTATTTATCAATTAATTTTTTTATTTTAGGAACCACCTCTTGTGGGAGATCTTGGGATATAAAATTAATCTCCTGAGAAAATTTCTCATTGAGGGGCAGAACTGTGCCTGAATTAAGAGTCAATGTACTATTTTCTCTGTTGATAATAGCTCCTAAAGCTTTAAGGGTGTCGTCGCCTATAATACCATCAAACGTTCCGAGACCAGGAAGTATATAAAATGTTATATTATCTTTAATACCTATTGATTCAAAAAATTTTCCCTGTACCTTCTTATCAATTTCTAATGTTCCTCCAGCTGTTTTTATGGAAACCGGTTCTTTTAGCTGAGTGCCCGTGTCACATAAATGAGAAGACACGAAATTTTTGTTAGCACCGGTGTCTATGAGGAATTTTAAGGGCACTCCAGTTTTAGTTACTATTTTTAAGTATGGAACACTGGAAGGGAGGCCTGTCTCTATAAAATCTGGTTCATTGGCTAAAAAATCAAAAGTATCTACGAATTCGGTTCGAGAAGCTGGTTGAGGGCAAGGTTGAACAAGGTTGAGCTTCATCTCCCTAATATTAGCTTCCAAGGCTTTCACCTGAGCCAGAGTCGCATTGAGAGCTCCAGTCATTTCGAGGACTTGTTTTTGTAAAGCTTCCATTATTAGATTTTTATATTCCTAACTTTTTGGACACTTCCGTAAAAAGTTTTTCAAAGGAAATATAAAATAGGAACAGATTAGTATCTAAACAAAATTTCGTAAAGTTTATAATAAAATAGAATTTAAATAATTAAGCTTTAATACGAGCACAAGGAACGAATAACACTTTTAAACAAAGAAAGGAATGGTTAAAGGTGTCTACCTGAACATCAGATATGGTGGAAAGTTTTGAAAAGAAATTGGTTTCTAAAATGAGATAAAAAATATTTTTTATAGTTTTAGTAATTATTTTTTTTTTTTTTTAACTAAACTTGGCTCGTGATAAAAGGTTGAGATTAACAAGAATATATTTTTTTACTCAGTTTTTATTTAGTGGGAAGGTTATATATGTTGCCGTTGCATAGAAGAATCCTTCCTGCTTTGTCGTTAAATAATTTCTTAAATCTAAATTTCATTGTTACTTTAATTAATATTTTTGCAATTTTTTAAATATTGTAAATTCGTATTTTCGTATCTTACGATTTTATTATATATTTTTGCGTTGTATTATTTTCGTTTCTTATATAATTTGAAATACTTTAGTATTTCAAGATATTTTCATATATTTCATATCCTGCAATAATTTATAATTTGCAGTATTTTTTACATTTTAAGATCTTCTTTCTTAGAGGTATTTTCATATTTTCATCTCTTTCGTATTTAAATTTTTTTGTATATTTCTGTATTTTCATATTTTTATATATTAAATCCCTTGAGTGGAAGATTTTCCTTCCATTCTCCAAGGGTTTATCTTATAAATTATACGGTGCTGTTCATTATATTACTTTATATTATTTTATTATTTTTTTTTATAATCCCTTGAGTGGAGGATCGCGTCATCCTTTTTCGAACGGCGTTCGCCGACGTACTAAGGCACGATTTGTCTCACCCTGTGAATTTACCAACTTTGATCCTTAATTACCGGGCAAAAGGCGAGGTCTAATTCCCATTTAGTAGTGCAGGTTCTTATGTTGACTACAACTTACAGGATGTCCAGACCTCAATCCCATAGAACATTTATGGGAAATTTTGGAGAGAAATGTGCGAAAATCCGGAACAAAGTACAGCTAAAACAGGTTCTTTTGGAGGAATGGAACAAAATAAGTGCCGAAACAACAATCGGTTGAAAGCTGTATTGTTTATGTAAATAAATTTTTTTTCAAAAAAACTTAAAAACATATTGATGTGTCCTTAGTTTTGCGGTTCACTGTATACATATATATACATATATATATCTTTAAGTAGAAAGAACGTAGAAGGTATATAAATCATCGAAGGTATATAAATTACTCGGCTCATTAATAGAGCCGACCCACATCTCTAACATCCACTCGCTGAGCATCTCACCTCGCATGCGGTTCCGATGTTCGGAAGTATTTCCGGACATCTTAGAGGACCACATAGGAGAAGATGCATTGGCTTCAAGACCTATTATAATCGGAATGCTACTCTCCTGGAGTAGCACTGTATCCATATACCTTAGATAAGGTTCTAAAGGAGCGCCAAACCTACTATAGATACTAGCCAACAGTATCCTCCCGAAACCCCCTTCTACAGAAATGCAGACCCCCATTGACTTGAACTAATAACCGTACTGTTAACGTCATAGTCATCAACAACAATTGCAGAGCCTCCCAAAAGGTCCGTAAACACTCGTATACCCCCCGGCAAACCTCTTACACCGCCATGTCTGAAACATGGCTCCTGCAGTAACGCAAAAGGAGCTAACTTAATCTTCACGTTCCGACATGAAGTCGTCAGGATATATCTCCTTGTGAACCCGCTGTTAAAGTCACTATCTTTCACAAAATTTACTGTCCCTGTAACACTCTTTATTGTTTTTAATGTCCAGCGGAGCACCAGTCCACAAGAGTCTCAAAAACAATAACAATTGCACAACACTTTAAATAACGCAACGATAATAATCTATATTTAAAATATTTTTTGCTCGACTTCCGCATACGTCTTATTACTTCAACTGTTAAACACCGGTAGATGGGGACAGCTTATACTTCAGATTAACGTGGGTAATTGATATGTTAGCCTTACTCCACGGTGGTCTAAGCACCGGGTGAATATTTAAGTGTTTACCAACACCCCCTTACTTAGAAAATTGTCATGCATGGCAAATATGACATGCATGACACTTTGACTTTCAAGAGTACCAATTCGAAATCATGTTATTTGGACATGATTTCCCCCTTGGTTAGGAGCGGAGACCATCTAAACTCCTGCCGGTTTATGGGTACGGCACCCGGCTGCAATGCAACTCCACTTTCGAATGAACGATACAGGCAATATATCGCACATTCTACCCGCTTTGGGGCCAACACTAACAGTCAGGCTGGAGATAGTATCCAGGGGCTTTCTGACTCCCGCGGTACCAGACAATCTCCGGTGATACTCGTAGCCCTAAAACGACTACTAACAGTTGAGCCCCAAACGGCCCAGGGACTTCTGCCCTAAACCCCCAAAATACCAAATGACACCCCTAAATGCCAACAAAACAAACATTAAACAAAAGAAAAAAACAAAAATAAAACAACAATTGACAAACACAACAGTAAACAGTCCTCACGGATGACTTAATGTCCGCACCAACGGCACCAGCATTAACATGAACGAACGAATGACAAGACATTAACAAGTCTTCCTCACGGAAGAGCAGTAGGCCACAAAAATGACACCAGCAAAACATAAATGTTCAACACAAACAGCAGAACAACATATCGTAAATACAACAAAAAATAGAAACCAGTTCAGCGAAAGGTGAGATAATTGAAAATGGAAGGGACGATGGCAGCAGCAACAGCAGCTGCCAGCAGCCATATCCATATCCGCTAGCCCGGATCAGCCAAATGTCAGCAGAAAGCACCATTACTAATGGATGCGTTTAAATTGCTTCTACTAGCGTCCTAACCTTCTCCTATTGAATACGCATCTAGCGTATTCACCCAGCCTAGCAAAGGTCCGACTGTCCTCTAAAGCCCTACTAAAGTCCCAGTCAGTCTCCCCAGTCCGATAAACACCCATCCTATCTAAATCCCTAATGTCATCGTAAAGTGGGCAATCAGTCAGTATATGCCGCACGTCCTCTAGTCCCCACCCGCACCCACAGTTCGAAGTGTCAGACAAACCTCTCTTATGCAGGAATGCATTAAGAGAGCCATGTCCCGTCAGTAAAAAGCCCAAACTCAAACCGAAGCTAAAGTCTGGGTGTTCCCGTACAAAAGTCACGTCCCGTATGAAATCATACGTTACCCTACCCTTGTCACTCTTAGTCCATCTTGTCCTCCACCTAGAAATATCAGACTCCCTGATGAGCTCGCAATTAACGACTCTATCACCAACCAAATCTCCAGCAGAAATCCAATCATGTTCAAGAAGTTTTAGCCCTTTCTTGACTTTGAAAGTGATAGCACGATGCATCACTTCTAAATCAAGAGGAACTACACCTAGCAGAACCTGAATTGCATCAGTCGAAACCGTTCGACACACAGGCATACAACCTAGCAACGCAATCCTTTGTATAGATAAGACCTTGTCTATGCCATTAGCACGCAATACCACTTCGTACCACACAGAGGCACCAAATGCCGCACAAGCGACAAATAGCCCCTCATATATGATACGGGTGACACGTCTGCTAAGGCCCCAGTCACTTCTAAGGATTCGCCTAACACCAGCTACAACAACTGACAGCTTATCCCTCAAATAAGAGAGATGAACTAAAAAGCTCATCATCATTATTCCCAAATATTTGACCTTGGACACATATCTGAGACTAACGCCGCCAGATCGAATGAGCGGGTGACGATTCCGCTATAAGCTACCCTTGAGCAGCATTATCACGGTCTTGTCCATCGCAACCTCCACACCAACACGATTGTCCCACTCACATACGTAGCGCATAACTTCCTCACCCTTAGCTTCAATGTCAGCACGAGACTGAGCTTCCACAAGGATAAGCAAATCATCCGCTGCTCCAAATAGCTAGTTCCCGAAACCCCACTGCATCTAACCTACACGGAACACTAGACCAGGATAAGTAATCAAAGGCACCCTTAAAGTTTACAAAAATGCCTAGCACATATTTGGCAGTTGACTCACCAACACGACTTCGGACATGCAACCATGCATCTTCAACAGACTTGCCTTCCTAAAAGCCAAACTGAAACTCAACAGCCCCCTGACTGGTGCACTCCTTAAGCCGAAACACCATAATTCTCTCCAGTACTTTTCCAAGTACCGGAAGAAGGCTGATGCCCCTATAAGAGCGAGGATTACTCCTTACTTTATCATGAGACTTAAGGAGCATAACAACCCGAGCACACTTCCAAACCTCAGGAAAGTAGCCCTCACTAATGCACTTCCCAAAGATTGACTCCAGGTATTCCGGTACGGCCTTCCAGATGCTTTTACACATCTCTCCAGTCATACCATCAATACCAGGAGACTTTCTGCTTTTGACTCGATAAATGCAATCCATCACTTCGACTCTCTCCAAGGCTGGGGGCTCAACTGTATCCAAACCGTAACCCAAGGATCATCCCTATGGTCCTGTACAAAACTCCTCCACTGGTCCCCTTTAACCCTAACAAACCTGTCCTTGTATATCTTAAGGCCAATAAAATACTCAGCTTTGCGTGGGTTCAAATCATCTGAGGCAGATGTCCTAGCCCATTGTAAACGTTTCCTCAGGCGTCGAACCTCCTGCCTCATCTGATTCAACTCGTAAGTCCACCATTTAAGACGACGCAACTTCATACTACGACGAGTGCCAAGTAAATCGTCATTAATGGTGCACATCCACTGATCTATTTTACCGACCTGGTTATCTATCGTCAGTACCCTAAAGTCAGCTAATGGTACCTCTGAAGCCACCTCCCTAAACCTGTCTGTGTACAGGTCCCAGTTAATGTCACGATCCTTCCAAACCCTGTATCGTTTAATCTCCCTAGTACTCAGTCGTCCATTAGAAACCACAATCTCAATAAGATTGTGACCGCTTACCCCCCAGTCACTACACACCCTCCACCTGTATAATTCTCGTAAGAAGAAGCATTGCTGCCCATCTTAGAGAACCATACACGAAAGCATGCATTTGCGTCTAGGCCTAGGATTACTGGAATACTACTCGCTAGTAGTAGTACCGAATCCATGTAACTTAAGTACGGCTCAAGGTCCTGCCCATACCTACAATAGATGATAGCCAGAAACATCCTCCCAAACCGCCCTTCTGCAGATATGCAGACCCCCCACTGACTACTACTCACTCAAAGCATCTATAGCAGCTGGGAATAGCATCCTGGGCTCGTAAAGCAAAACTAAACCACTTAATGTAGCACCGGCCACTGTCCAGCAAATGCTGCATGACCTCGCTACTACCCTCCAGCACAATATTTACAGCAGTACCAGCAGGTTTCCATGGTCCAGTTACCAGACGCACCTTTTTACGGAAATCCTCAGGAGACATCGTACTCTTAAAGTTCCACGAGTACAGCTCCTCCATAAACTCGTCCGGAGTAATCTCCGGGTGCACTCTCTGCACCATTACTTTCGGCCCAAGCTTGTCAATAGCTGACACCTCAAGCTCTACCTCGCTAAACTTGGCATTCGTCGCCAGCTTCTCTCGTTCTGCCACTGATGCTGTTCTTATTACCGCTCCTCCGGACTTAATAGGCCGCATTTCATGTACCCGCACTTCTAGTGTCGGGTCAACCTCCGTCACAACCTTCTCCATCTTACAATCGACCAGGTCTCTACCGGCCTGGGAACAGCCAGCACCGGAAAAGCTGAAGGCGACGGCACCTTGACAGGTCTTTCAGCAGCCGGCATCATGCCGACGGTAGGCGGCATCATAGGCGGTGGCATGGACACCCCGTTTACTTCATTTCCTCCAACAGGAGGCAAGGTCGGCACCCTGGATGCCAATTTGCCCCTAACTTCTCATACACCTCCAGCTTTCCCTTCAATTTTTCGTTCTCGGCTACCAAGTTCATTATAATCTCCTCGTAACGGCTTGTAGTCTCCAAAACCGTCCGAGAAAAATGCGATGGTACCTCATCCACCATAACCACATCAAGCATTTTGGCAGCCATACTCTTCATGTAACCTAAGACCGTCTTAGGCTTATCGTCACTCAGCTTAAAATTAAAACCGAAACCAGCTGCAACTGCAGCTGAAACGCCAGAATTAGCAGCAACTTCGGCATCGTCTCCCTCAATAGAACTAATAATCGACTCACTAGAGGTTTCTTCCATCTCCTTCACCTTAGACTTCTTTTCTTCGGTTTCATCCTAATCCGTAGCTCTCGGATACCTAACAACTTCGTGTTTCCTCTCCATTTTCTCCTCAACTACGGTGTCGCAAGTCGTCGTCGCTTTACTTCTGTTGCTACTCATAGTAACAACTGCTAAACAGCGATTTTACTGTTGTCAACACTCAACAAAATAGGGTGTTTCAGCAAAACTCACCAAAAACAAAAACAGGATAACTCGAATAAAATTAATGTAGCCGAGACATAATCCACTTAGCAATTACACAGGGTGACTCAAAATTATAAATATTTCTGGTGTCCTTTCACCGATACGGTCTATGGGTACGGCACCCTGCTGCAATGCAACTCCACATTCGAATGAACGATACAGGCAATGTATCGCCCACTCTACCCGCTTTGGGTAATAAACCACAGCCCCCGCGATGCCTCACAAAGGGGCCAACAACCACTAGTCAGGCTGGAGGTAATATCCTGACTCCCGCGGTACCAGACAATCTCCGGTGGGATTCGTAGTCCAAAAAATTGGAACTACTAACAGTTGAGCCCCAAACGGCCCAGGGACTGCTGCCCTAACCCCCAGTAAGCCCTACTAGGCACATACACAAACAAGACAACACAAAACAAGGCGGATAAACTGACTAGCTGGAGTCAGTCGCAACAGACACTGCTATGGCATCTCCCACCTAGTCCTTGAAAGCCCTCCCGCCGCTGAAGTAACTACTCCATAAATGAAGTTCGCGAAAGCCAACACTATGAAGCCTGTCGAGAACTCCATCCCACGAGAGATAGTCAAACGCACCCTTAAAATCGACAAATAAGCCAAGGACATACTTGCCAGAAGAGTCACTAACACATCGCTTAACATGCATCCACGCATCTTCTACGGATCTCCCCTCCTTAAATCCAAACTGGAACTCAGAAGGTGTCTCATTGATGTCCTAATTTAGTCGCGTCACCATTATCCTCTAGAGTACTTTTCCAAGTACTGGGAGGAGACTGATGCCCCGATAAGAGCGAAGATTACTCCTAACTCTTTCGGGAGACTTCAGAAGAACAACAATTTTGGCACACTTCCAAGCATTAGGAAAATAGCCCTCACTCAGACACTTCCCAAAGACTGACTCCAAGTATTCAGGTATGACCTTAAAGATGCTTTTACACATCTCTCTAGTCCAGCGATGGGCACCAACAGATATGTAAAATGCGTTTGTACTAGTAAGAGCGAGAATAAAATATAATTATAAAAAAACATTATACACCGAAAAAAATTTTAAAAAACGTAATTTCTGTAAATTTTGTTGTATTTGTTAGTTAGTTAGCTAATTAATTATTTTAAGTTAGTTAGTTAGTTAGTTAGTTAGTTAGTTAGTTAGTTAGTTAGTTAGTTAGTTAGTTAGTTAGTTAGTTAGTTAGTTAGTTAGTTAGTTAGTTAGTTAGTTAGTTAGTTAGTTAGTTAGTTAGTTAGTTAGTTAGTTAGTTAGTTAGTTAGTTAGTTAGTTAGTTAGTTAGTTAGTTAGTTAGTTAGTTAGTTAGTTAGTTAGTTAGTTAGTTAGTTAGTTAGTTAGTTAGTTAGTTAGTTAGTTAGTTAGTTAGTTAGTTAGTTAGTTAGTTAGTTAGTTAGTTAGTTAGTTAGTTAGTTAGTTAGTTAGTTAGTTAGTTAGTTAGTTAGTTAGTTAGTTAGTTAGTTAGTTAGTTAGTTAGTTAGTTAGTTAGTTAGTTAGTTAGTTAGTTAGTTAGTTAGTTAGTTAGTTAGTTAGTTAGTTAGTTAGTTAGTTAGTTAGTTAGTTAGTTAGTTAGTTAGTTAGTTAGTTAGTTAGTTAGTTAGTTAGTTAGTTAGTTAGTTAGTTAGTTAGTTAGTTAGTTAGTTAGTTAGTTAGTTAGTTAGTTAGTTAGTTAGTTAGTTAGTTAGTTAGTTAGTTAGTTAGTTAGTTAGTTAGTTAGTTAGTTAGTTAGTTAGTTAGTTAGTTAGTTAGTTAGTTAGTTAGTTAGTTAGTTAGTTAGTTAGTTAGTTAGTTAGTTAGTTAGTTAGTTAGTTAGTTAGTTAGTTAGTTAGTTAGTTAGTTAGTTAGTTAGTTAGTTAGTTAGTTAGTTAGTTAGTTAGTTAGTTAGTTAGTTAGTTAGTTAGTTAGTTAGTTAGTTAGTTAGTTAGTTAGTTAGTTAGTTAGTTAGTTAGTTAGTTAGTTAGTTAGTTAGTTAGTTAGTTAGTTAGTTAGTTAGTTAGTTAGTTAGTTAGTTAGTTAGTTAGTTAGTTAGTTAGTTAGTTAGTTAGTTAGTTAGTTAGTTAGTTAGTTAGTTAGTTAGTTAGTTAGTTAGTTAGTTAGTTAGTTAGTTAGTTAGTTAGTTAGTTAGTTAGTTAGTTAGTTAGTTAGTTAGTTAGTTAGTTAGTTAGTTAGTTAGTTAGTTAGTTAGTTAGTTAGTTAGTTAGTTAGTTAGTTAGTTAGTTAGTTAGTTAGTTAGTTAGTTAGTTAGTTAGTTAGTTAGTTAGTTAGTTAGTTAGTTAGTTAGTTAGTTAGTTAGTTAGTTAGTTAGTTAGTTAGTTAGTTAGTTAGTTAGTTAGTTAGTTAGTTAGTTAGTTAGTTAGTTAGTTAGTTAGTTAGTTAGTTAGTTAGTTAGTTAGTTAGTTAGTTAGTTAGTTAGTTAGTTAGTTAGTTAGTTAGTTAGTTAGTTAGTTAGTTAGTTAGTTAGTTAGTTAGTTAGTTAGTTAGTTAGTTAGTTAGTTAGTTAGTTAGTTAGTTAGTTAGTTAGTTAGTTAGTTAGTTAGTTAGTTAGTTAGTTAGTTAGTTAGTTAGTTAGTTAGTTAGTTAGTTAGTTAGTTAGTTAGTTAGTTAGTTAGTTAGTTAGTTAGTTAGTTAGTTAGTTAGTTAGTTAGTTAGTTAGTTAGTTAGTTAGTTAGTTAGTTAGTTAGTTAGTTAGTTAGTTAGTTAGTTAGTTAGTTAGTTAGTTAGTTAGTTAGTTAGTTAGTTAGTTAGTTAGTTAGTTAGTTAGTTAGTTAGTTAGTTAGTTAGTTAGTTAGTTAGTTAGTTAGTTAGTTAGTTAGTTAGTTAGTTAGTTAGTTAGTTAGTTAGTTAGTTAGTTAGTTAGTTAGTTAGTTAGTTAGTTAGTTAGTTAGTTAGTTAGTTAGTTAGTTAGTTAGTTAGTTAGTTAGTTAGTTAGTTAGTTAGTTAGTTAGTTAGTTAGTTAGTTAGTTAGTTAGTTAGTTAGTTAGTTAGTTAGTTAGTTAGTTAGTTAGTTAGTTAGTTAGTTAGTTAGTTAGTTAGTTAGTTAGTTAGTTAGTTAGTTAGTTAGTTAGTTAGTTAGTTAGTTAGTTAGTTAGTTAGTTAGTTAGTTAGTTAGTTAGTTAGTTAGTTAGTTAGTTAGTTAGTTAGTTAGTTAGTTAGTTAGTTAGTTAGTTAGTTAGTTAGTTAGTTAGTTAGTTAGTTAGTTAGTTAGTTAGTTAGTTAGTTAGTTAGTTAGTTAGTTAGTTAGTTAGTTAGTTAGTTAGTTAGTTAGTTAGTTAGTTAGTTAGTTAGTTAGTTAGTTAGTTAGTTAGTTAGTTAGTTAGTTAGTTAGTTAGTTAGTTAGTTAGTTAGTTAGTTAGTTAGTTAGTTAGTTAGTTAGTTAGTTAGTTAGTTAGTTAGTTAGTTAGTTAGTTAGTTAGTTAGTTAGTTAGTTAGTTAGTTAGTTAGTTAGTTAGTTAGTTAGTTAGTTAGTTAGTTAGTTAGTTAGTTAGTTAGTTAGTTAGTTAGTTAGTTAGTTAGTTAGTTAGTTAGTTAGTTAGTTAGTTAGTTAGTTAGTTAGTTAGTTAGTTAGTTAGTTAGTTAGTTAGTTAGTTAGTTAGTTAGTTAGTTAGTTAGTTAGTTAGTTAGTTAGTTAGTTAGTTAGTTAGTTAGTTAGTTAGTTAGTTAGTTAGTTAGTTAGTTAGTTAGTTAGTTAGTTAGTTAGTTAGTTAGTTAGTTAGTTAGTTAGTTAGTTAGTTAGTTAGTTAGTTAGTTAGTTAGTTAGTTAGTTAGTTAGTTAGTTAGTTAGTTAGTTAGTTAGTTAGTTAGTTAGTTAGTTAGTTAGTTAGTTAGTTAGTTAGTTAGTTAGTTAGTTAGTTAGTTAGTTAGTTAGTTAGTTAGTTAGTTAGTTAGTTAGTTAGTTAGTTAGTTAGTTAGTTAGTTAGTTAGTTAGTTAGTTAGTTAGTTAGTTAGTTAGTTAGTTAGTTAGTTAGTTAGTTAGTTAGTTAGTTAGTTAGTTAGTTAGTTAGTTAGTTAGTTAGTTAGTTAGTTAGTTAGTTAGTTAGTTAGTTAGTTAGTTAGTTAGTTAGTTAGTTAGTTAGTTAGTTAGTTAGTTAGTTAGTTAGTTAGTTAGTTAGTTAGTTAGTTAGTTAGTTAGTTAGTTAGTTAGTTAGTTAGTTAGTTAGTTAGTTAGTTAGTTAGTTAGTTAGTTAGTTAGTTAGTTAGTTAGTTAGTTAGTTAGTTAGTTAGTTAGTTAGTTAGTTAGTTAGTTAGTTAGTTAGTTAGTTAGTTAGTTAGTTAGTTAGTTAGTTAGTTAGTTAGTTAGTTAGTTAGTTAGTTAGTTAGTTAGTTAGTTAGTTAGTTAGTTAGTTAGTTAGTTAGTTAGTTAGTTAGTTAGTTAGTTAGTTAGTTAGTTAGTTAGTTAGTTAGTTAGTTAGTTAGTTAGTTAGTTAGTTAGTTAGTTAGTTAGTTAGTTAGTTAGTTAGTTAGTTAGTTAGTTAGTTAGTTAGTTAGTTAGTTAGTTAGTTAGTTAGTTAGTTAGTTAGTTAGTTAGTTAGTTAGTTAGTTAGTTAGTTAGTTAGTTAGTTAGTTAGTTAGTTAGTTAGTTAGTTAGTTAGTTAGTTAGTTAGTTAGTTAGTTAGTTAGTTAGTTAGTTAGTTAGTTAGTTAGTTAGTTAGTTAGTTAGTTAGTTAGTTAGTTAGTTAGTTAGTTAGTTAGTTAGTTAGTTAGTTAGTTAGTTAGTTAGTTAGTTAGTTAGTTAGTTAGTTAGTTAGTTAGTTAGTTAGTTAGTTAGTTAGTTAGTTAGTTAGTTAGTTAGTTAGTTAGTTAGTTAGTTAGTTAGTTAGTTAGTTAGTTAGTTAGTTAGTTAGTTAGTTAGTTAGTTAGTTAGTTAGTTAGTTAGTTAGTTAGTTAGTTAGTTAGTTAGTTAGTTAGTTAGTTAGTTAGTTAGTTAGTTAGTTAGTTAGTTAGTTAGTTAGTTAGTTAGTTAGTTAGTTAGTTAGTTAGTTAGTTAGTTAGTTAGTTAGTTAGTTAGTTAGTTAGTTAGTTAGTTAGTTAGTTAGTTAGTTAGTTAGTTAGTTAGTTAGTTAGTTAGTTAGTTAGTTAGTTAGTTAGTTAGTTAGTTAGTTAGTTAGTTAGTTAGTTAGTTAGTTAGTTAGTTAGTTAGTTAGTTAGTTAGTTAGTTAGTTAGTTAGTTAGTTAGTTAGTTAGTTAGTTAGTTAGTTAGTTAGTTAGTTAGTTAGTTAGTTAGTTAGTTAGTTAGTTAGTTAGTTAGTTAGTTAGTTAGTTAGTTAGTTAGTTAGTTAGTTAGTTAGTTAGTTAGTTAGTTAGTTAGTTAGTTAGTTAGTTAGTTAGTTAGTTAGTTAGTTAGTTAGTTAGTTAGTTAGTTAGTTAGTTAGTTAGTTAGTTAGTTAGTTAGTTAGTTAGTTAGTTAGTTAGTTAGTTAGTTAGTTAGTTAGTTAGTTAGTTAGTTAGTTAGTTAGTTAGTTAGTTAGTTAGTTAGTTAGTTAGTTAGTTAGTTAGTTAGTTAGTTAGTTAGTTAGTTAGTTAGTTAGTTAGTTAGTTAGTTAGTTAGTTAGTTAGTTAGTTAGTTAGTTAGTTAGTTAGTTAGTTAGTTAGTTAGTTAGTTAGTTAGTTAGTTAGTTAGTTAGTTAGTTAGTTAGTTAGTTAGTTAGTTAGTTAGTTAGTTAGTTAGTTAGTTAGTTAGTTAGTTAGTTAGTTAGTTAGTTAGTTAGTTAGTTAGTTAGTTAGTTAGTTAGTTAGTTAGTTAGTTAGTTAGTTAGTTAGTTAGTTAGTTAGTTAGTTAGTTAGTTAGTTAGTTAGTTAGTTAGTTAGTTAGTTAGTTAGTTAGTTAGTTAGTTAGTTAGTTAGTTAGTTAGTTAGTTAGTTAGTTAGTTAGTTAGTTAGTTAGTTAGTTAGTTAGTTAGTTAGTTAGTTAGTTAGTTAGTTAGTTAGTTAGTTAGTTAGTTAGTTAGTTAGTTAGTTAGTTAGTTAGTTAGTTAGTTAGTTAGTTAGTTAGTTAGTTAGTTAGTTAGTTAGTTAGTTAGTTAGTTAGTTAGTTAGTTAGTTAGTTAGTTAGTTAGTTAGTTAGTTAGTTAGTTAGTTAGTTAGTTAGTTAGTTAGTTAGTTAGTTAGTTAGTTAGTTAGTTAGTTAGTTAGTTAGTTAGTTAGTTAGTTAGTTAGTTAGTTAGTTAGTTAGTTAGTTAGTTAGTTAGTTAGTTAGTTAGTTAGTTAGTTAGTTAGTTAGTTAGTTAGTTAGTTAGTTAGTTAGTTAGTTAGTTAGTTAGTTAGTTAGTTAGTTAGTTAGTTAGTTAGTTAGTTAGTTAGTTAGTTAGTTAGTTAGTTAGTTAGTTAGTTAGTTAGTTAGTTAGTTAGTTAGTTAGTTAGTTAGTTAGTTAGTTAGTTAGTTAGTTAGTTAGTTAGTTAGTTAGTTAGTTAGTTAGTTAGTTAGTTAGTTAGTTAGTTAGTTAGTTAGTTAGTTAGTTAGTTAGTTAGTTAGTTAGTTAGTTAGTTAGTTAGTTAGTTAGTTAGTTAGTTAGTTAGTTAGTTAGTTAGTTAGTTAGTTAGTTAGTTAGTTAGTTAGTTAGTTAGTTAGTTAGTTAGTTAGTTAGTTAGTTAGTTAGTTAGTTAGTTAGTTAGTTAGTTAGTTAGTTAGTTAGTTAGTTAGTTAGTTAGTTAGTTAGTTAGTTAGTTAGTTAGTTAGTTAGTTAGTTAGTTAGTTAGTTAGTTAGTTAGTTAGTTAGTTAGTTAGTTAGTTAGTTAGTTAGTTAGTTAGTTAGTTAGTTAGTTAGTTAGTTAGTTAGTTAGTTAGTTAGTTAGTTAGTTAGTTAGTTAGTTAGTTAGTTAGTTAGTTAGTTAGTTAGTTAGTTAGTTAGTTAGTTAGTTAGTTAGTTAGTTAGTTAGTTAGTTAGTTAGTTAGTTAGTTAGTTAGTTAGTTAGTTAGTTAGTTAGTTAGTTAGTTAGTTAGTTAGTTAGTTAGTTAGTTAGTTAGTTAGTTAGTTAGTTAGTTAGTTAGTTAGTTAGTTAGTTAGTTAGTTAGTTAGTTAGTTAGTTAGTTAGTTAGTTAGTTAGTTAGTTAGTTAGTTAGTTAGTTAGTTAGTTAGTTAGTTAGTTAGTTAGTTAGTTAGTTAGTTAGTTAGTTAGTTAGTTAGTTAGTTAGTTAGTTAGTTAGTTAGTTAGTTAGTTAGTTAGTTAGTTAGTTAGTTAGTTAGTTAGTTAGTTAGTTAGTTAGTTAGTTAGTTAGTTAGTTAGTTAGTTAGTTAGTTAGTTAGTTAGTTAGTTAGTTAGTTAGTTAGTTAGTTAGTTAGTTAGTTAGTTAGTTAGTTAGTTAGTTAGTTAGTTAGTTAGTTAGTTAGTTAGTTAGTTAGTTAGTTAGTTAGTTAGTTAGTTAGTTAGTTAGTTAGTTAGTTAGTTAGTTAGTTAGTTAGTTAGTTAGTTAGTTAGTTAGTTAGTTAGTTAGTTAGTTAGTTAGTTAGTTAGTTAGTTAGTTAGTTAGTTAGTTAGTTAGTTAGTTAGTTAGTTAGTTAGTTAGTTAGTTAGTTAGTTAGTTAGTTAGTTAGTTAGTTAGTTAGTTAGTTAGTTAGTTAGTTAGTTAGTTAGTTAGTTAGTTAGTTAGTTAGTTAGTTAGTTAGTTAGTTAGTTAGTTAGTTAGTTAGTTAGTTAGTTAGTTAGTTAGTTAGTTAGTTAGTTAGTTAGTTAGTTAGTTAGTTAGTTAGTTAGTTAGTTAGTTAGTTAGTTAGTTAGTTAGTTAGTTAGTTAGTTAGTTAGTTAGTTAGTTAGTTAGTTAGTTAGTTAGTTAGTTAGTTAGTTAGTTAGTTAGTTAGTTAGTTAGTTAGTTAGTTAGTTAGTTAGTTAGTTAGTTAGTTAGTTAGTTAGTTAGTTAGTTAGTTAGTTAGTTAGTTAGTTAGTTAGTTAGTTAGTTAGTTAGTTAGTTAGTTAGTTAGTTAGTTAGTTAGTTAGTTAGTTAGTTAGTTAGTTAGTTAGTTAGTTAGTTAGTTAGTTAGTTAGTTAGTTAGTTAGTTAGTTAGTTAGTTAGTTAGTTAGTTAGTTAGTTAGTTAGTTAGTTAGTTAGTTAGTTAGTTAGTTAGTTAGTTAGTTAGTTAGTTAGTTAGTTAGTTAGTTAGTTAGTTAGTTAGTTAGTTAGTTAGTTAGTTAGTTAGTTAGTTAGTTAGTTAGTTAGTTAGTTAGTTAGTTAGTTAGTTAGTTAGTTAGTTAGTTAGTTAGTTAGTTAGTTAGTTAGTTAGTTAGTTAGTTAGTTAGTTAGTTAGTTAGTTAGTTAGTTAGTTAGTTAGTTAGTTAGTTAGTTAGTTAGTTAGTTAGTTAGTTAGTTAGTTAGTTAGTTAGTTAGTTAGTTAGTTAGTTAGTTAGTTAGTTAGTTAGTTAGTTAGTTAGTTAGTTAGTTAGTTAGTTAGTTAGTTAGTTAGTTAGTTAGTTAGTTAGTTAGTTAGTTAGTTAGTTAGTTAGTTAGTTAGTTAGTTAGTTAGTTAGTTAGTTAGTTAGTTAGTTAGTTAGTTAGTTAGTTAGTTAGTTAGTTAGTTAGTTAGTTAGTTAGTTAGTTAGTTAGTTAGTTAGTTAGTTAGTTAGTTAGTTAGTTAGTTAGTTAGTTAGTTAGTTAGTTAGTTAGTTAGTTAGTTAGTTAGTTAGTTAGTTAGTTAGTTAGTTAGTTAGTTAGTTAGTTAGTTAGTTAGTTAGTTAGTTAGTTAGTTAGTTAGTTAGTTAGTTAGTTAGTTAGTTAGTTAGTTAGTTAGTTAGTTAGTTAGTTAGTTAGTTAGTTAGTTAGTTAGTTAGTTAGTTAGTTAGTTAGTTAGTTAGTTAGTTAGTTAGTTAGTTAGTTAGTTAGTTAGTTAGTTAGTTAGTTAGTTAGTTAGTTAGTTAGTTAGTTAGTTAGTTAGTTAGTTAGTTAGTTAGTTAGTTAGTTA
>OW121745.1:2999574-3009399 GCA_933228675.1 Stomorhina lunata
TAGTTAGTTAGTTAGTTAGTTAGTTAGTTAGTTAGTTAGTTAGTTAGTTAGTTAGTTAGTTAGTTAGTTAGTTAGTTAGTTAGTTAGTTAGTTAGTTAGTTAGTTAGTTAGTTAGTTAGTTAGTTAGTTAGTTAGTTAGTTAGTTAGTTAGTTAGTTAGTTAGTTAGTTAGTTAGTTAGTTAGTTAGTTAGTTAGTTAGTTAGTTAGTTAGTTAGTTAGTTAGTTAGTTAGTTAGTTAGTTAGTTAGTTAGTTAGTTAGTTAGTTAGTTAGTTAGTTAGTTAGTTAGTTAGTTAGTTAGTTAGTTAGTTAGTTAGTTAGTTAGTTAGTTAGTTAGTTAGTTAGTTAGTTAGTTAGTTAGTTAGTTAGTTAGTTAGTTAGTTAGTTAGTTAGTTAGTTAGTTAGTTAGTTAGTTAGTTAGTTAGTTAGTTAGTTAGTTAGTTAGTTAGTTAGTTAGTTAGTTAGTTAGTTAGTTAGTTAGTTAGTTAGTTAGTTAGTTAGTTAGTTAGTTAGTTAGTTAGTTAGTTAGTTAGTTAGTTAGTTAGTTAGTTAGTTAGTTAGTTAGTTAGTTAGTTAGTTAGTTAGTTAGTTAGTTAGTTAGTTAGTTAGTTAGTTAGTTAGTTAGTTAGTTAGTTAGTTAGTTAGTTAGTTAGTTAGTTAGTTAGTTAGTTAGTTAGTTAGTTAGTTAGTTAGTTAGTTAGTTAGTTAGTTAGTTAGTTAGTTAGTTAGTTAGTTAGTTAGTTAGTTAGTTAGTTAGTTAGTTAGTTAGTTAGTTAGTTAGTTAGTTAGTTAGTTAGTTAGTTAGTTAGTTAGTTAGTTAGTTAGTTAGTTAGTTAGTTAGTTAGTTAGTTAGTTAGTTAGTTAGTTAGTTAGTTAGTTAGTTAGTTAGTTAGTTAGTTAGTTAGTTAGTTAGTTAGTTAGTTAGTTAGTTAGTTAGTTAGTTAGTTAGTTAGTTAGTTAGTTAGTTAGTTAGTTAGTTAGTTAGTTAGTTAGTTAGTTAGTTAGTTAGTTAGTTAGTTAGTTAGTTAGTTAGTTAGTTAGTTAGTTAGTTAGTTAGTTAGTTAGTTAGTTAGTTAGTTAGTTAGTTAGTTAGTTAGTTAGTTAGTTAGTTAGTTAGTTAGTTAGTTAGTTAGTTAGTTAGTTAGTTAGTTAGTTAGTTAGTTAGTTAGTTAGTTAGTTAGTTAGTTAGTTAGTTAGTTAGTTAGTTAGTTAGTTAGTTAGTTAGTTAGTTAGTTAGTTAGTTAGTTAGTTAGTTAGTTAGTTAGTTAGTTAGTTAGTTAGTTAGTTAGTTAGTTAGTTAGTTAGTTAGTTAGTTAGTTAGTTAGTTAGTTAGTTAGTTAGTTAGTTAGTTAGTTAGTTAGTTAGTTAGTTAGTTAGTTAGTTAGTTAGTTAGTTAGTTAGTTAGTTAGTTAGTTAGTTAGTTAGTTAGTTAGTTAGTTAGTTAGTTAGTTAGTTAGTTAGTTAGTTAGTTAGTTAGTTAGTTAGTTAGTTAGTTAGTTAGTTAGTTAGTTAGTTAGTTAGTTAGTTAGTTAGTTAGTTAGTTAGTTAGTTAGTTAGTTAGTTAGTTAGTTAGTTAGTTAGTTAGTTAGTTAGTTAGTTAGTTAGTTAGTTAGTTAGTTAGTTAGTTAGTTAGTTAGTTAGTTAGTTAGTTAGTTAGTTAGTTAGTTAGTTAGTTAGTTAGTTAGTTAGTTAGTTAGTTAGTTAGTTAGTTAGTTAGTTAGTTAGTTAGTTAGTTAGTTAGTTAGTTAGTTAGTTAGTTAGTTAGTTAGTTAGTTAGTTAGTTAGTTAGTTAGTTAGTTAGTTAGTTAGTTAGTTAGTTAGTTAGTTAGTTAGTTAGTTAGTTAGTTAGTTAGTTAGTTAGTTAGTTAGTTAGTTAGTTAGTTAGTTAGTTAGTTAGTTAGTTAGTTAGTTAGTTAGTTAGTTAGTTAGTTAGTTAGTTAGTTAGTTAGTTAGTTAGTTAGTTAGTTAGTTAGTTAGTTAGTTAGTTAGTTAGTTAGTTAGTTAGTTAGTTAGTTAGTTAGTTAGTTAGTTAGTTAGTTAGTTAGTTAGTTAGTTAGTTAGTTAGTTAGTTAGTTAGTTAGTTAGTTAGTTAGTTAGTTAGTTAGTTAGTTAGTTAGTTAGTTAGTTAGTTAGTTAGTTAGTTAGTTAGTTAGTTAGTTAGTTAGTTAGTTAGTTAGTTAGTTAGTTAGTTAGTTAGTTAGTTAGTTAGTTAGTTAGTTAGTTAGTTAGTTAGTTAGTTAGTTAGTTAGTTAGTTAGTTAGTTAGTTAGTTAGTTAGTTAGTTAGTTAGTTAGTTAGTTAGTTAGTTAGTTAGTTAGTTAGTTAGTTAGTTAGTTAGTTAGTTAGTTAGTTAGTTAGTTAGTTAGTTAGTTAGTTAGTTAGTTAGTTAGTTAGTTAGTTAGTTAGTTAGTTAGTTAGTTAGTTAGTTAGTTAGTTAGTTAGTTAGTTAGTTAGTTAGTTAGTTAGTTAGTTAGTTAGTTAGTTAGTTAGTTAGTTAGTTAGTTAGTTAGTTAGTTAGTTAGTTAGTTAGTTAGTTAGTTAGTTAGTTAGTTAGTTAGTTAGTTAGTTAGTTAGTTAGTTAGTTAGTTAGTTAGTTAGTTAGTTAGTTAGTTAGTTAGTTAGTTAGTTAGTTAGTTAGTTAGTTAGTTAGTTAGTTAGTTAGTTAGTTAGTTAGTTAGTTAGTTAGTTAGTTAGTTAGTTAGTTAGTTAGTTAGTTAGTTAGTTAGTTAGTTAGTTAGTTAGTTAGTTAGTTAGTTAGTTAGTTAGTTAGTTAGTTAGTTAGTTAGTTAGTTAGTTAGTTAGCCCTCTAGTACCCAAATTTTTTTCTGGATAAAAAAAATTTTTTTGTGGTTTGAATTGGTCTGAAATTGAATAATAATTAGAAAAAATATATATTTTTTGGTCAGATCGGATTTTACAGCTCTAAAAACTTAGACCGCCTCTAGGCGGCTTTGGGACATACAGCCAAAAAAGTTAGTGCATTTTTTGTTTAAGGTATAATATGTTTTATTAAAAAAAAAAAAAAATACAGTTTATAACAGAAATCAAAAATAAACTATAACAAAAGTAAACAAAAAAAATTCAGATTTAGTTTAATTTTAATACAAAACAGTTTCAAAAAATAAGTATTTGTGTATGAGAAAAAACGTTTATTCAATTTATTTATGGTGAAAATCGTAGAAGCAATCCTTTTGATTAGATAGACACAGGTTCAAGTTGCACTTTCGACAGACAATTTGTGTTTCGGAACTACAACCAGCGAATTTACAAGTTTTTTTGCCAGCACGTGATAAAAACTGAGGAAAATGTCCGACTCCATCGTAACGGAGATCTGCAGGCGGTAGAAAGGATTTTTTTCCTGTACACTTTTTTTTTACATCCTGGCGGGGGCGCCCTGGAGTTTTTGACAGCGAAACACTCTGCGTGCAAAGTACTAATGCAATCTCTGCTCGGAAGCTTGGCAGCTGGTATCGCCTATCATTAGCATCAGGCTTGTTGATTCTGTGGAACAAAATATAGGCATTTACCATGGCTACGTCAAGTAAATGTACAAAGAGTCGATTTGTATACTTGTTGCTCTTTACTGGAATTTTATAGCGTCCAATAAGGCCATCCATGAGATCGACACCGCCCATATGACTATTGTATTCATGGATTATATTGGGACAATCGACGTCAACAAATTTTTTTTCAGAGCGAACATAGCGTGACACATGCGTTTTTGGGTTTGTGGCATTCTGAAAAGGTTTCGTACCTGCGTAGGTCGATGCGAGTCGCACAGCCTTGTTGTCCTTCCAAAGCGATAAAGAAATGTCTACTCCAGAAGCCGATGCACAAAATTCAGTGGAATAACCACGTGGTTCTTTCTTTAGATCGTTCTCGGTTGGCAACTTGCAGTTTGGAATACGATTTAAACGAATAGTACCTAAAGAATATATCCCGCGTGATTTCAGATAAACAAGGAGTGGCAGTGTTGTATAGTAATTGTCAAAGTATATTATGTGGTTTCTATAATCTGGAACATTGCTTGACAATCGAACAACAACATTTGCTGACGCTCCAAGGTCTGGTGAGCCAGTTTTCACAATATTGTCTCCTGCCCCGCAATATATTTCAAAATTATAACAAAAACCATAAGAGTCGCATAAAACAAAGAGTTTTATACCCCATTTATGCGGTTTATCTGGTAAGTATTATCGAAGAAAAGTCTTCATCTTCGTTGCGCACATTTGCTCATCCACACATAAACGTTGAGTCATTGGAACGGATTGAAACTTTCCATTGAAGTGATCTACAATTGGTCGTATTTTGTACAAAGGATCGTGGTCTGTGGTATTTTTGCCTGGTAGTTTACTGTTATCATTGAAATGTAAATTACTGCGAATTTTGTCAAATTTATTCCTTGGCATAGTATTTTGGATCGTTTGGAATGCATATTCGCCCCAATATGCTCTGACATTCGGATAACGAAAAACTGACATAAAAAATAAAATGCCAATATATTGCCGAATTTCCGAATTTGTTATCGAGAAGGAAGTTTTGACATCTTTTTGGGTGGCATATAAATTTGTTTGCTCAACAATGTGCTCAATAATAGCGTCGCCAAGAAAGTACTCAAAGCATTTGAAAGGCGTATCAAGCTTTTTTAAGTCTTCACCTAGTTCGGGCTGAGAAAATGCAATGGCAGAATTATTTATCAATAAGTTCTTTTGTCGCCACAAAATTTTTTTAAAAGTGTCAGATTTGGGATCTATATTCGAAATGGACCCAATAAACTCCCCTGTTTCACGTGAAATACTATCATCGGGCTGAATGGCGTTTTCCTCAGTAGGTACACTGCGTTTGCGTTTCCGTGACCGAGTAATATTGATAGATGTGGAAGGAGATAATAATTCTCCCATTGACGCGGGACTTTCTTTTGAAGTAACACAAATCTCTGAACAAATAGTATTAGAGGCACCAGTAGTAGGGGATAACAAATTTGCAACCGACGAGGGACTTCCACTTGAAGTAACGCAAATCTCTGACACCAACATTGAATCTGACATATTCACCGCTTTACTTATCGCCTCATCAAATTCTTGGCACTTCATATCGCTGGCATCATCATCATCATCCAAATCGTCCTCTAAGTCTTCTTCTTCAGTATCGCTCTCAAAACTCATCATATCTAAAATTTTTCCAATCTCTTCATCAGAAAGCGATGACAACTTTAGTGTTTGTTGACGTTCCATGGCTACTAAAATAATTTTTGTAACTTATTTCCTACTATTTATCTCTTGAAATATTCAATTTTCAAACTTACCTAAAAAATATTTTTTCCTAATTGTCCTAAGACCGCCTCCAGACGGGCTGTACTGCAAGATCTGTAAAAAACTTTCCAAAAGCTTTTTTTCCTTTTTTTTCCTATTTTTACTTTCTATACACTATCAGCAACACACCAATAATTTTTTTCTTCAACTCTGATCACTTCTAATATTTCTTTTTGTTTTTTTAAATTCTCACTTTTTGCAAAACAGTTATTTTGTCTGTATTTCACAGCTTCCCAACTTCAAATGATCATGATAGTTACTAAAAGCGTCGGCGTACATTGTAAATGCAATAAAAAACATTTTTTGTACTTCCCCGAATTACACAAAAGTAAAAAAATGCAAACTTAAAATTGGAAAGTGAATAAGCGAGCAATGAATATAACCCGTCTAGAGGCGGTCTTAGGTACTAGAGGGCTAACCCTCTAGTACCTAAGACCGCCTCTAGACGGGTTATATTCATTGCTCGCTTATTCACTTTCCAATTTTTTAGTTAGTTAGTTAGTTAGTTAGTTAGTTAGTTAGTTAGTTAGTTAGTTAGTTAGTTAGTTAGTTAGTTAGTTAGTTAGTTAGTTAGTTAGTTAGTTAGTTAGTTAGTTAGTTAGTTAGTTAGTTAGTTAGTTAGTTAGTTAGTTAGTTAGTTAGTTAGTTAGTTAGTTAGTTAGTTAGTTAGTTAGTTAGTTAGTTAGTTAGTTAGTTAGTTAGTTAGTTAGTTAGTTAGTTAGTTAGTTAGTTAGTTAGTTAGTTAGTTAGTTAGTTAGTTAGTTAGTTAGTTAGTTAGTTAGTTAGTTAGTTAGTTAGTTAGTTAGTTAGTTAGTTAGTTAGTTAGTTAGTTAGTTAGTTAGTTAGTTAGTTAGTTAGTTAGTTAGTTAGTTAGTTAGTTAGTTAGTTAGTTAGTTAGTTAGTTAGTTAGTTAGTTAGTTAGTTAGTTAGTTAGTTAGTTAGTTAGTTAGTTAGTTAGTTAGTTAGTTAGTTAGTTAGTTAGTTAGTTAGTTAGTTAGTTAGTTAGTTAGTTAGTTAGTTAGTTAGTTAGTTAGTTAGTTAGTTAGTTAGTTAGTTAGTTAGTTAGTTAGTTAGTTAGTTAGTTAGTTAGTTAGTTAGTTAGTTAGTTAGTTAGTTAGTTAGTTAGTTAGTTAGTTAGTTAGTTAGTTAGTTAGTTAGTTAGTTAGTTAGTTAGTTAGTTAGTTAGTTAGTTAGTTAGTTAGTTAGTTAGTTAGTTAGTTAGTTAGTTAGTTAGTTAGTTAGTTAGTTAGTTAGTTAGTTAGTTAGTTAGTTAGTTAGTTAGTTAGTTAGTTAGTTAGTTAGTTAGTTAGTTAGTTAGTTAGTTAGTTAGTTAGTTAGTTAGTTAGTTAGTTAGTTAGTTAGTTAGTTAGTTAGTTAGTTAGTTAGTTAGTTAGTTAGTTAGTTAGTTAGTTAGTTAGTTAGTTAGTTAGTTAGTTAGTTAGTTAGTTAGTTAGTTAGTTAGTTAGTTAGTTAGTTAGTTAGTTAGTTAGTTAGTTAGTTAGTTAGTTAGTTAGTTAGTTAGTTAGTTAGTTAGTTAGTTAGTTAGTTAGTTAGTTAGTTAGTTAGTTAGTTAGTTAGTTAGTTAGTTAGTTAGTTAGTTAGTTAGTTAGTTAGTTAGTTAGTTAGTTAGTTAGTTAGTTAGTTAGTTAGTTAGTTAGTTAGTTAGTTAGTTAGTTAGTTAGTTAGTTAGTTAGTTAGTTAGTTAGTTAGTTAGTTAGTTAGTTAGTTAGTTAGTTAGTTAGTTAGTTAGTTAGTTAGTTAGTTAGTTAGTTAGTTAGTTAGTTAGTTAGTTAGTTAGTTAGTTAGTTAGTTAGTTAGTTAGTTAGTTAGTTAGTTAGTTAGTTAGTTA
This sequence comes from Stomorhina lunata, assembly GCA_933228675.1. NCBI lineage: Eukaryota > Metazoa > Arthropoda > Insecta > Diptera > Rhiniidae > Stomorhina > Stomorhina lunata. The sequence goes on from OW121745.1 coordinate 3,006,733, forward strand.
GTTAGTTAGTTAGTTAGTTAGTTAGTTAGTTAGTTAGTTAGTTAGTTAGTTAGTTAGTTAGTTAGTTAGTTAGTTAGTTAGTTAGTTAGTTAGTTAGTTAGTTAGTTAGTTAGTTAGTTAGTTAGTTAGTTAGTTAGTTAGTTAGTTAGTTAGTTAGTTAGTTAGTTAGTTAGTTAGTTAGTTAGTTAGTTAGTTAGTTAGTTAGTTAGTTAGTTAGTTAGTTAGTTAGTTAGTTAGTTAGTTAGTTAGTTAGTTAGTTAGTTAGTTAGTTAGTTAGTTAGTTAGTTAGTTAGTTAGTTAGTTAGTTAGTTAGTTAGTTAGTTAGTTAGTTAGTTAGTTAGTTAGTTAGTTAGTTAGTTAGTTAGTTAGTTAGTTAGTTAGTTAGTTAGTTAGTTAGTTAGTTAGTTAGTTAGTTAGTTAGTTAGTTAGTTAGTTAGTTAGTTAGTTAGTTAGTTAGTTAGTTAGTTAGTTAGTTAGTTAGTTAGTTAGTTAGTTAGTTAGTTAGTTAGTTAGTTAGTTAGTTAGTTAGTTAGTTAGTTAGTTAGTTAGTTAGTTAGTTAGTTAGTTAGTTAGTTAGTTAGTTAGTTAGTTAGTTAGTTAGTTAGTTAGTTAGTTAGTTAGTTAGTTAGTTAGTTAGTTAGTTAGTTAGTTAGTTAGTTAGTTAGTTAGTTAGTTAGTTAGTTAGTTAGTTAGTTAGTTAGTTAGTTAGTTAGTTAGTTAGTTAGTTAGTTAGTTAGTTAGTTAGTTAGTTAGTTAGTTAGTTAGTTAGTTAGTTAGTTAGTTAGTTAGTTAGTTAGTTAGTTAGTTAGTTAGTTAGTTAGTTAGTTAGTTAGTTAGTTAGTTAGTTAGTTAGTTAGTTAGTTAGTTAGTTAGTTAGTTAGTTAGTTAGTTAGTTAGTTAGTTAGTTAGTTAGTTAGTTAGTTAGTTAGTTAGTTAGTTAGTTAGTTAGTTAGTTAGTTAGTTAGTTAGTTAGTTAGTTAGTTAGTTAGTTAGTTAGTTAGTTAGTTAGTTAGTTAGTTAGTTAGTTAGTTAGTTAGTTAGTTAGTTAGTTAGTTAGTTAGTTAGTTAGTTAGTTAGTTAGTTAGTTAGTTAGTTAGTTAGTTAGTTAGTTAGTTAGTTAGTTAGTTAGTTAGTTAGTTAGTTAGTTAGTTAGTTAGTTAGTTAGTTAGTTAGTTAGTTAGTTAGTTAGTTAGTTAGTTAGTTAGTTAGTTAGTTAGTTAGTTAGTTAGTTAGTTAGTTAGTTAGTTAGTTAGTTAGTTAGTTAGTTAGTTAGTTAGTTAGTTAGTTAGTTAGTTAGTTAGTTAGTTAGTTAGTTAGTTAGTTAGTTAGTTAGTTAGTTAGTTAGTTAGTTAGTTAGTTAGTTAGTTAGTTAGTTAGTTAGTTAGTTAGTTAGTTAGTTAGTTAGTTAGTTAGTTAGTTAGTTAGTTAGTTAGTTAGTTAGTTAGTTAGTTAGTTAGTTAGTTAGTTAGTTAGTTAGTTAGTTAGTTAGTTAGTTAGTTAGTTAGTTAGTTAGTTAGTTAGTTAGTTAGTTAGTTAGTTAGTTAGTTAGTTAGTTAGTTAGTTAGTTAGTTAGTTAGTTAGTTAGTTAGTTAGTTAGTTAGTTAGTTAGTTAGTTAGTTAGTTAGTTAGTTAGTTAGTTAGTTAGTTAGTTAGTTAGTTAGTTAGTTAGTTAGTTAGTTAGTTAGTTAGTTAGTTAGTTAGTTAGTTAGTTAGTTAGTTAGTTAGTTAGTTAGTTAGTTAGTTAGTTAGTTAGTTAGTTAGTTAGTTAGTTAGTTAGTTAGTTAGTTAGTTAGTTAGTTAGTTAGTTAGTTAGTTAGTTAGTTAGTTAGTTAGTTAGTTAGTTAGTTAGTTAGTTAGTTAGTTAGTTAGTTAGTTAGTTAGTTAGTTAGTTAGTTAGTTAGTTAGTTAGTTAGTTAGTTAGTTAGTTAGTTAGTTAGTTAGTTAGTTAGTTAGTTAGTTAGTTAGTTAGTTAGTTAGTTAGTTAGTTAGTTAGTTAGTTAGTTAGTTAGTTAGTTAGTTAGTTAGTTAGTTAGTTAGTTAGTTAGTTAGTTAGTTAGTTAGTTAGTTAGTTAGTTAGTTAGTTAGTTAGTTAGTTAGTTAGTTAGTTAGTTAGTTAGTTAGTTAGTTAGTTAGTTAGTTAGTTAGTTAGTTAGTTAGTTAGTTAGTTAGTTAGTTAGTTAGTTAGTTAGTTAGTTAGTTAGTTAGTTAGTTAGTTAGTTAGTTAGTTAGTTAGTTAGTTAGTTAGTTAGTTAGTTAGTTAGTTAGTTAGTTAGTTAGTTAGTTAGTTAGTTAGTTAGTTAGTTAGTTAGTTAGTTAGTTAGTTAGTTAGTTAGTTAGTTAGTTAGTTAGTTAGTTAGTTAGTTAGTTAGTTAGTTAGTTAGTTAGTTAGTTAGTTAGTTAGTTAGTTAGTTAGTTAGTTAGTTAGTTAGTTAGTTAGTTAGTTAGTTAGTTAGTTAGTTAGTTAGTTAGTTAGTTAGTTAGTTAGTTAGTTAGTTAGTTAGTTAGTTAGTTAGTTAGTTAGTTAGTTAGTTAGTTAGTTAGTTAGTTAGTTAGTTAGTTAGTTAGTTAGTTAGTTAGTTAGTTAGTTAGTTAGTTAGTTAGTTAGTTAGTTAGTTAGTTAGTTAGTTAGTTAGTTAGTTAGTTAGTTAGTTAGTTAGTTAGTTAGTT